>CP092872.1:22598439-22638884 GCA_030710605.1 Cordylochernes scorpioides
AACAAAACAGAACTGAGGATAGGAATAAGCCTATCCATATTTGTATAACAGTAACTGGGGGTAGCAGATAAGTTAGCGAGGAGCAGGGACCAAACAACAGAACCGAGGATAGGAGAATATTATACTATCAATATTTTTATTTCAATCAAGCGAACGAACAGCGAAGAGCAGGGACCAAACAACCGAACCGCGTACAGGAAAACAAGGTCCTATCAATATTTGTATTTCAGTAACTGAGGGTAGCAGACAAGCGAGCGAAGATCAGGTACCAAGGATAGGAAAGCGTATCAGTATTTGTATTTCTGTAACTGAGGGTAGTAGTCAAGAAAAGCAGACCCAATTAACAGAACCGAGGATAGGAAGGCTTATCAATATTTGAATTTCAGTAACTGAGGGTAGCAGACAAGCGAGCGAACAGCGAAGAGCAGGGACCAAGCAACAGAACGAGGATAGAGAAAGGGCTATCAATATTTTTTATTTCTGTTACTGAGGGTAGCAGAGAAATTAGTGAAGAGCAGTGACTAAACAACAGAACCTATAATAGGAAAAGTCCTATCAATACCTTTTTTCAGTAACTGAGGGTAGCAGACAGAAAAGCGAGCGAGGAGCAGGGACCAAACAACAGAACCGAGGATAGGAAAAGTCCTATCACAATATTTGTATTTCAGTAACTGAGGGTAACAGACAAACGAACGAACAGAGAGGAACAGGGACCAAACTACAGAACCTAGGATAGGAGAGAATACATTCAACATTTGTAGTTCAGTCACTGAGGGTAGCAGTCAAACGAGAGCAGACCCAAACAACAGAACTGAGGATAGGAAAAAGCCTAGCAATATTTGTATTTCAGTAGCTGGGGGCGATATATAAGCGAGAGAAGAGCACAGAGACCAAACAACAGAAAAAAAGTCCTATCAAAATTTGTATTTCAGTAACTGAGGGTAGCAGACAATCGAGCGAGGAGCAGGGACCGAGGATAGGGAGGCCTATGAAAATTTGTATTTAAGTAACTGAGGATTGCAGACAAGCGAGCGAGGAGTAAGGACCGAGGATAGGGAGGTCTATCAAAATTTGTATTTCAGTAACTGAAGGTAGCAGTCAATCGAGCGAGGAGCAGGAACCGAGGATAGGAAGACCTATCAAAATTTGTATTTCAGTAACTGAGGGTTGCAGACAAGCGAGCGAGGAGTAAGGACCAAACACCAGAACCCAAGATAGGAGAATACTATCAATACTTTTATTCCAATAGCTGAGGTTAGCAGACGAACGAACGGTGTGGAGAAAGGACCAAACAATAGAACCGAGGACAGGAAAAGTCCTATCAATATTTGTATTTCAGTAATTGAGGTTTTCAGACAAGCGAGCGAGGAACAGGGACCAAATACCAGAACCGAGGATAGGGGAGAATACTATCAATATTTTTATTTCAATAATTGAGGGTAGCAGACAATCTAGCGAAGTGCTGAGACCGAACAACAGAACCTAAGTCCTATCACCATATTTGTATTTCAGTAACTGAGGGTAGCAGACAGACAAGCAGGCGAGCGGACAGAGAGGACCTGAACGACTCACCTGAGCGGTCAGCTGTGGCCCAGGACGGCCGACACAACCTTTATAACGGAGGTCCAGTCAACGACCGGAGAAAGTAGGGCGCCGTCTCGGACTTCCGGTAACTTTCAGGCCGGGCCAGGAAGTGTGGCCTTGGTCGGCCTGGAGGGGCCATAGTGCGCGGCGGCTGGACGAACTGCTTCAATCTGGATTATCTGCACACTCTATTCACTCTGACTGCAACAGAGAGATATTGAAATTGATGCTACCTTATTTCATCGCGTCCCCCATATATAAGATTTAAGAATTTATAAGGTCTTATAATTACAAAGATGAATAAAAATAGGTGAGAATAAGATTATAAATGTTAAATATGGGCATTAAATATATTTCAAAATATATATATAATAAAGATATAGAGAGAACCAATATGCGGAAGGTCAATAATTGACCTTGACCTTGCAATCCTCATTATGAGCTATTGTTACCCTCGGAAAATATGTAGAGATAATTATGCAACTTTTATTGATATCTAGTCAATGATACATATTGATGAGAAATTGTGGAGATATGGAAAGTAAATAATTGACTTTGAAATTACTAGTATCATCCAGTATCAATATACCTTTAGCCAATATATGGACGTAAATAATTGACCTTGAATTTACTAGCTTCATCCAAAACCATTGTGACCTTTACCCACTATATATTAAAGTGAATAATTGACCTTGAATCAACTATCTTCATTCCGAATCATTGCGACCTTTAACCAATATATAGAAGTAAATAATTTGACTTTGATTTTACTAGCATTATCCTGAACCATTATGACCTTTAGCCAATATATGGAAGTAAATAATTGACCTTGTATTTACTTGCATCATACCGAATCATTGTGACCTTCAGCCAATATATGAAAATGAATAATCGACCTTGATTTTGGTAGCATCATCCAGAATTATTGTGACCTTAAAATATTTGGAAGTGAATAATTTGACCTTGAATTTACTAGCATCATACCGAATCATTGTGACCTTTAGCCAATATATGAAAATGAATAATCGACCTTGATTTTTGTAGCATCATCCTGAATCATTGTGACCTTAAAATATATGGAAGTGAATAATTTGACCTTGAATTTACTAGCATCATACCGAATCATTGTGACCTTTAGCCAATATATGGATATGAATAATCGACCTTGATTTTGGTAGCATCATCCTGAATCATTGTGACCTTAAAATATATGGAAGTGAATAATTTGACCTTGATTTACTAGCATCATCTCGAATCATTGTGACCTTTAGCCAATATACGAAAGTATATAATTGAGACCTTGAATTCACTAGCATAAACCGAATCATTGTAACCTTTAGCCAATATATGAAAATGAATAATCGACCTTGATTTTGATAGCTTCATCCTGAATCATTGTGTCTTTTAGGCAATATATGGAAGTAAATAATTTGACGTTGAATTTACTAGCATCATCCTGAATCATTGTAACCTTCAAATATATGGAAGTAAATAATTGACCTTGAATAATTTATATCATCATCCCGATTCATTGTGAATTTTAGCCAATATATGGAAAGTAATTAAATTGACCTTGAAATCCTAGCATCATTAGACACTATTTTGACCTTTAATCAATATAAAGAGTGTAAAAAAAATTGTCCTCGACACCGCAAGTTTCATTCTATGTCATATGTCATTGTGACCTTTAGCCTTTGACCAAGTGACTAGATACTAGTGTGACCTTTAGACAGTATGCGAAGAGTAAATCCTTAAATTTTAGAAGCTCCATCTTGCGCCATTGTAACTTTCAACTCATATTCATCGAGTTAAATAATTGGCCTTGAATTTAACTGCTTGTTCCTGCATCATTTCGAACATTATAAAATATGCAGAAAACAAATATTTGACCTCGAATTACTATTTTATTCTACACTATTGTGACCTTCAGCCAATATGCAGTGAATAAATAGTTGACCTTGAATTTACTAGCTCCATTCAACACTATTGTGACCTTAGTTAATATGCGAATAGTAAATAATTGACCTTGATTAATCGATTTAAATATGTACTATTTTGACCTTCAGCCAATATGCAGTGAATAAATAGTTGACCTTGAATTTACTAGCTCCATTCCACACTATTGTGGCCTTAGTTAATATGCGTAAAGTAAATAATTGAACTTGAATAAACAACTTGCACTATTTCGACCTTCAGCTGATATGTTATTAATTGCCCTTGAATTTATCAACTTCAACCTGCGACATTGTGACCTTAAATACAATATAGCAAAAGTAAATATTTGACCTTGAACTTGCAGACTTAATCCTGCGCCATTGTGACCATAAACAATTTTAATTACAGGGTATTGTTACGTAGTACCCAGACGTTGTTCGTGTTGTCTAATCAGGATGCTACAAAGATACACACGTGAGTTCGAAGGGACGCAGAAAAAGTTAGCGTTTATCATACGTGGCACTAAACAGAAGGAATACAATCAATGTGACTTGCCTTCAACCTCTTGTCAGAAGAATCCTTGGCGCCGTGGATGTCACTCTTGTCAAGTGTTCCGCTCCACACTGTACACGTCCAGCTTGACTGCATCGCCTTGTAGGCCGCTCCGATGTCAGTCTCCCCTGGCACCGCCTTGTAGGATTATCCACACGGTCACACTCCCCTGAGACAACTTCCCGCGTCTTCCACTCGCCGCAGATGTGACCAGACTCTGTCCTCCCCCATACCGAAATGCTGTTTTTGGCGCCTGTCCCTCCTGACAACACATATGGCCATCCCCCAATCATCTTCCTCCAACTTTACTCTGGAATTTTGGCCTTGTCATCCATTTTACTCTATAATCGCGCCACGTGTATTCAAAATTATAAACTATTTAACACATATGTGTTTCTTTTAAAATATAATTCCCTATTGCTCTTATTCCAATGACAAAAAATGGGTTGGCTTGTCTCATCAGTGCTTAACACTCCCAGCGGTGTAGCCAGTTTAATCTTTTATAAAGAAGGAACAGATTCTATTCCTATCTAAGAAAAAATAAATCGAAGCAAAATAAAGAAACCTTCGGGAAGTTTTACCACCGATGAGCCAGGCCCTTACAATATTGAATCATTACAGTAATACAAATAGTAATTAATCTACTTTGAACTCTTAATACTCAAAGGCCTTGCCTGTTTCTTTTTACATAGGTTCGATCCTTATACTGTGTCACGTGACAAGAGCAGTGGGCTTTGTGTATTATGTAAATTATGGGCATTATGTAAATAAATAGCAGCGGTCGCTAAATATAGAATACCCTGCTTGTATATATTTAGTAAAATATAAATATGTCCACGTTGAATAAGTGATTATATTTAGGAGAATAAATACACTCATGGACAAAACTTAAGGAAATAGAAAGCCTTTGATGTCGCCTATCGTCTGTTTTTTGAAAGAAAGAGGCAATTTTACTCACACTTGGTTACCTCGCGTGTCTTCAATAAATGTCACTGTGTATCAAATAACTTTCAGAGTTATTGTCTGAATCCCGATATATATTTTAAAAGGTGCAACTTCCTTAAGTTTTATCCATGAGCGTAGTTGTGTGAGAGAGAAGAACTACAAAGAGAGAAAGAGATTATTACACTAAGGTAAAATACAGAACATGTAAAATATTAAACCTGATTGAAAAATGATAAGGCACAATTTGGATTATACACAAGGTAATATGAATAAATTCAAATAAATAAATAGTGTATGACGCTTCGGTAACATCGTTGTTATCATCTTCAGACAAAAGCACTTAAATAATAAAAACACAAGGTAATAAGTACGAATCCAAATAAATAACTAGTTTGTAACGTTTCGATAACAGCGTTGCTATCGAAACGTCACACACTTTTTATATATTTAGATTTGGTCTAATTACCTTGTACTGTTTGAAAAAAAAAGTTTACTTTTTTATCGATAATATTTTGGATAATTTGGACATTTCTATCTCAGAATTAAAGTCTTGGATTATTTTTTTCAAGAGTAAATAAAGATGCTTATTAAAAGAAAAGTTTGAAGAAGATGATAAAAAAAAGTGCAGGCGTTGACCTTGAACTTGATTACTGGGACCTTGACTCCATAGTTTCAGAATCATGTGTGTTTCAAATAATCACCACATAAGAACATATATCAATATTTTAATTATTTAGTAGATGCATTATGTTGAAAATAAATGAATGTATTACGCAAATTTCTTGAATGATAGTTTAACGACGTGGGTTAATTACGAACTGAAATTTCCTGCTTGACTCTAAATCTCTTTCTCTTTACCTGGTGATTTACCCTTTGGATCATCCTGGTTTATATCACAATCTATAGTTTACATATCTTGTAGCTGTACGTTCTTTATATTGAAGCGGTGCAGCAAAGAAGATGAAGAGATGATGTGGGCAAAGTCAGTAAAGAGTATGCAGAGGGCCCCCTCCACAAGGAAGTGTTGATTGACAGATTCCGGAGGAAGGGGCGGCAGACAGGCTGGTGCCGTCAGGAAAGAAGGAGTAGAGATAGCGGTCGGCCTGATGGGGGTTTGTGCGCCGAGAGGACAGGGCAGTCTAGGGGAGAAGTCAGTCTGGTGACATAGGAGAAGACGGCGGTGAGTTATCTCCGGGGCGTGTGGATGATCCTGCAGGAGAGATTGACATCGGAGCGACCTACAAGGCGGTGTAGTCCAAGCTGCCCGTGTATAGGTGGGACGGAACGCTTCACAAGAAGACATCCACGGCGCTAAGTATTATTCTGACGGGGAGGTTGAAGGCAAGTCCCACTGCTGTATTCCTCCTATTAAGTGAGATAAAATAAAGCGCTAACTTTAGCTGCAATCCCTTCGAACTCACATGTGTATCTTTGTGGCATACCGAGTAAAGAACTGGCTACGACGTAGCAATATAGTTCTTATTAAAAAGGAGAGAGTGTTTATTTTATGAGAATTCGAAACTATTATATATTATAACTATTATGGTGGGGATGCTTATCTCCATGGTTAAACCAATTCCTGAAGTCCACTCCTCTCCAATTTTGCGATGGTAGTTATAGGCCTGGAAAATAGGTCCTCTATTATCAGTTCTGAGCATGATATGTTCCGGAGAAGCTTCCCCATTCCATTCAAGCAGTTATTGAAGGTTTTTTGTCTATTTTGAAATTTTAAGGTTTTTATATGGCCAATTCTTAGTCTTGCTAAAGCTGTCTGTTGATTTCTATTAATTTTTTTTGAAGTTATTATTATTGTTTCAATGGTTTTTTTTTTGTACCAGTGATGATTTGAATAAGCTGTCAGTTTTTATTTATATGTTCGATTAACTATTATATAACTATTATATACTAAAATATAAAACAATTTTCTACTGTCCTTACTGCAATGAAAAATTAATGGGAGGGCCTGACTCATCAGTGGTGAACCCTCCCAGCGGTTTCGCCAGTTTAATATACCATACTGCTGTTATATTGCATTTTTCGGTTTTTCTTTTATAGTGATATTGATTTCTAGACTCTTGGAATGGGTATTTTAAATGAAATTTGGGCATAAGCTTTAAGGACGTAGAAAAATACATACAATTCTAAATATAATTTTATTTTATAATTAAAATGATTTTCTCATTATAGAGAACAGTAGGAATAAGTATAAATAGCTTATGTGCATAGTTTCCTTGATTATATAACCAAGAAATTATTTCTAGTGAGCCGGATACAAAAGCTAAAAATCTCAATATCATATTTTATATGAATTAGTGGTTTAAATTGGTGAAACCGCTGGGAAGGTTCACCACTGATGAGCAAAGCTCACCAATATATATTATTCCTCGCAGAAAGAACAATGGGAAGATATATCACTTTAAGAGAAAATTCGTGTTGAAATGGTGTCTTTTCTTACACATAGATGGCCTTCTAATTTATATTATTGTTGATATTAAAATAGAAGTAGAAAAATATAATAGGAAAATCATATTTGTTTTGGAATACAGCAAAGCAACAATAAAAGACTATTCATTATTACATGATTGCGCGGCGTTTTATAATTTTTTTGTTATAAGAGACTATTATAAAACTATTTTAGAGGCGTAATATTCTTTTTAAAATAAAACAATTTCTACTGTCCTTACTGCAATGGAAAAATTAATGGGAGGGCCTGGCTCATCAGTGGTGAACCCTCCCAGCGGTTTCGCCAGTTTAATCTACCATACCGCTGTTATATTGCATTTTTGGAACTTCCTTTTATAGGTGACTGTTGTAAGACTCTAGTACATCATAAGAGACTATGTAAAAATATGAATAATCCTGGAGGTGATTGTTCATTAGATCTTGAATAAAATCTGGACGAGTTATTTTTCATTGTGGAAAGGTCAAGAAACGTCAATGAAATGTACCCTTTATTTTAGCTGTCTCATATGGTGGCATGTTCGACTGTTCTTGATTTTAAACATTGAAGAAAAGGCTCAACATACGATACATACTATACTCAATAAACGATCATTACTGTTTTAAGCTAAAGAGTTAGTTTTAATATGAAATATTTGTTCACAAGATGTCGAATTTTATCGTTCTTTTAAATTAAAACCCACCTTAGAATGACAAATGCGAAACTTTGGTCTTCAAATGGGTGTTCTGATTTTTCCAAATCTGATTTAGTGATTTTGGATGATTCAATTTTGATATTTTTCAGAGACGGTCAAACGAAGTTAAATAGTTTTCTTAATCTATTTTTAAGGGCAAGATGACCTTTCTTTGTATAGACCAGGTTTCGGCAAACTGAAGTTCGCGAGCCACATGCTGCTCTTTGGATGTGAATCTGCCGCTCTTTATATAGTTCTATACACAAATATTATTTATGCGAGTATTATTTATTGTTGGCAAGAAGAAAAATTATGGCTCTTTAAAAACTGTGAAAGTTTGTAAATTGTAATGTTTGGCTCTTCCGACTCAAAAGTTTGCCGACCCTTGTTATAGACCAACAAGGAAACTAACCATCTGCATTGGAATATTTCTAGTAGATATATTTATTTGTATATGCAAATATGATTGTAGCTTTAACTCTGTAGTTTTGCCAACAGTGTTTCGAGACGAGGTTTCCTCGATTCTGTATCTATTCTAATCAATAAGGAAGGAGGAAAACATGACAAGCCACCAAGTGGAACCAACTCCTAACATCGCTGCTTTCAAGTTCGTCTCATATTTCAAGGTTTTCTGTTTGGTAGAGCCTTATTGATTCTTCTGAATAATATATTTCTACTCTTACATATTTGGATTAATTACTATTTTCTAATGTTCAGAAGCCTCTATGATTAATTACTCTGCAGCGCTGGCAGAGGCGCCCTATTCATTGTACATAGTGTATATAATGCACATTATCTTTTTTTAAATAGTGCAGACTGTGCACTTTTTATGTATTGACAAGATTTCAATAAAATTATTTTTAATGTCTAAAATAATTGTCTATGATTAAGATTAGTATCATATAGAGATTATACGATTCGTATAATGACAAGATGTCAATAAAATTATTTTAATTGTCTAATTGTCTACGATTAAAAAGGTTATATACGGTGTGATTCTATTAATCTTTTTGTGCTGTTGAAGTACACTTTGTATCATACTGACGAAAGCCAACAATATGAAACACTCACTTCGCAAAAATTTATTTGATTATCATGAAACATCACTTGAGTGACAAATATCTCTCTCTATATATAAAAGTCAATGTCTGTCTGTTTCGCAATAAACTCAAAATCTACTGAACAAATTGGTACCAAATTTTGCATGTCGCTTTTTATAAACTGAGGAAAATTTTCGGCTACATTTTGATTAGTAATTTTGGCCATTTCTTTTTTTCATTTGAAGAACTTTTTTTTTACGCGGAGTAAATACGAGGCGAAGTAACAACACGAGGCCAATTAAGCGACCAATGAGCATTCTGCATTTCTTTTCAAGTTGCTTGCGTACTTTTTTTAAATATCTTTTTATACGAGTGTCACTTTTTTTTACAAAAGCATTGAGAGAGAAATTTATATTACTAAGTTACGGTAAGTGTACACAATTCAATTTAAAAAAAACTTTACAAAATTAGCGTTACTGTATGTAAACAATGGCTTTCGTATTTTTTATAATTTTTGTTCTGGCCTTTGTTTTTTTTTTTATATAATAAATAGAAGTTACAGTCAATATGATAATATAAAGTAGGTTGAAATCCCCCCCTCTAAAGAATATAAGTGATAGATTTAAAGCGAACGAGGATGCGTTTCTTATAAGTTTTAATAAAGCCAAGCTTTCGGGTCAATAACCCTTCTACAGGACATCATATCTGAAGAGAATCTTGCATCATATATTCATATCCATTTTGAGAAAAATTATCATATTTACAAGAAAAATAAACATGTTAGCAAACCAGTGAGAAAAACAATAGTAAGAAATATCCGCGTGCCCTGAGCATGCCAAGAATAAATTCAAAAGAAGCTCTACGATTAAGACACGATTCAATTTAAGGCTGCATGAGTAAAACAATCCAAAATAAAACGTACTTGCAATGGTCCCCTAAGGTACACTATGGCAATATTGCTTTATATATATCAGGGATGTCTATGTGTCTATTAATACTATTATGTCTTAAAGAGAGTAATGCCTCGACGACCAATCTTTTGTATTTGCTCTTGATTCCTGAGTAATATGCCTGTGGGTGAGAGGTATCGAAAGAATGTCCTGTCTGTCTAATGTGTTGCACTACCACAGAAACATCAGAAACAGTGAACCTAGATCTCTCATAGTGCAACACATTAGACAGACAGGACATTCTTTCGATACCTCTCACCCACAGGCATATTACTCAGGAATCAAGAGCAAATACAAAAGATTGGTCGTCGAGGCATTACTCTCTTTAAGACATAATAGTATTAATAGACACATAGACATCCCTGATATATATAAAGCAATATTGCCATAGTGTACCTTAGGGGACCATTGCAAGTACGTTTTATTTTGGATTGTTTTACTCATGCAGCCTTAAATTGAATCGTGTCTTAATCGTAAAGCTTCTTTTGAATTTATTCTTGGCATGCTCAGGGCACGCGGATATTTCTTACTATTGTTTTTCTCACTGGTTTGCTAACATGTTTATTTTTCTTGTAAATATGATAATTTTTCTCAAAATGGATATGAATATATGATGCAAGATTCTCTTCAGATATGATATCCTGTAGAAGGGTTATTGACCCGAAAGCTTGGCTTTATTAAAACTTATAAGAAACGCATCCTCGTTCGCTTTAAATCTATCACTCATCAATATGATATATTGCTTAAAATCAAACAAACAATAGTCAATATGCAAAAAATACAAACTAACTTAATAAAATATTCTAATATCAAACAATATGCAAAATCTCTCCTAATATTTAAATGCACATATTATTAGCATCTTAACGGCGTTTATTCGTTTTTATGTACTCCTGCAGGAAGGCAGAAATACTCGAAAGTTCGATATTGTTTTAATAAAGTGTAAAAAATCTCCAGAGCTATTTTTGCGCGGCAGTAAATACGAGGCGAAGTGACAACACCAGGCGAATTAACCGACCAATGAGCGTTCTGCATATTTTCCAAATCGCTTGCCCAACTTTTTTTTTTTTTTTTTTAATATCTTTTTATAAGAGTGTTATTTTTATTTTTTTTTACAAAAGTATTTAGTATTAAGTATTGAGATAGAAATTCGTATTACTAAGTTACGGTAAGTGCACACAAAAATGCAATTTTAAAAAACTTTACAAACCTATCGTTACTATGTACACAATGGATTTCGTATTTTTATTAATTTTTGTTCTAGCCTTTATTTTTTTAAAATATTTTTACAAAAAAAAAATCATATGTAGTGAAAATTTAATATGAATTACTGTCTCATTTAACAGCCAAAACATGTGTTTGTCTATAATCCATATACCCTTTGGTTTTTATCAGCCTAAAATATTAACATGGCTATTTTGGCATTAGTTTTTTTTTTTTAGTATTATTATTTTTTGCTGACATGTTGATAGGGCACTACATTTTACAAAGTTACGGTTAGTAACTTGACAATATTTACAAACTTTTATTACTGTATGTAAACAATGGGCTTATGTTTTGTCATTGTTGTAATGGCCTTTGTTTTGTTATTCTTTTAAAAAAACCATATGTTTCATTGATAGTTTAAAATGTAGTCTGTTGTTGTCATATATTTGCCTAAGTTCCATGTGCCCTTTTATTTTTTACTGAACATTTATTGACATTTATTAACATGACTGTATTTTGGCTTGCATTTTTATATGCCTATTTTTTTTTTCTTACTGAGAGAGATGGGGAATTATATTAGAGAGCCTGTCTCCTCACCCTTCCAATTATTTTACTGTTTTATTCGCTTGCCATTTCTGTATATTTTGTTTGTGGTAGTTCTATTATGCTGCTTTCTTTTTGTCTACGCAGATATTAGGCTAGGAAAAAATAGTTGAGCATTCTAAAGATTGACCTGTTTGACATGTTTTGCCATTAGTTTTTTTAGCCTTATTTTATTTTTTTTTTCTGCTGAAATGTTGAGAGAGAAATTTGTTTTAGTTACCAAGTTATGGTTAGTGAACAATATAGTTTTGATATTTACAAACTTAATGATGCTATGTGTGGACAATGGGTTCTTATGTTTAGTTATTGTTGTGATGGCCTTTGTTTTGTTACTTTTCTTTGAATATGAGATAATAATATTATTACAATTTTTTGACATCACACATACTTTTTGCCTGTGATAATGTATTACTTCGGTGTTGCTATTCTATGGCTCTAATACTATTTATAGTAATGTTCTTTCAGTATGAAGGAAATTGCACTCGGGGGAATTCCCGGGCGAAGCCGGGTCATTCGTCTAGTTATGTAATAAAAATTAGAATTACAATCCTCTGTATCAAAGTCAAAAACAAAGTATCTCGCGCAGTGGCGGCGCCATCGTAGCGAACCAAAAGGAGAGCGCCATTCCAAAAAAAAAAAAAAAAAAGCAAACGGTGACAGAGATGAAGAACGCATGACGCTCGTAACTGTATATAGAATATTTTTGACGTGTATAATTGTTTTTAAAATTAATCAATTTACTACTGCACTTACTGCAATGATAAAATAATGGGAGTGCCTGGCTCATCAGTGGTGAACCTTCTCAGTGATTTCGCCAATTTTATCTACCATACCGCTGTTATATTTGATTTTTCAGTTTTCCTTAATATGTCACCTCGATTCTCTATGTAATCAGTGATGAAAGACAACTTTGCATGCTGATTGATTGTTTAAGGTCATGTGACAATAAGAGACCAATAAACGGGCGAGACACCATATAAACGGATAAAGATCTATATTACAGTAAATAGGTGACACTTTATGACATCAAAAATTATCCGATCTTAATTAACCAAAGAGAAACCACCTTTTGGAGGATCAAAGTCAAATTATAATGACAAACATAAACATTTTTACGCTTCTAAGTTTTCAGCGGAAAGAATGTTATTTTCGCTTTTTAAGTGAACCGATTTCTCAAGCCTTCTTGTGTCTGATCTGGGCTCAAAAATCATACACTTTTGGTTAGTTGCCCGTAAAACCATATTCTCTTTCAGGTGTGGAGACGCTCAAAGTGTTCTCTGCGTGATTTATCCGTACCTGGTGATCTCCTCGCATACCTGTGGGACCCCTTCCGATCCCTATAAACGCTTCACTAAAAGATAATTATTGTTTTTTTATATTTAACAAATTGTGATTTTTTATTTACCTCCCTTTTGTTGTTGTACTCTTGAGTGTACGCTTCTCTGTGTGTTAAGTAACTCTTACTTTAGACCCTAGTAAATTGCACTTTGTGTGTTAACCCGTTAAAGTTAACTTTTGTCACCAAGAGTATGCATGCTTCCATGTGGTCTCTGAAGGGGGGTTTCTATTGTATATCATCAACTAAAATTTATTCAAAGATAAATAATAGAAAAAGAATATTGTCCCAAATAGAGGGGAATCATGTATAGGGCTGGATTCCCCAATAAAAAGGCTTGTGTGTGTGTGTGTATGAATATTGTCCTAAATAAAATAATCTCTGCGTATAGGCGTTAGACGCATAGTCACGGGTCATACATTCCTGTCAACCACTCAGTAGACGACAGACCATAAACCTGTCAACTCCTCATAACAACATATTAGAGTCACGTTGACAGTTTTCCCCCAAACATAAATCTTACTTCCGCCAGTGCCCTGTCAACTTTAAGTTACTCGAATGACTTCAGCTTGTGCATTGAGTTAGGTCTTTCCTTCTTAGCTGTGATCGTTCAGTTTGCTTTAGCTATTAAGGTGTCAAAGATCAAGATGAACGGCCATTGTCACTAACTATTGGCGAAAGTATTCTTGGCGCAACGCGACAATGGAAAATGCTGTCCATTCAAACACTCTTCATTTATATTATGGAAATTATTTGAAAAATTACTTATTAATTATTTAAACATAAGTCTATAACGCTTAAATTTATGTTCAATCTATGAGATTTATAAACTATTATAGACATGTATGATTATTTTCCAAATTAAACAATTTTACATACGTGTCTATAATAAATTAAGAAAAAGGCATCTCCTTATCGTGCAACTGAAAGTTGCTGATGGCTTGCGATATCTATAGGAATAAATATCAACTATTCATTCATTTTTAATTATTCCAGAATTTTCCAAATATCCATTCTTGATTAATCAATAACGTAGTTAGCTTTTCTTTATTAATCAAGAATAGGTATTTGGCCAATTCTGGAATAATTAAAAACAATGAATAGTTGATATTTATTCCGATAGATGGCGCAAGCAATCAGCAACTCTAAGTTGCACGATGAGGAGATACTATTTTCTTAATTTATGAACCTTATCCTAGTACAATGTCACATTTAAACTAATTTTCTACAGCGTCTATAATATCTAGTTTACAATTCTCATGACAGATGACACGCTAATGTATCATATTATATTCAATCTTTTAACAAAAATTACTATTTATGTACGAGATTAACACACAAAGGGCAATTTACTAGGGCATAAAGTAATAGTAACTAACACACAGAAAAGCGTATACTCAAGAGTACAGCAACAACAATAAAAAAGGAGCAAAAAAAAAACTCACTATTTGCTATATAAAAACAAAACAGTACTTATCCTTTATTGTAGCGTTGGTAGGGATCGGACCGGGGTTACACAGGTATGCGAGGAGATAGCCAGACACGGAAAAATCACGCAGAGAATACTTTAAGCGTCTCCACACGATAATCCACCACACTCCTTTCTCGCAATAGAGAGAGAGAGAGAGAGAAAATAAGGATAACCCGGGCCCCTGGAGCGCAAGAAACGCCAACTGCCCGGGCCCTCTCGCAATACCATAGCCCCCTAATATATACAGACATGGCCACATTCGTCCAATGAGAAGGCGGGAGAGATTGGTTCACTAACAAACGAAAACAAAATTCTTCCCGCTAAAACCTGAGAAAAGATAAAAGTGCAAATATTTGTCAATATAATTTGACACTATATTAAAGAAATGAAACACTTGAACGGGATTTGTTCTATTGAAAATAAAACATATTTCGTACTGTACTTGATTTATTTTATTTTTCAAAATTCTATTCAAAGGCAATTAGGATATTTAAGAGAGTTTTGCTCTACCGAAGTATTTTACAGATCTCATCTAGATGTATATATACAATTCACAGTCAAAGTTGACATTATACCATAAAATATATACAATTAATATAACAATTGTATTATTTCTTAGGTTTTAGAGTTTTGTCGCGTAGAAAATTAGGAATGACAAACCACAGGATGACACAACAATTTATTCAAGGCAAGCACCAACTAAAATTTATAAAATTCAAGAGAAGCAATGAGAGAAATTTCTGCATTAGTAATTATATAAATTATATAAATATCAAAGTAATAGTAATATTTATATAAAACATAATAAATACTATGCTACAATAGTTATAATAAATCTCTGTAGTTAAGTGAATAGCCGGTGTGTGTGTTATCCTACTGTATTTAATGCTATGGGAAAATATTGGATGGCTGAAAAGTGGCGAATCCTTCCAGCGGTTTCGCCAGATTATTCAACCATGTTATGTCGGGCATTTCTTTTCATATATCCGAGACACTGTAGGAGAATCTTTGTTGTGGTATTTAATTGAACTATGGACATAAGCTTTGAGGACAGTAGAACTATATGTAATTTTTTTCAGTGAGCAATGATTATCCACAAATAATTATTCATACAAGCGCAGTTAAGACACACATCAAACATAAGATAATTGCCTTAGTGATAGATGTTTCTATGTTCCTCAGGAAGACCTATTGTGTTCTAGTATGAATACAGAGAACTAAAATATTTGTTTATACAATGAAATAAACACTTACTTTTGTTTTTATGTTTAAAAAATATATTTATTTTATTCTCTTTCATGATAAGATATTTAATGTGAAAAATAATAGAAAAAATAGTAAGGTCAGGTGTTGATATTAAAAATAAAAATGGTATATCCTGACCAGGAGCACATATGTCCTGGTCAGGATATTCAATTTTTATTTTTAATATATATATTTGGAAATTTTGCAGGGAGGATTTTGATCTAAAGAGACAAAGGTCGCCTATTTTGACGGGAGAGGTGACCTTTGTCTCTTTAGATATATATATTTAATGATGAGATATTTGATTTTGCACTGCGCTACAATTAGCTAATTAAATACCCAAGTTTTAAATGAAAGCTTGGTAACCATAAATCCAAATATAAGATGGACCTAGGACTCCTTCATGATGACACACTTCATTCCTATTCAAGAAGAAGATTTCATTTAATATGTAATTTCTATGAATAAAAACTTTCGCTAATCACTTAAAATACTATCACCCACATGAGAGTTTTCATTAAGAGATATAGTCCTATGCATTTATTCACCACGGAGTATGCAAAATAAAAAATGAAAATGGCAAATGCTATTTACACTTAATAATCATAATGAAGATGATTTATTCAGGCAAATACCCCCCTAATTAAAAATATTATATTATCTTAAAGATTTGCATTTTTAAAGATATGATATCTTTATGTAAAGTATATTAATTTAAAATAGAGTAATAAGCAAGCTTTTCAAAAGGATTCCTATGTCAAATTTTGTTTTGGCATGAATTACTCTGTTTCTCTGGAAGAATTAAGATATTTTAAATTCAAAATTGATGTGCATATTAAATTATTATTTTTATTTCTTTAAGAAGAATCGATGGACAAGTGGGTAACACACTCAATTCCCGACAGTCATGAACCGGGATCGAATCCCGCGTTAACATTTTGTTTAATATGTGAATAACCTTCATATATTATTCATTTTTGCAAATATTATAAACTAGGTTGCTATTTTTGAGTGATACCTAATATAGTGATTTTGGAACAAGAACAAGAGATATTTCTTTAACATGGATGATACTCGACTTAATCATTAGGATACTTGGTTAATCCTGCCAGTTGTCATATGCTTGTCTCAAAGATTAAGCCATGCATGTCTAAGTACACGCCCTAGCAAGGCCAAACCGCTAATGGCTCATTAAATCAGTTCCTTAGATCGCCGACATTTACTTGGATAACTGTGGTAATTATAGAGCTAATATATACTCGACTTAATCATCATGAAAGCTCACTTCTATCAAGTCTGATAGACAATATTGCTTTATCTGTATATAATTTCTTCAGAAGAGTTATGAAGAAAGCGGATCTGATAAATTAGTCTTTCCATTATAATAATGATAATTGATCTTCAAAACTTTTTCTTTTTTTTTCTTCTTTTGTTAGACCATGCTTTTTACTGCATTTCATGTAATATTGTACATATAAAACTCCACTCATCATGATCATTATTGCCTACACTCTGGAGAATCTGTGTCAGACCAATGGGGTCTTAATAAAGGCTTTGCGTGTAATCATTATGAAAGATTTAATGTGGCATAATGCACAATATTGCGACTTAGGCTCTAGTACAAATAATGATAAATAAAGAGGGATATGAAGTATGAAATGAGGGGATTGTGTCTGGACGCAGCGAGCTGGGAAGAAGAGCATTGGCCTGTAGTCCGAATGTATCCTCGCGTGCTACCGATAAGTTTTTTTATGGCCTTCCGGGTCCCCAGCCTGTCCCTCCCCGGGGATTGAACGTTTGGTTTTAGTGCGGATGGCGCCAGGTTATTTACATATTGGCTCTTCTTGTTTGTCGGCCGTCGATGCCTAACTGCCATTGTTAGACTCTTTGTAATTTTCTTCTTCTTTCTTATATCCACTCAATCATATTAGGGTATCAAGCTTGTGATGGTGTTTGATGGTGTCTGCTGGGGATGAGTAGAGCTCATCAATGGATGAGTCAATACAGTCAATAATATGTTTTAGGGTTGCTTGTTAGACTGTGTGTAATCCTCTTCTTCTTTCTTATCTCCACTCAATTATATTAGGGTATAAAGCTTGTGATAATGTCTGTGTGATGATGTTTGATGGTGTCTGCTGGGGATGAGTAGAGATCATCAATGGATGAGTCAATACAGTCAATAATGTGTTTTGGGGTTGCACGTGCAGAATGTTTTTAGTCCTTATTCATGAGAATTTGAAACTATTATAAACGCGTATGATTCTTTTGAAATTAACATTTTTTTGTATAATTTTGAAAAAATCATGCGCGTCTATGTTGTTATTGTTGTGTCCAATGAAGAACCTCAAATATCTCCATACATCTCTATCACAGCAGTCGCAATGTCCACTATCTTGGATGTGTAAAGCTGCTGCTCTGGGTCAAGTAAAATCATATGCGTCTATAATAGTTTCGAATTCTCATAACAGATGACACGCTAATGCATCATAATCCTTATTTATGTAGTTTATAGTTGATGGGCAAGAGATGGAATACGTGCAGATGTCTAAACTCTTTACGTTTTAAATTTATATTAAAATAACTACAGACATAACAAACAGAATTTCAGTTCTACCTTCTGAGTGCGTATTTATAATACTGGCAAACAAATAGTTGTTTTTTTCTGTTGTCGATAAAGAAACGGCTGTTCTAGTTTTTGACGTGACAACGTCTTAAATTAGGTTGCGGCTGGGAGTCACTTATGAAAAAGTGTAACGCCCGGTAACGTTACGATGAGTCATCGAACGAGAGTGCTGCGCGCGCAGCGCTAGAGAATTAGGCGCATTGAATCGGCGCATGCTTGTCTCTGTCTTTCTCTTTCTCGAACGTTCTTGGCGTTGGAAAAACAAGAAAGCGTCATAATACAAGTTCACACGTGTGGTTAAAGTATCGTCAGCTGTGTCTGTAGTGAAAATGTGGAGTGCTTAGATTCGTCATTTACAACAACTACAACAATAAAGGTAAATAATTGTACACTGATATTTCATTATCGTAAACTATGATTGATTGATTAATTGTTAGATTGACACAAAAGTTGAGAAACTGAGTTTATAGGTTATGTCATACTATTGATAAATGTTGATAGTGTTAAGTAAATTATTAGTTTAAAATTAATTAATTAATTAATTATTATTTTACAAATTTTAAATAGTTTCAAATTTATTTAGCAAAAATTTGAACCTTCGATCTGAATAAATGTTTTGATTTTAGAATTGATTATTTAAAATTACAAATATTAAGAAAAAGTGGCAGATATAAGAAAACTTTATTTAAACTGTGTTGAGCAAGAATTTTAACATCTAATATAAGTAAATGTTTTAATTTTCAACTTCATCATTTACAATTACAAATTTTATTTAATTTCAAAATTATTTAGCAAAAATTTGAACCTTCGATCTGAATAAGTGTTTTGATTTTCAAATTGATTCTTTAAAATTAAAAATTCATCCATTCAATTTCAAATGTTCAACAGGAATCACCACTCTCAAAACAATGGAAACGGTGCCTTCAACTTCCAGTACTTCAATGGAGACGGAGGATATCGTGCCGTCAACGTCTGCAGTACCTTTCGTTGTTCCACACACCACCTCTACCGCCAGAACGAATGCTCAGCGACAACGTGAGTACAGACAACGAAAAGCCTTGACCAGAACTCCTGAACAAGTAAGAGCCTTTGCAAAAGCGGCTGCGGAGAGGCAACGCAGGTTTAAGCTACGTAAATCTGCTAACATAGCCCTCACCAGCGGTACGTCAGAGTCACCTGCTTCAACGTCTTGTTTTGTGGTGGAGAGAACAAGCGTTCCTGTCGTGGCGGAGAGAACGAGCGTTCCCCTAACTAACGCTCAACGGCAACGTGCATTCCGACAACGTAGAGCAGCATCTTCTCGGACTGATGTACAACCGACTACTTCTTCAAGCCAAACAGCAATACAACTGGAACAATCCACCTGGTATACCAAATGGTCATCGTCAATACGGAGATTTCAATCTACTTTCCTGGACAACGATTTTGGCCATGCTTGCAAGGCCCAGGGTGGGACGTTTACTACAATTGTTTACAAGTACTCCTCAAAACAACCACAGCAATTGGTATATGTAGCCATGAGCCGCGTCACAAGTATCGACGGATTGTACATCATAACAGAAAAGGACTCTCCATTGGTTTTCAAACATGGCCGAGATGGAAACGACTCACAGACTACTCGAGATATTCGCAATGAATACTTACGACTTCGTGGACACACTCTAGACACAATTACCAAACAAGCCGTAAAATTCTGTGACGACGCAACCGACGCTGGACAACTTATTGTAACGAACATCAACTGTCAAAGTTTAAGTGCCCATGCCGCGGACATTGAAACAGATACAGTGATACCACGATCAGACTATTTAGTATTGACTGAAACGTGGATGCGCGACACTTGTGAACCAACTCCAATCAAGGGTTATGAGTGCGTATCCAGGGAAAATAATCGACCTAACTCAGATACCAACGCGGCTGGTGGAGTGGCGATCTATCGTAAATTATCATCGACATCTACGGCGGAAGTGTTCCAAGTTGCGATTACAGACGTAACTCGTGTCATTAAAACCAAGGGTGACATGTGCATGACTGAAGTTACTTGCTTCGCCGCTAATACTAGCTTCAAGTTTATACTCGGTGCTGTATATATTCATCCAGGAGCTAGTATGCAGGATATTGGAATGTTACTATGGCAAGGACTCGGTCCGTACATTCACAACAGCCAGTACGTGCCACCGTTCGTGCAAGTTGATTCTAGTATACCGATTCTTCTGTGTGGTGATTTTAACAAAAACGTAAAGCCTGACAACTCGTTTCTTAAATTCATGAAAAATACGTATAATCTTGATTGCGTATCAAACGTTTCTAAGTCAACTACGTTAAAAGGAACAACTATCGACTTGACTTTCGCAAGACACATTACAGCAGAAACACTTCCTTTCATTTCATATTTCTCCTATCATCGTCCTATCCTCAACAAAATCACTCAAATAGGAAATAGTTAAGTTTAAGTTTACATGTACAATGTTTTAGTAAACAAAATATATTTCTATAGTTAAAATTTGTGCAATTCTTATTTTCATTCAATTCCTTGTTCCTATTGTGCAATTTAATTATATTCATATCAATAAATATTCTACCGTTGTCACGTAAAATCTTCGCCCGTAAAACCGACTTTACAGGCAACCATTGTTTTTTTTTTTGTTTTTTTTTTTTGTGTGTGCTGATTCCAAATGTGCAAACCTTTTCTTTCTATCAGTTCTTGTTTTAGACGTGTATTGTTAGCAACTCAAATATTGAAGACATTTTATCCCCTTTGGCCATGTTTCTATTCCAGTGGTCCAGAGTCTTACTCTGCTTGAAAAATCAGCCAATGCGGTGAAGAAGAAGACACTGCGTTGTGTAGCTCCAGCTGCGTCAAGACAAAATTTTAATAAAGGAAGCAAATTGTGAAAATGATTAATTGAATAATCAATTATATTTTGTATATCTCTAACACAGATGCAGCCAGCAGAATTAAGATGTTTGGTTATATTACGTTTTTCTATCGATTGAAAAAGTGGAAGAGAACAATGGCTGTGTATGCGCTTTGATAAGGTTCTTACAATGTTAATTTTGTGGGAAAAAGGACAGAAGGATGTGTAATGTGTGTAGTTGGGGAGGAAATATTTTTTGAAAAATACTAGGTGTGGTATCTGCTAGGAGTTTGGATTATTAATATGTCTAAGAACGGAATAACTTGATTTTGGGCTTTTTCAATGGTGAAGGACATGTCCTTATGATAATTATTGAGAGAGGTTAAAATTTAATCTATTGAATTCTTGTCGCAAATACAAAAGATGTCATCGACATATCGGCGCCAGAATCCTATGCCGGTTTTATGTTTATCGTTGATTGAATTATCTTTATTGATCATTATTAATTCCGCCGCAATGGTTGAAAACGAGTTTCCCATTGGGGAACCTCGTATCTGCCGGTAAGTCTGAGACTCGCGAAACTAAAAATATTCATCTTTAGGCAAATATCAATGAGGTTTCCTATTATTTGTGCGATGGATGAATCTGTCTGTACATCGGAGAGAAAGTTACTTGCACTGTCTTTAATTAACTGGTGGGGAAGGCTTAAGAACAACGAAACGACGTCATACGAACACATTACGTTGTTGGGACCAGGTTATATTTTCCACAAGTCTTCAATGAATTCCTGTGTGTTGTGTACTGAATATTGGTGTTTATATTGTTTCAGTGATGGGGAGAAAATGTTTGATAGTTATTTGGCTAACAGGGCTGCTGGTGATCTGTGGTAGGCTACAATATGACGTATAGGACGACAATACATTATTGGTTAATGCTAATTCTCTATTGAGGTTATGTGATTACAGTAAATTACAACCTCATCAATAATCTCCGGCTTCTTAATTTGTATTTTACTCTAATCACATAACCTCAATAGAGAATTAGCATTAACCGATGAATTATTATTCATTTTTTAACTTTACTATGTAAATCAGTTTTTGCATATCTTTCTTATATTTTCTGCTTCTTTGTATGTATATCTTTGTATTAAAATATACAAGTATCAGAGTCATCAAGCAACAATTCTTAATCAATTCTGTCACCGTTTGCTTTTGTGAATGGAATAAATACCTAAATATGGCCATTTCTCATAACCATCGGTGGTTCAGTGGTATGATGCTCGCCTGCCAATGTGCCAATGCCACGCGGGCGGGGGGGTTCGATTCCCGGCCGATGCATTTGTTTTTTAAATTTTCAAAACTCATTTATATATTATACAAGAATGACATCCACGGCGCCAATTTATAATTGTAACGAATAGTATTTGAATAAAAGCATTTAATCGGGTAAAACCCGGGCGTTGCCCGGGTCATTCGGCTAGTGTATATATATGGATTAGATTCGAAAAAATTCAGTAGCGTAGTTATACCTGTCGAAGGATTGTTGAGCCCCGAAAGCTTGTATTGCCGACATACATAAAGGAAACTTTTCCCTCAGCGAATTGTATTTCATTAATAATTATACTGAAGGGATTATATTAACAACAAATTCTAGGTTTATTCATAATTTTTGTAATATGAATCTTTCGAATAAGGAAATAGAGGCGTATATGCACCAAATCCATAAGAAATCCTTGCAATTGGCCAGATGGCGATGTTTGAACCAGGATTTTATACCTCCATCCCTACGCATCAAAGATTCAGTCCAGAACCCTTTCTCCATGAAGATCATTCACAATACCCGCCGCCAACTTCTTCGTTCTAGATACCAGGAATGCATTTCCAACATAAGAATTCTGTCCAAATCCATCAAAGATCTTCTGACTCTCACCGCACAACAGGGAGCACCACATGTTCTTACCTCTCTCATAATTCTAATCACATCAAAAATAAGAGCTCAGGATTCTTTGCTTAAGAAGAAACATCAAAAAAAGTTTTCGTTCTGGTCACGAAAATATGGTTTCTTACTTCATAGACCCACAGATGAACACCCTCAAATCGTGAACCTTTCAAACTCGGAACTGTCACAAGCGGAGATTTCGTTGCTATCCAAGGGTCTAAACTATAGGAACGGATCCAACCCAGACAACTTTAAAACCATCAGCGGTGTTGAAGCGTCTATCAAGGACCTTGGCCACCAAGCAAAGAGTGACATAAGACGTCAGGTATCCACCTTACTTATGAGACGGATATCCCAGCAGCATAACTCTCGCAAAGAAAAAACCATCATACAGAGATTAAAAAATCGAAAAGATCTGGTCATCTCTAACTCCGATAAAGGCTCACAGACAGTAATCATGGATACCTCTTTGTGCCGATCCAAAATGATGGATATCCTCTCTGATATCTCTACCTTTGTTCCCCCATAACGGAAGCAGACAAATATCAAACATACCATAACTTTAAAAGAGCTCTATAAGAGCAAAAAAGAAACCAGAGCATTACAACTGATGATTACAAACTATTCATATCAAAGCCTTACTACGGACGCATATATATGGGTTACCCAAAGTTCACAAGCCTAATATCCCACTACGTCTTATTGTAGCCTACCACAGATCACCAGCAGCCCTGCTAGCCAAATACCTATCAAACTTTTTCTCCCCATCACTGACACAATATAAACACCAATATTCAGGTCACAACACACAGGAATTCATTAAAGACTTGTGGAAATTATCACCTGGTCCCAACAACGTAATGTGTTCGTATGACGTCGTTTCGTAGTTCTTAAGCCTTCCCACCAGTTAATTAAAGACAGTGCAAGTACCTACCTCTCAGATGTACAAACAGATTCATCCATCGCACAAATAATAGGAAACCTCATTGATATTTGCCTAAAGATGGATATTTTTAGTTTCGAGTCTCAGACTTACCCGCAGATACGAGGTTCCCCAATGGAAACTCGTTTTCAACCATTGCAGCGGAATTAATAATGATCAATATAGATAATTCAATCAACGATAAACATAAAACCGGCATGGCATTCTGGCGCCGATATGTCGAGGACGTCTTTTGTATTTGCGACAAGAATTCAATAGATTAAATTTTATCCTCTCTCAATAATTATTTAAGGACATGTCCTTCACCATTGAAAAAGCCCAAAATCAAGTTATTCCGTTCTTAGACATATAAATAATCCAAACTCCTAGCATATACCACACCTAGTATTTTACAAAAAAAGATTTCTTCCCCAACTACACACATTACACATCCTTCTGTCCTCTTTCCCGCAAAATTGACATTGTAAGAACCTTATCAAAGCGCATACACAGCCATTGTTCTCTTCCACTTTTTCAATCAATAGAAAAACGTAATATAACCAAACATCTTAATTCTGCTGGATATCCGACATCCTTCATTTTTAAGCATTTTTATAAACCGTCCACGACAAGAAATCCTCTCAGTATCTATCCAATTGTATTATTCCCTTCTTTTCCAAATCCACCGCCATAGCACGAATATTGAAGAAACATGGCATCAATACCTACTTCTCTAATACAATAACCCTCGCAGACAGACTAAGCCATAATATGACCAAAAGCAAAACTCCTACAGATACTCTCAGCAAAAATAATGTAATATATTCGATATCATGCCTGCAGTGTGAAGCTACGTATGTGGGAGAGACGGAGAGAACGGTGAGAATCCGAATGGCCGAATACGAAAGATCAATTAAAAGAAAGGATCCCCGTTCTCTTGTATACCAGCACAAGACAGGCCATTCATTCAATATTGGTGGACCCTCAACCCATTATCAGAATATAAAGAGCAAGCATCAGCTCCTAGTTCTCGAAGCTATACTCACTAAAAAAACTCAAAGCAATCAATAGATCCATAGATTTGCCCGACGTATATCATAGTATAATTCCGGAACCTCCAACCTAATCAATAATTTCCGGCTTCTTAATTTTTATTTTCTGTAATCACATAACCTCAATAGAGAATTAGCATTAACCAATAATTTATTATTATTATTAATATTTTAACTGTACTATGTAAATCAGTTTTTGCATATCTGTCTTATATTACCTGCTCTTTGTATGTATGTATATATATGGATTAAATTCTAAAAACTTCAGTAGCGTAGTTATACCTGACGAAGGGCTGTTGAGCCCGAAAGCTTGTATTGCCGATATACATAAAATAAACATTTCCCTCAGCGAATTGTCTTTCATTAATAATTATACCGAAAGGATTATATTAACAATAAAAATTAACTGCAAATATAATAATAAATACTTTGTTACAAAGCTCCTTCCCTATAGGAGCTGTGACCCACAACTAACAATTATTGTAGATACTGACATGGATCTGACGTGTTTCTGCCAAGGATTCCATCGAAGTCTTGGAACTTTGTCCCTAGTACCTTTGCGTCATTTTTCTTGCGGCGTGAAGAGCAGCTTTGCCGTCGTATCATCTATAGGGACATCGTCATCTTGGAGGGGGTCTTGGCTTTGACACGTCGGTGGAATCCTGGAGCCAATCTCCGAAAATGTAGATTACAGCACCCATGGCCTCTAGGTCTTTTCGGCGATCTTCAGTTTGTCTTCCCTAATTTACCCAGCATCTCCACCAAAATTCCACTTTGAAAATTAGGGAAGACAACTTTGGGATGAGACAACAATTTATTTCAGGCAAGAACAAACTATGAATGATAAATAAAAGATAAGCCAAAGGGGGAAGTGTACAGAGTATAGCAAAATATAAACATAAAAAATAATACTCTGCTGATAAAATAATAAATACTTTGTTACAATATTAAATAACACTTTTGGAATGTTTCCACTTTCAATATACAGAGTGCGCTGCGTATTGTTTGCTAATGTGTGATGTAATACATCACCACATGTTTTACCAGAAGAACTTTCGTCATTCCAAAAACACGTAATACTAATCTCTTCCTAGATAGATAGACATTCCAAACTACTGTCCAGATGTTAGAGTAGCAGGTCAAGATGTCATTCAGTAGATTAGGATGCAATAATACCACAAGACATTTGTTTTAATAGAAACATTCCTAAATATTTCCGTTAAAATGGTTCGAATTGCTCTTGTAGAATCTCCACTATGTGATTGCGTAGGGGACATCAAAGGTGATATCGAACTTCATAAATAGTTAAACCCATATACGATCCTTCGCTGTCATATTAATAAACGTCATATAACTTTCTAAGACCATCCCAATATTATTCAATCACAGGAAAGATAGCATGTTTGTATTATTTTAAAAATAAAATTCATATTTAAAAGTTTCATGAAGATAGAGGCTGCGCCTGGCCGGCATTCATATTTATTTTAAAAATAGACACTTCGGCCAGTTTTATTTTATCAACGTTTCAACAAAAATATATTGTCTTCGTCTCATGAGACATGAATAAAAATGAAGCCTTTGGCAATAAAACATTTGTTTGATTTTTATTTATTTTCCTGACGAAGACAAAAGATTTTTGTTGAAACGTTGAAAAAATAGGACTTTAACTGCCCGATTTGTATATTAAAAAATAAAAATAAAAGTTTCATTTTGTACAAAAACTTTGCGTTGCGTTAACATTCCTTCAAAGCAAAAAAAGAGGAGCTCTTCGAGAATCCTTCCATATTCAGTAACTTGCCATAATCCATCCTATATGTAGATTGTGGTGAGTATCTGAAAGTTTATCTCTTCGATTTGAGAAGCAATAAAGAAATTTAATTCAAAAAACGGTTTTAAAATATTTTAAACATAAAACCCGTCTAGGGATGAGTTTTTTTTTTTTAAGATTTTACTTCGTATGTTATCTTTAGCTTTCTCGAGGTTAAAAGCTCTCTTCTGCAGAAAAACATTATTAACTCTATAATAAGACAAACTATTTCTCTATGTTCGAGATGGGATTCCTCGCAACGGCATGCCTTACGCCTACTAATGTGGAGATTGTCAAATTTTCCTCCTCGCCATGTCCCATACATTCTCAATTGGCAAAGTTCTGGGGTACGTGTGGGCCAGGAAGGATGTCAGCATTTTGAAGGAAGACTCGTGAGATGTTGGCTTATGTGGTCGGGTATTATCTTGATGGGAAATGACATTATTAGTCTGCTCAGTGAATGGTAACAACACAGGCTGCAACACATATTTAATGTATAGCTGATCAGTCATTGTGTCTTGAATAAAGATTATAAGGTTTCTACTTTCATAGCTGATGCCACTCCACACCACGAAGCCAGGGGTTCCTGCTGTATGTCTTTCCACAATACAGTC
Organism: Cordylochernes scorpioides; assembly: GCA_030710605.1. Lineage (NCBI taxonomy): Eukaryota > Metazoa > Arthropoda > Arachnida > Pseudoscorpiones > Chernetidae > Cordylochernes > Cordylochernes scorpioides. The sequence goes on from CP092872.1 coordinate 22,626,255, forward strand.
CCGATGGGATATTTCTTGGGGCCTACGTCTAACATGTATCCTGCCGTCATGAACCTCCAAAATTATTCTGGATTCATAAAAAAAAAAAAGACGGAATTCAATTCTTGACCAAAGACGTATCTCTTCACACGAGCTTAGCCTGTCACTTCTATGTATAGCAGAGAATGTAATTTTTAATAAAGGTCGGCATTTACGGAGTTATGCTTCGATAAGATCGTTACTAAAGGTGTTAAGAGATGGTCCAAATTCATACTGAACTTGTAGAGCTGCTTGAATCATTGGTACAGTTGTTCTGTCTGATACAACCATCCTTCGAATCCTTCTATCCTCTCTCTCTCTGTTGTTACTCTGGGGTGACCCTAGCAAGGATTTCTTAAACTTTTCTCTTCCTCCAACCACTGAGACCAAATCCTTACAACAGTACTTTGATTTGCAGAATACTTTCAATGCAATTTCTCTTGTTGAAATTCCACCTTCTCTAAGGCTAATGATTCCATCACTTGTAAAATCAGAAATTTCCTTGTATGACGCAATTTTTTTTTCTGCCTTGGCATTCTACATATTATAGATGGTCTTAAGAAAAAAAAACTTTTTAATTAAAGATACATTAGGAAGCTATTTAAATACTCACTTTAATGGATAAACAAGTCTAATTTTAGAATATTTATCATTTACATGATGTAATCTTCTTATAAAGTTTTCCAATTTTTAGAAATTTGCGAAAGTCTTTATAGGCGATTCAATTTTACCTTGACAAGTATAATAAATATTTTTCTACAATAGAGTATATTTAAAAACAAAAATGGAATATCCTGACCGCTCACACAAGCATTATAGATAGTAGAGCGCCATCTAGTGGAACAAATATAAACTGAACGGGCATTTAACTCGTTCCTCGATATTTGGCTAAAGCCCAATTCCTCGATAAAACAAGAAAAGCCAACCAAGAACACTTTCGGCCTCTCGGCAATGTGGTGGAAGATGTACCTTAAAGCCTAAAATATGGTTCAAAAAGCTTCCTGAGAAATTAATAAATGGGTATCCCAGGCTAAATTTGTATATGTACCAGTATATAAATAGAGTGCAAAAATTACTCCTCGTTTTCAGCCTATTGCATTGTTTTGCATCGATGTATGCGTCTAAAACGTTAGCTATTCATATGTAATACTTGATATAAAATCTTATGTGCATTTTTATTTTAAGCTCTTTAGATGTCCACCTTTGCGCCTAGAAAGTCTGATTTGCGGGAAACTTTGTTTTCATCTTCAACCTCAGGAAAAGCGCAACCGAAGCTCATCAAATGCTTTATATAGCGCCTATGGAAACAATGCTTCTTCATTAAGAACCTGTCAAGAGTGGTTTAAAACGTTTCAAATATGGAGATTTTGACATCAAAGACAAGGAGCACGAAAGCTGTCAAAAATGTTCAAGGATGAAGAACTTCAAGCATTAATGGATGAAGACGATGCTCAAACACAAGAACAGTTAGCAGCTTCTCTCAACCTCACTCGACAGGCTGTTTCACTCCGTTTTCATGCTATGTGAAAGATCCAGAAGTAAGGAAAATGGTTGCCTCACGAATTGAGCGAAAAGAAAAAGGAAAATCGAAGAACCATATCTGAAATTCTGCTGGAAAGATTTCAAAGAAAGTATTTTATTCATCTTATTAAGACTGGGGATGAAAAATGGGCGTACTTTGACAATCCTAGCGCAAGAAATCATGGGTAAGTCCAGGGTAGCCGACAACCTCGACCGCCAAACCCAATTTCCATGGCAAGAAGTTTCTCCTCTGCATCTGTTGGGATCAGCAAGACATAATTTATCACCAACTTCTGCAACCAGGTGGAACAGTCACTGTTCATCGCTATCAACAACAATTAACGCAGTTACGTCAAGAAATTGCAGTGAAACAATGGGAGCTACGACAATGCAAGTTTATATTACTTCATGACAACGCAAGGCCACATGTCGCACAATCGGTGAAAGAAACCCTGAAATACTTCAAATAGGAAGACTGACCCCATCCGTCATACCTCGCTCCATCTGATTATCACCTCTTCCAGTCGATGGTATATGGGCTGGCTGACCAGCGCTTCCAGAATAATGAAGAAGTTGAAAATTGACTTGATGAGAATGGATTGCCTCAAACCAAACCCTTTTTTCATGATGGCATCCATAAGCTACCCAATTATGAGAGAATGTTGTGTCTAACAATAACAATTATGTTTAATAAATGACTAATATAATTTTGATTTAATTTCATTATATTTTCTAACCGAAAAAAAAAAACGCGTGGTCATACTTGCGTACCCAATAGTATATGTACCAAAAGAGGTACTTATCCCTTTAATTAATCATTAAAACAACGCATAACGTTTATCACGCCAGTAAAAACGGGTGATGATAAGAGGAATGAGTTACAACACCAGTTTTGGCAAATCCAAACAAAAAGCCAGCCTGTAACTCCATAGTTTCGGGCTATGGCCCTCATCAGTACAGGGGCGGCTTCGATTTCATAACATCCTCTCTTAGGATATTTTTATTTAATGTATATTCGAATATTCATTCATATAAATCCAAGATAATGGTTTTCCGAAATGGTGGCCGCCCTGCAAAATCGGACAAATGGTTCTGGGGAGACCAACTGTTGACAGTGACACCGAAATATCTCTATCTTGGCTATCCCCTCACAACAACAATCTCGTTTAGTCAAGTGGCTTCATACTTTAAAGGCAAAGCGCTTGCAGCTACCGGCGAAGTATGGAAAATTATGGAGAAATCCAGGTTGAATTCATTTGGTTCATCAATGAAACTATTAGACTCGATTATCCTGTCAACTCTGCTGTATTCTGCTCCAATTTGGCCAAACGAAAAGTACAAAATCTTGGACCAAATTCAGAATAACTATCTCCGACGACTATTGAACTTGCCGAGTAACACACCAGGCTACATACTACGCATGGAAACCGGACGCTATTCACTAGGAGTCACAGCAACCAAACTAATTCTAAAGTTCTGGTTAAGAATATTAAAAATGGAAAAATCCAGATTGCCCGCAATCTGTCTAGCCCAATTATGGGAAACGTCCACTCTGACGAATACCTTTATAGGTTTTACAGAAAATTTAATGAATATCCTAAACTCAACTGGATTCATGTGGATAAAGAATTGTTCAGACCCCCAATATTCTACAGAAAGCAATACCTCAAATTATCAGAATCACTAGAGAACAGTCTATCCAAACCGATCAATCAAGAATAACCAATTCGAAGCTACACACACACTACAAATATTTACATAAAACCTCATTGCGCAATTGAGAATTCTATTTGTTTTATATCGAGAAGACCATATAAAATAATCAAGGACAGAAGACTTGTATTGCCAACTATGCAAAAATAGAACCGAAAATGAATTAGAACATTATATATTTGAATGCATGCCTCTTGACACGGAAAGAAAAATACTCTTTTCTAAGATAGGCCATACACACTTCACATTATATTCTTTATTATCCAACTTTATAGACAATAGTTCAGTAGCTCTGAATCTATATAACTTCCATAAAAATGCTGTAAAAAAGAAAGACTTAACCGAATATCCAAACATACCAAAAATTTCTGTTTGACATCCAATTATTTGTTTAGGCAGGTACGATAAGTTAACCACCACACTGATAAAACGGTGTTTACCTTACAACCCTGAACACTCGGATTTTCCTGGGAAATCTCTTAAAGATTTCTTAAAAAATACATGGCCCACCTGTGCTGTGTGAGCAGAAGAGCTTAAATTGTCTTGTTCCATATGTAAATACCTGTTTTCTTTCCTCTTTTCGCTCTCCACTTCTCCCATCCATATTTCCAAAATATTTTTTTATTTTTTTATTCTTCTTTTTTTTTTTTATTCTTTCTTATAATCTGTATATATTTACCATATGTATATAATCTTTCTCCATTTTTTATTTCCCACTTTCATAGGTTTCTCCGTTTTGTAACCCCAAGGAGAATCCTCTGTAAGATCGGTGTGTCTAAATAAAGGCTTTTGTGTGTGTGTGTGTATATTCATTCATATTTGCGCTTTGTTTGATAGGTTCCATTCTATATGAGGATATTCACACTAAAAGAAGCATTAATTTGTATGATTTGTAATACTCATTTCAAGCACACCTAGTACTGTGCATAATATTCAAGGTTGGTGATTAGCGACCTCTTTCACTGTTAGTGTCACTACATGTTTACATATGTAGAAAGCAGTTCTACGATTTGAACTTACAGGATTAGAGAACCTCGCTTGGTTACTTGTACTCACTTATGGGACTTCAATGACTCAGGATTTTTGTTATTGAAAACCGAGGGTATGTATCACACCCTACACCAAACCCCTGAAAAATGACATGACCTGACCTCGCCAACGAGCGACCACCTCTAGGATAGACCAGGAGCGTGTATGGTTCTACGCGGTCTCTCAAGTGAGATTGAACTTCCTATTTTTTTATATGTCAATACGACTTTTTATATAGACAAAATATTTTCTGAAAAGTAATAGTTTATTCATTTGAGACAATTTTATAAGAACTTCAACAATCTATCTGATGAGAAAAACAAAATTTTGTTGATATATGACACGAAGTCGGCTACTCCTGGGTGACTTCGGTAGATTCACCCGTAGTTAGAGACTTCAGAGCTGCTGTCAGCTTGCTGTAGACCCGCTCTACGGCGGCCTTCACAGATCGAACTAAGTTTCCCCTGGTTGTACGCAGGCATTTCTTCTCAATTTTCTCCTTCAACGTGTTCTTCAAAGTCTTCTCCTGAGACGTGGAGCCCCAAATCAACGTATGTAAACTATTTTTTAACGTCATGCGCATTTTCCTGAATTTTTTCTTAGTTGACAGAAATAGATTTTTGATATGCGACTTGAAGTTAGATCTGAAAAGATTTTTGGCATGGGTTGTAGAGTTTGAAATGGAGATATCTTTGATTTTCTCTGTTAGTGCTAGAATCCAGGGCGGGATTAGAGACCTAAAGGATGTGAAGGTGTCATTAAGGGCCTGGAACGGTCCCGGTTCTGGTGATGAGACATTGAACACCTCTCTGAGAACCTCGAAAGTCATCCGGACTGAATCCTCTTCCAGTTTCTGAAGTCGAGCTTTCTCCTGCTCCAGTGATTGTATACTAGCGCCGAGCCTGGCAACCTCAGGATCAGGACGAGATAACCGTCCTTGCAGGTCCTGGTTCTCTTGTGTCAGCCATTGCAGATGGGACAGTTTGTCCCGTAGGTGACGGGCATACTGATCCAGCTGCGTCTGGTAGGTCGTCATGGCCTCCATCTGCTCTTGCAACAGACTCATGTCTGCCCTCAGCTTCTGGACCATGTCGGAATTGAGCTGAAACAGATACATTCAATCATTACCTATGGCATTTGACATCCCTCATACTTTTAGAGAGAAAATATGATATTAAATTTGATGCTCAAACATATATCATAAATAAACGTTATTCCCTGATTTATAAAATAACAAAATAAATAAAGCTTCCAGTGCTGAGTTTCTTGTGCAAACCTTTTAATTTCAAGCCTTCGGACTTTTCAGCCCGAATTAATAATAATTTGTTAATGTGTTACACTTCTGTTGAAGGACTGACAAGTCTGAAAGCTTAAAAATAAAAAGGTTTGCACAAGAAACCCTGCCTTGGAAGCTTTATTTATTTTATTATATATATAAATGAGTTAATGCATTCAATACATCAACCAATACAACATTTATTGAGACCTTCAGTCTTACAGAAGATCTTCAGAGAGATGCAGAGAATGAGTGAGAATATAAGGGGGAGGAAGAAATGAGGATATACTTATTTTTCTATAACATATATAACATAGGTAATAGAAATTCTCCTGCCCTCCTTATATACAGAATTCCGGGAAATATACACTCATGGACAAAACTTAAAAAACTTTTAACTTTTAGCATTTATATCGGGATCCAGACAATAACTCTGAAATAAATTACAGTGACCTTTATTGAAGTCACACGAGATAACTAAGTGTGAACAAACAGACAACGGGAGACATCAAAGTCTTCCCACTTCCTTAAGTTTTGTCAATGAGTGTAGCTGTAAAGTATCATTACCTTCATTGGATGCAAACTCTGGAGAAGGGCATTGGCACCGTACGCCTTGGTGAGTTGACGGACGCTGTTCTGTAGCCGCTGCAGGTCCCCAGCAATCTGTTGGTGTTCCTGGGTCAGGTTGCCCCATTCCTAGAGCACATCGTCTGGTTTTAATTTCTCGGTTTTGAGGCTATATTTTTAAACAAAGATAATATTGAAATAAGAATGTGAATAGTAGCAATGCGTTTCTTTATTTGTCCGAAGTGAAAGCTTTCTGAACTTCATAATCCTTCTACAGGCTTGTCTATAAACTTATTTTCTCAACTCATAGCTATGCCTGTAGAAGGAGTATAAAGATCCAAACGCATTGTTACTATTCATATTCTTATTTCATACTTTATAGAGAGTTTCTCTTTTAAAAGAGAATATTGTCTTTTGTGTGTGAATCATTTACCCCTATCTCTGAGTAGTTCATTCGAATATATCAACCTTATATAAATGGCGTCTCAAAATTCACGCAAGAAGTAATCTTAGAAAACCGCTTTATATATAAATCAAAAAGTTGTAATTTTTTATTGATATATAGAGTATAAAATATAGGATTATGTATGGAATAGATAATTGTGTTAATTTCTTCCAAGGCTTTTTGATGGCTCAAATGTCCTTTTTTTTTCTACGATCTTTTTGTATAAATTTCTTTACAATAATGCTCAATTTTATCTTTCAAGAGAAGGGTGGTTTTTGCGCTTACTAGCATAAATATTAGAGACTTCAAAATCCCTAAAGAGGAAAAAAGAGCAATGGCGTTAAATCAAATTGATGGCATTTTCTGATTAACAAAACGAGAAATTACACTACTAAGAAATGATTCTCATGCAATAATTGAAATTTACTTTTTTGGGTTGTATGGAGTTTGTCACTATATACCATTCCATCACTTATAACTCTGTACTGTATACGTTATGAATAGAATATTTTACATTTAGCAATTATAAACAGATGTTTTTCTATCAAAAATAATTCTTCCGTGAGTTTTGGGACAACCTCTATACTGTTGTACCAGGTTGTGGTCTGGCAGTTTCGCCAACCTTTATCTTCTGTTCAGACATGTCCTGTATCTTTCCAGTGCGTGTTTCGACCATTCTACAAGTTTAGAGAAGCAATAATAAGACAACTATATTTTTAGGTAGTACCTAGAACAGTGATTCTCAACCAATGTGCCGCGGTAATTTTGTGTGCCGCGAAATTCTAAAAATGTGCCGCCGAATTTTAGTCATATGATTATGTTCACGTTTGTATTGGTTTTTCTTTTTTTCTTTTTCATTTTTTTACTTTTTAAAATAACGAATATTTTCTTGGCCTTGAACTGATAAAATGAATATTTGGTTTTTGTACATTAAACGTTAAATAAGCCAAGTTATTTGGTGGCCTTGAATTAGCAAATTGAATGTTAGAGATGTATATTACTTATATTTTGCATAGAAATATTGATACATAATTTGAATTTTCTTGCATTCAAGAGTTAGCAAAAGCATTCATAGTTTGTTTAGTATGTTTTACTATTCATTAGTTTGTTGTCGTACTTTATTAAATTATATTCTGTGCTGAGAACATGCAAGAAAACATGTACCTATGTTTTCCCACGTGACGCAGCGGAGCGTGACCTTGGCTGCACGGGTGAGTCAGTTGTTGTTTTGCTCTCTGTATCGATGGACATTAAAACATATTCGAATAAAATATATAGTATATAAAATTATATCAATATAAAATATTATACAAAATTGCATTAAGCATTGCGTTATTTCAAATTAGAAAAGGTAAATCGTATTTGAAGGTAATATTTGATTCGCTGTTTTTTTAATATTGTTTGGACAATATAATTTTTATATTTAAGCAGATCCTTTTTAAAATGGATAAATGGTTGAAAAAGAGAAAGCTTGACGATAATAACAATATTGATATCGTTGGCGACCTAACGAATGAGCCCATACCTAGTACAAGCAAAAATAGCTCTTGCTCGCAAAAATATGTTGTTTCTCGGAAATACAATGAGGATTTTTTAAAATTTGGATTTACCTCAACAATGGAAAATTACCAAGTTGTTCCTGAATGTGTAATATGTGGATCTAAATTATCAAATAGTTCTATGGTTCCGAGCAAACTCCAACGTCACTTGGTGACTAATCATCCTTCGCTTGCAACAAAAGATAAAAGCTACTTTGAAAAGTCATTATCGTTAAAATTGAAACAAGTAAAAGTTTTTGAAAAACAAATCAGTGTATCAGGAAAAGCTCAACTAGTTTCTTACGAAATAGCTTAACTACTTGCCGTAAAATTAAAACCACATAATTTGGCCGAAGAAATTATATTACCAGCTTGTCGTAAAATTGTAAAAACAATGATTGGTGAATCGGCAGATATTAATCTTTCTAAAATACCACTTTCGAATGACACGATCCATCGAAGAATTAAAGATATGTCGCAAAATATTGAGGAAAATATTGCAAAAACTCTTGGAAATTCAAATTTTGCTCTACAAATTGATGAAACAACAGATATTACAGGGAAAGCTCATTTAATTGCATTCGTTAGATTTATTCACGAAAATGATATAATTAATCAATTTTTATGCTGTCGGGAGTTACATGAATTTACAACTGGGAAAAATATTTTTAATGTAAAAAAATTACTTCATATTTAGAAGAAATAAAAGTTTCGTGGAAGTTATGTATTGGCATTTGTACAGATGGTGCCCCAGCTATGACTGGACATCTAAAAGGATTTGTAGCACTTGTTAGAGAACTTAGTGGGGATATATTAGTTACTCATTGTTTTCTGCATCGAGAAGCACTTGTTACAAGATATTTGCCATCAGAATTGAAAATAGTTCTGGAACAATGTGTTAAAATGATTAATTATATAAAATCAAGACCATTAAAAAGTCGCTTATTTACTAAATTATGTCAAGCTATGGAAGCCAAGTACGAATCCTTGTTACTGCATACGGAAGTAAGGTGGTTATCCAGAGGAAAGGTTTTATCTCGTGTATTGGAATTAAAAGACGAAATGAAAATGTTTTTTGAACAAGATAAAAATTATGAATTTGTTCTTTTGTTGGAAGATAAAATATGGAGTACTAAACTGGCTTACTTATCGGATATTTTTGTTATTTTTAATAAAATAAATTCAAGTATACAAGGGCCTAATGAAAATATTTTAACCTCAACCGATAAGCTGGTGGGATTCCAAAAACAAATAACCTTGTGGAAGAAAAAAGCTCAGGAAGGCAATTTGGAAAGTTCCAAAAGACTGTTATAAAGATATTAAAATAATTGTTATTGATCATTTAACAGCATTAGAGGAGAGAATTATTCATTATTTCCCAAAATTAGATATACAGAAATATGATTGGGTTCGTAATCCATTTCATATAACTGATACTTCTGTATATGATTTAAATTTAAATGAAGAGGAAGAACTCATTTTGCTTTCAAATAATCGAGATTTGATTTCAAAACATTCAGAGGAATCAATTAATTCATTTTGGATTAATATTAATTGCGATTATCCGCTGATAGCCAAAAGAGCTTTAAATATATTGTACCAAAGCCGACTTCATGTAAATATATCCATTGTCATTTGTTTATTGTAAAAATACAAAATATGTAAATTAGTTAGAGATATATAAAAACTATTTTTTTTGTTTTGTTGCGTTGGTTAAACTTCTCTCGCTTATTAAATTGCTTTTGATTGCCAAACAACTTGCCTAATTATTTCCCACACTACATCTGGGGGAGACGCCGGGACAATCCCTTCTAGTATTTTAACCTGGACGTCAAGTTGAGAAGAAGCCGACGTTTGCAAAGTTTGCCACCACTCTTGGTCGAAATGGTGAAAGAAGAAGAAAAGCCGCATGTGCAGCCGGCAGCTTTCACATATCTGCAACAACCAAGAAACCCCCCGAATTTCTCCGGAAAAGGTTCTGAACTCGCCCATATCTGGTTGAAAGATTACAGCCGCGTTGCTGCCCACAATGGATGGAACGAATCAATGTGCTTGGCCAATGTAGTCTTCTTTCTGGAAGGAGCAGCGAGATGCTGGTTCGACAACGTGGAGGAAAGCATCACGACATGGAATACGTTTAAAGAAGAATTCACCAGAACGTTCGGTGATAAAGAAGACTACGCCAGAAGGATTGAATCATCCCTCAAGGTAAGAGCGCAAAAGCCAGACGAGTCGGTCGAACTCTACATCCAGGACGTGCTGAACCTCTGTCGACAACTGAACCCGAACATGTCGGAGGAGGACAGGGTGGGCCACCTCATGAAAGGAGTGGCTGAAAACATTTACCGGGCCCTTCTTGCAATTGAAGTGACAACGACCGGGGAATTCACTCAACACTGCCGGCGTATTGAAAAGCTAAATAAAAATAGAATCAGCAGTGTTAGATTTGAGAGAATCCCCACCGTTTCGGCGATTAATGAAAATGAGTACCACCCTTTAAAGGAAATGATCAGAGAGATCATCAGGGAGGAGCTTCGATCTGCTCCGAATGAGCTAGATAATCTTCCTCCTTCGCAGGGATTAGAAGATAGAGTTTGGCAGAGAGTCGAACAAAATCTAGCACCCATTGACAAAGCACCAGTGTTCCACTCCAGAAGGGCGGTCAAGAATTTCCGAAGTGGACAACAAAATGCAGGGGAAGCGGTGAGAAGGAAAACGGACGAATTCCGCACCAGAGAAAACATTCCCATATGCTTTTATTGCAATAGACCGGGACATGTCGCAAAGCATTGTTGGGATCGACACCGCGACCGTGATGAGAACGAACCAAGTAGGACCCAAAGCCGATTTTATTATGGCCGTAGAAGACCCGGATCCATCTATATGTCCGACTTCATGACGCCGCATATGAACAATCTGATCGGAACAACTCTCCTCGACGCAATTTACCAAGAAGTTCTTCTCCCTATCCTGGACGCGGGAGACCGATGACAAGACGTCGCTACTCTAGATCGCCAGACCGGACTCCTAGCCGATCTCCTCATAGAGACGTGCAGGAAAACTAGGAAGCACGGCCTGTAAGGGAGGTAAGGTCGGACATTGTTTAAAGCCTCCACAGACGCGAGCCGACCTAGACGATAACTACATGTGGGTGAGTATCAATGGCCGTCATGTCGAAGCTCTCATTGACACAGGGGCGTCATATTCGGTCGTTTCCAGCAATTTTAGAAAGTCGATGAAAGCTATAATGTTTGAGAGCCCGAACATAACTTTAAGGGTCGCAAACAATCGTTTTGTTGCTCCACTAGGAAAATGTCGCCTAAGAGTAGAAATAAATGGCCTTCAGCGGATCTTCGAATTTCTTGTTCTTCCAAATTGCAGCCACGACGCCATCTTGGGATGGGATTTTCTCGAGTCTTCAAAAGCAGTTATTGACTGTGGTCATTCTGAAATTTCGTTTTCAGAGACGTTAAATGAGGACCAATCCGCGGCACAACTTCACTTAGCATCGGACGACATCATTCCTCCAAAGTGTACCAAGAGGGTATTGACCCGGACGCCTAGCGTAACTGGGATTAAAAATTGCGCAGTTGAAGTTGCGCGGCAACTTTTCTTGGAGAAAGAACTATTTGTACTATCGTCCTACCTTACCATATGGCATGGCCAAGCGTATCTATGGGTGACCAATTTTAGCAAGCATCCGAAAACAATCCCTTCGGGCATGTGCCTAGCTCATTTATTCAGAGTCCAGCCGCAAGAAGTTTGCCCAATCATGGAAAATCATTCGAATAATAAGTCCAAAAGTGCCAAGTCACCCATCAGGATAACCAATTTCGAGTGTCGCGAAGAAAATTTTTTTAAAGTCGGGAGCTCCGAGCAGCTTATGAGAATGGAACAAATCTCGGCCTGCATTTCTCCTGAGCTTCCTCTGCTTCACAAGACCAAACTTCTGGAGCTTCTTGACAATTTTTCGGAAGTGTTCGGTCCGATCGATAAAACTACTTCTAGGATAATTACTAAACACAGGATAAATACGGGCGACGCCAAACCATCAAAAAAGATGCCGTATCGGGTCTCACCTTCTGAAAGGAAGGTAATTCAAGAAGAAGTTGACAGAATGATGGAAATGGGAGTCGTTCAGCCCTCTGAGAGTCCTTGGGCCTCACCGGTCGTTCTAGTAAGAAAGAAAGACGGGTCTGTTCGCTTTTGTGTGGACTACAGAGGTTTGAATAAGATGACGAAAAAAGACGTCTATCCATTGCCGCGGGTTGGTGACGCTCTTGATTGCTTGAAGGGGGCGAATATCTACTCCACAATTGATCTCAAAGCGGGCTACTGGCAAATTGGCATTGATGAAGCTGATCGGGAAAAGACTGCCTTTATTACACCGGACGGTCTTTTTGAGTTTAAGGTCATGCCTTTTGGGCTGTGTAACGCGCCCGCAACTTTCGAAAGGATGATGGATAATCTCCTGAAGGGCCTGCGATGGACGATATGTTTGTGTTACTTGGACGACGTCGTTA
>CP092872.1:22638984-22728069 GCA_030710605.1 Cordylochernes scorpioides
TTTATCCAATATATGGAAGTTAATAATTGACCTTGAATTCACTAGCATCATCCTGAATTATTGTAACCTTCAGGGAATATATGGAAGTAAATAATTGACCTTGAATTTACTAGCATCATCCCGAATCATTGTGACCTTTAGCCAATATATGGAAGTAAATAATTTGACCTTGAATTTATTAGCATCATCCCGAATCATTGTGACCTTTAGCTAATATATGGAAGTAAATAATTTGACCTTGAATTTATTAGCATCATCCCGAATTATTGTAACCTTCAGGGAATATATGGAAGTAAATAATTGACCTTGAATTTACTAGCATCATCCTGAATCATTGTAACCTTCAGGGAATATATGGAAGTAAATAAATTGACCTATAATTCACTATCTTCATTAGACACTATTTTGAACTTTAGTAATTATACAGATATGCAGAGCTGAAATAAATTGTCCTCGACATCGCAAGCTTTATTATATATCTTTATGAACTTTAGCCTTTGACCTAGCTAGTTGTATCTTAGATACTCGTGTGATCTTCAGAAAGTATAAGAAGAGTAAGTCGTTAAATTTTAGAAGCTTGATTCTGCGCTATTGTGTCTTTCAAATCATATGCATCGAATTAAATAAATAGCTTTGAATTTAACTACTTCATCCTGCACCATTTTGAACATTAGAAAATATGCAGAAAGCAAATACTTGACCTTGAATTACTAATTTTTCTACACTATTGTGACCTTCAGCCAATATGCAGTGAATAAATAATTGACCTTGAATTTACTAGCTCCACGCATCGCTATTGTTACCTTAGATAATATGCGAATAGTAAATAATTGACCTTGAATAAACAACTTGCACTATTGCGACCTTAAGCCGATATGTTATTAATTGCCCTTGAATTTATCAACTTCAACCTGCGACATTGTGACCTTAGAGACAATATAGCAAAAGTAAAGATTTGACCTTGAACTTGCAAATTTAATCCTGCGCCATTGTGGCCATAAACAATTTTAATTACAAGGTATTGTTACGTAGTACCCAGACGCTGTTCGTATTCTTTGTCTAATCAGGATGCTACAAAGATACACACGTGAGTTCGAAGGGATGCAGAAAAAGTTAGCGTTTATCATACGTGGCACTAAACAGAAGGAATACAATCAATGTGACTTGCCTTCAACCTCTTGTCAGAAGAATCCTTGGCGCCGTGGATGTCACTCTTGTTAAGTGTTCCGCTCCACACTGTACACGTCCAGCCTGGACTAAACCGCCTTGTAGGCCGCTCCGATGTCAGGCTCTCCTGGCACAGCCTTGTAGGATTATCCACACGGTCACACTCCCCTGAGACAACTTCCCAGGTCTTCCACTCGCCGCAGATGTGACCAGACTCTGTCCTCCCCGACACCAAAATGCCGTTTTTGACGACAAATGATAACACATGGCCATCCCCCACTCATCTTCCCCCAACTTTACTCTGGAATCTTGACCTTGTCATCCATTTTACACTATAATCGCGCCACGTGTATTCAAAATTATAAACTATTTAACGCACATATATTTCTTTTTTTTTAATAATTCCCTATTGCTCTTATTCCAATGACAAAAAATGGGTTGGCTTGTCTCATCAGTGCTTAACACTCCCAGCGGTGTAGCCAGTTTAATCTTTTATAAAGAAGTAACAGATTCTCTTCCTATCTAAGGAAAAATAAATCGAAGCGAAATAAAGAAACCTTCGGGAAGTTTTACCACTGATGAGCCATGCCCTCACAATATTGAATCATTACAGTAATGCAAAGAGTAATTAATCTACTTTGAACTCTTAATACTCAAGGGCCTTGCCTGTTTCTTTTTACATAGGTTCGATCTTTATACTGTGTCAAGTGACAAGAGCAGTGGGCTTTGTGTATTATATAAATTATGGGCATTATGTAAATAAATAGCAGCGTTTGCTAGATATAGAATACTCTGCTTGTATATCTTTAGTAAAATACAATGATGCCCACGTTCAAGAAGTGATTATATTTAGGTGAATAAATACACTCATGTACAAAACTTAAGGAAATAGAAAGCCTTTGATGTCGTCTATCGTCTGTTTTTTGAAAGAAAGAGACAATTTTGTTCATACTTGTTTATCTTGCGTGTCTTCAATAGAGGTCACTGAGTATCAAATAACTTTCAGAGTTATTGTCTGAATCCCGATATATATGTTAAAATGTACAACGTCCTTAAGTTTTGTCCATGAGTGTAGTTGTGAGAGAAGAACTACAAAGAGAGAAAGAGAATATACACTAAGGTAAAATACAGAACATGTAAAATATTAAACCTGATTGAAAAAATGATAAGGCACAATTTGGATTATAGATTAGAAAATACAAGGTAATACGACCAAATACAAATAAATAAATAGTGTGTGACGTTTCGGTAACAGCGTTGTTACCATCTTCAGAAAAAAGTACTGAAATTATAAAATACAAAGTAATAAGAACAAATACAACTAAATAACTAGTGTGCGACGTTTCGGTAACAGCGTTGCTTCCATCTTCAGACAAAAACACTGAAATGATAAGCCTAAGGTAATATGAACAAATAAAAAAAAATAGTGTGGGACGTTTCGGTAACAGCGTTATTACCATCTTCAGATAAAAACACTGAGATGATAAACTCAAGGTAATAAGAACAAATCCAAATAAATAACTAGTGGGTGACGTTTCGGTAACAGCGTTATTACCATCTTCAGATAAAAACACTGAGATGATAAACTCAAGGTAATAAAAACAAATCCAAATAAATAACTAGTGTGTGACGTTTCGGTAACAGCGTTATTACCATCTTCAGATAAAAACACTGAGATGATAAACTCAAGATAATAAGAACAAATCCAAATAAATAACTAGTGGGTGACGTTTCGGTAACAGAGTTATTACCGAAACGTCACACACTATATATTTAGATTTGGTCTTATTACCTTATGCTGTTTGAAAAATAAATGTTTACTTTCCGATTTTTTTTTTGGTACATTTTGACACTTCTATCTCAGAATTAAAGACTTGGCTATTTTTTCAAGAGTAAATGAAGATGCTTATTGATAGAAAAGTTCAAAGAAGGTGATAAAAAAAGTGCAGGCGTTGACCTTGAACTTGATTACTGGGACCTTGACTCCATAGTTTCACAATCATGTGTGTTTCAAATAATCATCATAAGAACATAAATCAATATTTTAATTATTTAGTGGATGCATTATGTTGAAAATAAATGAATGTATTACGCAAATTTATTGAATGATCGTTTAACGACGTGGGTTAATTACGAACTGAAATATCCTGCTTGACTCTAAATCTCTTTCTCTTTACCCGGTGATGTACACTTTGGATCATCCTGGTTTATATCACAATCTATAGTTTACATATCTTGTAGCTGTACGTTCTTTATATTGAAGCGGTGCAGCAAAGAAGATGAAGAGAAAATGTGGGCAAAGTCAGTAAATACAGGGCCCCCTCCACAAGGAAGTGTTGATTGACAGATTCCGGAGGAAGGGGCGGCAGACAGGCTGGTTCCGTCAGGAAAGAAGGAGTAGAGATAGCGGTCGGCCTGAAGGGGGTTTGTGCGCCGAGAGGACAGGGCAGTCTGGGGGAGAAATCAGTCTGGTGACATCGAGATCTGCGGCAAGTAGAAGACGGCGGAAAGTTACCTCCAGGGCGTGTGGATGATCCTGCAGGAGAGATTGACATCGGAGCGACCTACAAGGCGGTGTAGTCCAAGCTGCCCGTGTATAGCGTGGAACGGAACGCTTCACAAGAAGACATCCACGGCGCTAAGTATTATTCTGACGGGAAAGGTTGAAGGCAAGTTCCACTGTTGTATTCCTTCTGTTAAGTGAGATTCAATAAAGCCCAAAACTTTAACTGCAATCCCTTCGAACTCACATGTGCATCTTTGTGGCATATACTGAGTAAAGAACACAAACAACGTCTGGGTATGACGTAACAATGTAGTTCTTAATAAAAAGGTGAAATGTTGGTACATTTGATTTGTTGATATAGGGCCTTCCTCTCTGCATCAAGGGCTGTACAATTAAGCAGGTAATGGGGGAGTTCTTCAGTAATTTCCTTGTCACACAGTGTATACATATTAAGTTTCTGGCTCAAACGTCAGAACGTGTTTTTTTTTTTTTTGAAGACTGTAAATAGTATTCTTGATTGAGCTAATATTCATTTGACTGGTAAAGGGAAATCATCGGTTAGGTAGCATTCTATTTCTATTGACGTATGGAAATTTTTTAAATGTGGATAAAGTTTTGAATTTCTTATTCTTGATTGGTCTTCTTGTATCGATTGATCTCACATTGTCCTAATAATCAAAGGAATATAACTTTGCAATATATTGTGATCCGAGCATCCAATAAGCCGTGAGAAACCGGCGTTATTTAGTGTATTTGTTAAACTCTTTGTAAATCCAATATTTTGTCTTATAGAGGTATAAACATCCCACATGTGAGTCAAACAGATTGAAGGTAGTCTCGTAGTGTCCATTTTAAACAATTTTAGCCATAATTTTAACAATAATTTCTTTGCTATCACTGCGAGAAATGTTCTTCCTGTTTCTATCCTTAAAATATATCCTGGGGTATAATTTGAGAGATTTAGATATCGTCTCAGAAAGGTATCTTGGATTTTATTCAATATTAACTCTTATTCACCTGACCAGATTGGAGAAGCATATAGTAGATTTGTTATAACTATGATGACTTTGGATGATTCAATTTTGCTAGTTTTCAGAAACAGTCAAACGAATTTGAATAGTTTTTAATCAATTTTTAAGGGCAAGATGACTTTTCTTTGTATAGACCAGGGTTCGGAAAACTGCCGTTCGCGAGCCACATGCTGCTCTTTGGATGTGAAGCTGCGGCTCTTTATATAGTTCCATACACAAATATTATTTATGCGAGTTCTATTTATTGTTGGCAAGAAAAAAAATATTATGACTCTTTAAAAACTGTGAAAGTTTGTAAATTGTAATGTTTGGCTCTTCCGATTCAAAAGTTTGCTGACCCCTGTTATAGACCAACATGGAAACTAACCATCTGCATTGTAATATTTCTAGTAGATATATTTATTTGTATATTTAAATATGATTGTAGCTTTAACTCTGTAGTTTTGCCAACAGTGTTTCGAGACGGGGTTTCCTCGATTCTGTATCTATTCTAATCAATAAGGAAGGAGGAAAACATGACAAGCCGCCAAGTGGAACCAACTCGTAACATCGCTGCTTTCAAGTTCGTCTCATATTTTGGGGTTTTTCTGTAGGGTAGAGCCTTATTGATTCTTCTGAATAATATTTCTACTCTCTTATATTTGAATTAATTACTATTTTCAAATGTTCAGAAGCCTCTATGATCAATTACTCTGCAGCGCTGGCAGAGGCGCCCTATTCATTGTATATAGTGTATATAATGCTTTTTTTCTTAAATAGTGAAGACTGTGCACTTTGAATGTATTGACAAGATGTCAATAAAATGATTTTAATTGTCTAAAAAAATTGTCTATGATTAAGATTAGTATATTGACAAGATGTCAATAAAATTATTTTAATTGTCTAATTGTTTATGATTAAAAAGGTTATATACGGTGTGATTCTATCAATCTTGCTGTGCTGTTGAGGTACAGTCTGTATCACACTGACAAAATCCAACAATCTGAAACACTCACTTTGCTAAAATTTATTCGATTTATCATGAAACATTACTTGCTTGACAAATAATATGTAATCAAAATTAGAATTATAATCCTCAGTATCAATTAGATTAATCAAATATAAATCTCCGAGGATAAGCTTCTTTATTTTGCAACTTTTTATTTTCAAGCTTTCGAACTTGTCAGTCCTTCAACAGGATTATCACGTTAAACATTTAATAATGAATACAAATCCTGTTATATCTATATATGTAAAAGTGGATGTTTGTTGGTCCGTTGGTCCGTCCGTCCGTCCGTTCGTCAGTGATAATCTTCTACATCGCTCAACCAATCGTGATGAAACTTTGGGAAGATGTTTAGTAAACTACCGGGATGGTTTCTGGCTAATTACTCTTTAGAAATAACCTTTCGTTGCATTTTTATTTACAATAAAACGTAAATTCACTCGCAATCAGCGCCCCCTCGCGGCAGACGTATGGCCTGAAATAGCCTCGCATGAGCTTATTTGTAACGTCAAGCTTAGCCTATAGGTTAGGTACACAGCTTCGTACCCCCGCAACCTAGGTTCGAGGCTCAGCGTGGGTGTTTTTTTTTTTTTTTCATTTCTTTTATATTATTGTAGCAAATTATTAAAAATATTATTTTATTTAAAATGTAGGCTTTTTAAAATAAAAATTAACATAAACAATTTTTTAATAATATTTGTAACAAACCTAGGTTCGAGGCTCAGCGTGGGTGTCTTTTTTTATTTTCATTTATTTTATATTATTGTAGCAAGGTCTGTTTTTACAGCATTATTATATTTTGATTGGTTTATTTTAAATATGTTTGTTATTTTTTTATTTTTTTTTTGCTTATCCCTAGTACACGTGGTACAGGCCATGATAATCATGGTGGGTAGTTAGCGACTGCTTTTACTGTAAGTGCACCACATGTCTACACATGTGAAAAGCAGTTCGACTTTGCACTTACTAATGCCAGAGCCCCGTTTGGTTACTTGCACTAGCTGGTGGGGTTGGACTTTTGCAAGAATCGGGGGCCATTGGAGCATTTTTTTTTCTTTAAACAGAAAAAAGTGTCCAATGCGGGAATCGAACCCGGGTCCTAGTGGTCGAAAACCAAACGGTTTAACCAGCCTTCCACCGACCCCCATGTTTGTTATGAAGGCTCTATGTAATACTATTTAGAGCACATTTTACATTTTAAACACCTAAGCCCCCCTCTTTTTAATATTGTAGCAAAGTATTAAAAGTATTATTTTATTTTAGATGTTTGCCATGAAACTTTGGGAAGTTGTTTAGTATACTATCAGGACGATTTCTGGCGAATTATTTTAGAATAATATTTATAACAATAATTATAGCGAAACCAACACATAGTGATTATATTCTGTGTTTGTGCATATATAAATATTTTACAGAAAATGTGAGAACGTTCTATTAGAATATCTCGAAAACAAAAAACAATACATATAAACGAGTTCACTGACATTTATTAATGCAGTGATTATAATCAATGATTACAATGAAGGGCTATATTATCTATATATATAAAAATCACTTTCAAATTTTAACATAACGTTCCATTCTCAATCCCGTAGGGCTTTAGATCGGCTAAAACATTTTTATCTTTATAAGTGAATATTAACTTTACTGTACTGAATAGTTTAGTATAATGTTAATTTAACATATTACAATTTAGCCACAGCAACGCGTGGCCGGGTTCGCTAGTATATTATAATCCTGTTGAAGGACTGACAAGTCCGAAAGCTTGAAAATAAAAAGTTACACAAGAAACTTAACCCTGGAAGCTTTATTTATTTTATAATATTATAAATTAGGGAAGAACGTTTATTTATACGTTTCTTTATTACACTTTTAACGTGTTTACAAGTTTTCGGGTTTTGCCTAGTAAGGTCTTCGATTTAATATGGATTCAATAATGTTTAAAACATAATGGATTCAATACAATATTTATGCCTTTTTATTACCTAATGATTTAAATATAGATTGCTCTATTTTCCGAACAATATTTATTGAAATATCATGTTAGATGACAAAAGTTACTTTGTACGGGTTAAAATGATAAATGTTACTATTTACGCGTTAACACACAAATACAATATTAGGGCCTACAGTAAGAGTAACATAAACACAAAAAAAAACGTGGATTCAAAAGTACAACACACAAAAAAAGTAAATAATAAACCACAATTTGTTAAATAAAATTTAAAAAAAACAGTACTTAGCTTTATTGCTGCTTAGGTAGGGATCGGACCGGGGTTACACAGGTATGCGCCGAGATTGCCAGACAGGGATATAGCACGCAGAGAACACTTTAAGTGTCCCCACACGATAATCCACCACACTTTAAGTGTCCCCACACGATAATCCACCACACTCGCGTCGACTCATACCATAGCCCCCTTTATATACAAACATGACCACATTCGTCCAATGAGAAGGCGGGAGAGATTTGTTCACAAACAAACGAAAACACAAATTCTTTCCACTAAAACCTGAGATAAGATATGATAAGATTGCAAATATTTGTCAATATAATTTGACAAAAGGTATCTTTCCAAAGAAAAAAAAAAAAGAAACTAACAAATCTCCCAAACATTCCCATTGTCCCGTAAGGAAAACCTCCCGCTGTCGGGATGGAAAAAGCTAACGGGAGCCATGTTATAAAGATACAAAAAAAAAACTAAAGAGAGGAGAAGTAGGCATCCGGGTCGTTACATAAAGGTGCCTTCCATCTTGCTCCTCCCAAAAGAAACTTGAAAAAAAAAAAAATCTGCGCAAACTACGTGAGTTACCATGAGTGATTACCAAACACACACATATATAATATGCTTTAGTATACAGAGTTTAATGGGGGACCTAATAAGCTCTCATCTGGGACAGGCTGGGCATGTTAGGTAGAGACATTGGGTACTGACAGACTCTCACTTGATGAGAAACCGAACGATCCAATTCCATTCAGTTCTCTCAAATCCAAGAGCTAAAAGCTCTTCTTAACGTCTGTTTCTAAACACTTTCATCCTATCGACATGTACAACTTTCACATCGTGCATGGTGACCCCTCTTACTCTAAAGTTAACATCGGAGACCCTAGCTTCCACACGGAAAGGCCCATAGACGTTGGAGTAACCTTCAGTCTTAGGAACAGCTAGCATTACCAGATCTCCTCGGTCGAAACTTTTGGTATAAGGTGGCCTAGGATTCATAAGCTTTTTAGCAGAATTACCTGACATAAACTGTCTGACAGTCTCCTTTGCTTTCCGCATCACCCTTAACCTCTCAGCCCAAGTAGGCTTTCTAAAACTATTAACAGACCCAGCGCTACACTCACAGCTTCTGTTAAACTCAGTAGGTGGCAACTTTACAGACTCGTTTTCAATGTGTTTCACTGATTTCTCATCTATGGAGCTTGAAACCATTGGTCTATGTTCACTGGCAACGCAGCTAAGGTCTACATAATCATGGTCTTCTGGTTTCAAGGAAATCATGTTGCAACGTTCCCGTACGGGAGGTAACTGGATATTCAATCTCCTTATATCATTGATTCCCAGAATCCCGTCGTAGCCTTTATCTCCGAGTGACATTAACCAGAATCTTATCTCTCCCAGCTGGCTGCCGTTTTCGTTACCAACTCTACAGGTTTTAACACGTGTAAGTGTCTGCTCGTGGCCTGTCACTGAAACTATACGTAAAGTTTTAAGTGCATCGTCCCAATTCTCCTTCAAGACATTACACTTTTCGGAATCAATAATACTGACTTGGCTTCCTGTATCGTATAACAGGTGCCACATATTGCCGTTAATATTCACCTTAACTATTGGCAGATTTCTAAACTGATCTCCTCCATATGAACGTATGTTCACTATCTCAGCATTGTCAAGAGTATTGCGGTTGGGAAACATAGAAGACTGTCTTGAGCAATCACTAGCTATATGTCCTAAGCTACACTCATGTGGACTCAGCCTGATTTCGACCAACAATTTAGTCAGTTTTTCTATCTCACCTCTAAGATCTGCAATACACTGCTCATTTTCGTGCTTCATCCTGTTTACACTGGCACTAAGCATCTTCATCTCACTCTTAATGCTATTTATTTCTTCAACCCCTTCTACTGAACATACCCCTTTCATAAAGCTGCAACGGTGTTCTACACTATCCTCCGTGGCCATGACACTGACTGCTTTGTCTATTGATTTAGCCTCACTGCGAACAATAGCCTCTCTATACTTATCGAGCACATTTTCGAGGAAAATTTCGAACACTAGGCTATCGTCAAAACTGTACTCTACTTTATCTCTAATGGCCAGGAATCTTTCTTTAAAAACCATAGGACTTTCCCCAACTCTCTGCTTAAGACCTTCTATTAATTTAAGGCATTCCCTAATACCACGCGCTTTCTTAGGGTACAATATGTTCAGTTTACTAGCAATACTTTTGAAACTGCTATCGTTACGGATACCCATCTCCTCTAAGCTCAACCTAACCTCAGGGGATAAAGCCTCGAACATGAGCAATGCTTTGACCTCAGGATCCCATTTGCCTACTCGAGCTTTAAGATCGACTTCCCGAATGAAAGATTCGAGATTAAACTCCATTAAACACTGACAAGTTGAGCATAGAATTCGCAAACATGATGGAGTACAAAAAATAGTAATAAACCACTCAATCAAAGAGAAAAAAAAACCGCACGTAAAATTACAGGAATTTACACGTGCAAACACCAATAATCCTGGCAGGGCTCGCCAATGACAAAAGTTACTTTGTACGGGTTAAAATGATAAATGTTACTATTTACGCGTTAACACACAAATACAATATTAGGGCCTACAGTAAGAGTAACATAAACACAAAAAAAAACGTGGATTCAAAAGTACAACACAAAAAAAAAGTAAATAATAAACCACAATTCGTTAAATAAAATAAAAAAAACAGTACTTAGCTTTATTGCTGCTTAGGTAGGGATCGGACCGGGGTTACACAGGTATGCGCCGAGATTGCCAGACAGGGATATAGCACGCAGAGAACACTTTAAGTGTCCCCACACGATAATCCACCACACTCGCGTCGACTCATACCATAGCCCCCTTTATATACAAACATGACCACATTCGTCCAATGAGAAGGCGGGAGAGATTTGTTCACAAACAAACGAAAACACAAATTTTTTCCACTAAAACCTGAGATAAGATATGATAAGATTGCAAATATTTGTCAATATAATTTGACATAGAAAGCAGTGTCCATCAAAAGAATAAACACATTATGATGGAATATAATTATAAAAGATTTGACCTGTTTGATTTTTATCTGTGAAAACTTGGAATTTCATCATGTCAAAGACTCGTGTCTTTGAAAATTGTGCAGAAAACCAGTGGATTAGTTCTCCGCCATTTTCATTCTATATTTTAATTAAATTGTTGCCTTTATAAATACCCACTTGTGTAAGTGAACATTCATAAACTGTGCTGAACTATAAAAAAGAAAGAAAATCATTCCCGATTATGACTTATATTCGCATATTTAATATACATAAAGAAATATCGTGCCATCTATATATTGAAAATGAATGGATTTAAGTACGAATGTTTCTTTTATACACAAGACAAACTTCTACTGTCCTTACTGAGATTTTGTGTAATAAATAAATATCCGTGCTTAAATCCTTTCAAATATTATATATATGTTATATTAAAATATTTCATTTAAAATTATGTTATATTAAAGTATTATTTTATTTTAAAAATTATATATTTCATAGATAAATACTCTGTATAAATCGACCGCCAGAGGTCACGCTTTCTCTATAAATACTCATTGTTGTTGTTCCCCGTTGGTCCTTCCCCGTTGGCCCTTTTATCCACGATTACATCGCTCTTGACATGAATCCTGCCAAGAAGAAAAAGAAGGCCTGCAAGCCTACAACCCGCATCGTGAACGTCGCCGACCTGGAGAGGGAAGATGAGATGGTGATCTCACGCAACTGCAGCATCCTGAGCTCCATTGGCCATCCTGCCCTGAAATCCCTGCATGAGGACCTGATCCGCTACATCGCCTCGCGGACTGAAATGATCAAGGCCCTCGCTACCAATGTAGAGAACCTCACTGACACCCTCGAGTCCTTCGCAGAGTTGGACGAAATTGAGGAGGCCAACAAGCCCAAGACTGCTTGCCGCGGCACTCAAACCTGCCCTGCTCCTTCCTGCAATGAAACCAGCTCCCAGACTGACCCAATCAAGCCCGCCACTCCTGCTCCTGCTGCTCTCCCTGCCAAGAAGCCTGCCTCCTCCCTGCCTGCTCCTGCTCCAACCAAAAGGAAGCAGTCTGAAGCTCCCAACCCGCCTGCAAAGAGGACAAACCTGAATGGTCCTTCAAAACCTGTGCCTTCCCACGTCTCCAAGCCTGCGGCCGCCCAAGTGATCCTTCATGGAGAAAAATCGGCGGCCCACACAGTGGTCATCTCAGATGACCCACAGGCTGATCCAAGGGAGATGCTGAAAACAGTCCGCGCTGCTCACACTCTCCCCCAAGGCGTTTGGGCCTCCCTGCGCACCAAGGGGAAGCTGGTCCTCCATTCCAGCAATCCTGACACCATCCCTGAGGTTACAACCTCCCTGGCCAGCAAGTTGAATGGAATGAAGGTCCGCCAGCAGAAGGAGATCCTGCCACGGATCTGCCTCTTCAAAGTGGATGAGGAGACATCCAACTCCACAATTGAGGAGACCTTCCTGGAAACCGCTGCTGTTAGAAAACTTCCTGGGGACAAGGTGGTGCGCGTGGCGCACCGTTCTGCACCCAGAAACGGGACCTGCACCGCCTTCATCGAGGTGGACCTCAAGACCTTTAGAGCCCTGGGCGTTCGCGGGAGGATCGTGGTGGATGGAGTAATCCTCAACTTCGAGGAGTCCATCCGCGCCCGCGTCTGCTTCCGCTGTTGTGGCTTCGGCCACAACTCTGCCCAATGCACCAGAGCTCCCAAGTGCTTCCACTGCGGTGAAGACGGCCATGAAGGCCGAACCTGCCCATCCATTGCTGACCAGCGCACCTCCAAATGTGCCAACTGCTGCTCCCAGGGCCTTCCTGACAAGCACGAGGCGAGAGCCTCAAGCTGCCCCATCCTGAAGTCTAGGGCCCTCAAGTTCTAGGCTTCAAGGACCTTCTGCCTCCATTTCCATCTGCCACTTCTCCTGGATTCCTGGCCTATTCAACGCACCCGCCTCACTGCACCCTGGCGCTATTCCCCTGCTTGCCCAACGTTTCCACCACCCCTGCGAGACATCTCCTGCTTCCACATCCTAGGGTCCCTTGCCACCTGACATCGATTTTGGGCTCAAAAATCATAACTTTTGGTTAGTAGCCCGTAAATAAAGATATTTTCTCTCCCCGTTGGTCATAATTGCTTAGTCAATTGCTGTGTCATTCTGAAGTTTGAAACCTGAAGTTAGTCTCAAAAATTCTGCTTATTCATTTAACTTTTTAGAAATTAGAAAATTAAAAAAAATATATATATATAATTTTTTTTTTTTTTTTTACAACGACTGACTACCATAACAACCACGAAGAGACAAGATACAAGATGGTCTTTACTCGCCGGCAGACGCGGGCCATGTCAGCTGACGACCCATTCCCACCTTTGGAGCCCTCCACAAGTCCTGGGACCGTGGCCGAAGAGGTCTCCGCTCCTATTAATAGGACTGCCCAAGGTAAGATCCCCCAGGCCCCTACTTCCATTCCTTCCTGTACCCATTCTGGATCCTCTGACTGCTGGGAAGAGATAGATTCTCTTTTCAACAAAAATTTTCATGAGGTAGCGGATATCGCTGCCTCTAACCTTCCTGCTACCACCCGCACTGGGTTATCTGACTCAGTGAAAGACGATGTAAGGCGTATTTTTAACGCTTTACAAACTGAAGTGTTAAGAATCTTCAAAAAAAATGTAAAAATAGTTGAAAATGAGGTCATCCAACTTAGGAAAAGGTTGGCCAAGCCTCCCTCTCCTCCTAACCCCGTTAAAATGATCCCCCAACCTGATACTTCTGCTATCCAAATTAGGTCCAACCAACCCACAACTGTACACCCTAGAGTGCCAGCGCGTTCAACCTACGCGCAGACGTTAAAGAACAGTGTAAACCATGTAAAAATTGGCTCAGACACCTTATCTTTCGAGGCCATCAGAGCCAAAATTGCCAAGACTCCGCAGTTGAAGAGTTGTGATGTGACGGCGGTAACTGGGAAGGACAAAAAACTTGTCCTTCACTTTCCCAATTCTGCAGAATCAAAGCGGTTTGTGGACGGATTTAAGACCGCCAACATTGACGGACTTAAAGTCCTACCAAACCCGACATTCAGGCCCAGGTTGGCAATTTTCGGCATCCCTGTCGAAAAATCTGAATCTGATCTGGTGTCTGATCTGATGGAAAACCCTGTGATAGCCCCGCAGTTAATTAATAACAGCGGCGGCTTGAAGCTGGTTAAATTGATTAGGAAGGAAGGTTTGCCTTCCACCGCTATCATAGAGGCCAATAAGGGTATCGAGGAAGCTCTCCTTGCACGCGGCCGCGTCACTGTTGACTTCCTGTCCCTCAGGCTCGCCCAGGCGAAACGCGTCTTCCCATGTGGTATCTGCGGTAGCCTCTCTCACAGGACGCACACTGATGGTAAAAAGTGCACCAATGCGCCCAAGTGCGCCAATTGTGCAGGTGCACATCTTACCACTGCCTGTGAAAATAAAAGCGCGCTTAAGTGTCACAGGTGCGGTGACAAGCACAATGCCAACTCCATGATGTGCAAGCACATGCGAGATGCCCAGGATCAGTTCAATAAGTCGATAGTCAAATGATTGTTTTCAAGTGCCTACAAATCAATATAAGACGCTCTCAGCCTTGTTTGTATTCAGTATTGAATGATTGTCGTGAGGAGAACATAGATTTACTACTTTTACAAGAGCTCCCAGCCGCGCGCGGCAAAATCCCATCGCTGCCAATCCCATCTAACAGAGTTTGCTATGGCCCTATTACAAACTCTAGGTTGGGAGCTATGGTCATTGTAGTAAATCCTAGCCTTAAATTTGTCCATTTGTCTCATTTGTCCAGTGTTAATGTCGTGTTTGTCATGTGTGAATTGAGTGGTAAAAGTATTCTTCTTTGTAATGTTTACCTTCCGCCATCATGTGATCCCTCCCCTCTTCTCGATAAGATAAATTTTAGCCTTAATTCTCTGAACTATGACGAGGTCATTTTTTGCGGCGATCTAAATGTTGAATCTTTTAGGTGGTCGGATAAACCTCTGCTCCTCAGGCATCACTCACCTAAGAGAGATCTAGTTGAAAACTTTATTGATGCCAACTATTTGCATGTGCTCAACACTCACGGCGCGGTGACGTGGGAGGAGGGCAACCGCTCTTCTTCCATCGACGTCACTTGCTGTAGTGCTGGCCTTGTAAATAGCGTTACCGATTGGCATCCTGAGTACCAGGAGTTGTCTGACCACAAACGCCTCGTCTTTAACCTCAATTTTGCTCCCTCTTCACAGGACAACACCAGATTTAAATTAAACAAATTTAGCGAAATATACTTCAGCTTTGGTCGCGCTGACTGGGATAGAGTTTTTGAACATTTCAGCCAAAAAATAGAAAATATTAATCTTTTTTTAGAAAATGTGCGTGACTCATCCTCCCTCGACGATGTAATTAATTTACTCGGCGAAGAGATTTTTCACACATGTCTAAACACCATTCCATCCCGTCCCAGAAGTGATAAATACCTCAAGTCCATCTCTTGGTGGAAATCTGATTTGAATCCTCTCAAAAGAGCCACACAAAAGGCACAGCGGGCCTTTATAAAGGCACGCGGTGTCGTTAAGGGTGTGTTGGAGGTCTTTTACAAAAGACTGAAGGCAAGATATCGCCGTGCGAGGAGACTGGCTAAGAAAGAAGCATGGAGGGCAGCCTGCTCGCGTTGCGAAATCAGCCCTTGGGGTGGAATCTACAGTTTCATCAAGGGAAATTTTAAGCGCAAACCCCTCTCAGCTCTCCCAGTTGGTAGCGGCTTCACTGAAGGTCCGCGGGACACATTAAATCACGTATTAGATTACTATTTCGGCCGCGTCCCGCCCGATACCATGTTAGAACACAAAGATTTAAGCAAAGTCATCGCATCGTCATCTGATAACGACCCTTTGTTTACAGATAACGAGTTGTTGTTGACAGCGGATAAGGTAAACTTATCTTCTTCTCCTGGTAGTGATGGCATGCCACCTCTTCTTATCGTAAAACTAGTTAAACATTTTCGGACGTTTTTTCTAAGTATTTTCAACATGTGTTTAACCACTGGCCACTTTCCATCTACATGGAAGCTGGGGGACGTCGTTCTCGTCCCCAAGCGAAGTGGGGAGGACTTTCTCGCATCACACCGTCCAATCACGATGCTGCCTGGTTTGGGCAAGATCCTTGAGCGTCTAATTCTTGCTAGGCTGTCGTGGATGGCCGATAGGATGTGTAAAGCGCCTCCAAACCAGTTCGGATTTAAGCCTTGTAGATCTACTACAGCCGCACTCTTAAATCTAAAATCTACTATAACCCGGACGATTAAAAATAGGAAATCTTGTCTTCTTCTTTCTTTTGATGTTAAAGGCGCTTTTGACAACGTGCTCCACTCCAGTATCTTGAGAGCGTTGCACAAAAGCGTCTGTCCCAGAAACATTTATCACCTGATAAACTCGTTTCTATGTAACCGTGTTGTGAGACTATCTATGAATGGTTGTACTGTGTCGAGACGAATTTCCAAAGGATGTCCCCAGGGTTCAGTTCTCGGCCCATTCCTTTGGAATATTGTCTTTGATGAACTCCTCACGCTGGACTACAGGAATAATGTTTTCCCGCAAGCCTACGCGGATGATCTGGTCGTGGTGGTCTCGGGATGCCGACCTAGTCAACTTCCCGCGGCCCAACACACCATAGATATGATCGCTAGGTGGTGCAGTTTGCATAAACTGGAACTCAGCGTGGGGAAGTGCCAGGCTATGGTTCTCCTCAGACCACACGGGAGACTGCCTGAACCGCGCCGGGATCTGGTTATCCACGGACGGCCAATCCAATGGTGCGACTCAATTAAGGTGCTGGGAGTGAGATTTGATCAACGTCTATCTTTCTACCAGCACGTAGTTGAAGTCTGCGCCAAGGTCCGCGGCATGTTGCCGCGTTTGACCGCAGCCGCTAATCTCAACTTTGGTTTTGGTTACCGCGCCTTGAGAACTCTGTATCTGCAAGTGGTTGTTCCGGCCATTGCCTATGCCTCGGCGGTTTGGTTTCCTAATCTTTCTCAACGCTCCTTGAATGTTCTACTGAGTGCTCAAAGGCCTTTCCTAGTGAGAGCTTGTAGAGCTTTCAGATCAACCAGCAACGCTGCTCTAATCTCCCTCTCCAGAGTCCTTCCTCTCGATCTGGAAATCTTGGCTAAAACTGAGCTATACCTTAAAAAGTATGGATTGGTTGACGCTGAAATTCCACTCGAGCCTCCTCCCTTTCCACATCCTCTCCCCTACCCCCCCTATTACTCCGCTCCCAGTAATATTCCTGCTCTTTTCTTCCACGTGGCATACTATACAGATGGTTCCAAAACCAGAGATGGAGTTGGCGCCGGCGTGTACAGGTTCTCTTGTCTCGATTGTGCACCTGAAATACGTGAATCTCATGTTCTGTCCCCTCATTGTTCTGTCTTTCAGGCGGAAGCCCTTGGATTGGTTAAGGCTCTTGAAAACGCAACCACTTTACCTAATCATCTAACCTTAGGATTCTTCCTGGACAACCTCTCAGTCGTGAAGTCAGTTCTGAACTCTAAGACTGGTAATTACCTTATTGACAGAGCTCTGCTACTGATTTCGCGATTGAATCGCAACGGGAACAGATGCACCATACAATGGATCAAGGGCCACAGTGGGAACGTGGGTAATGACATTGCGGACACACTCGCAAAGCGGGGTGCTGAGTCTGCTGACCCAAGCTGTTACAAACTCGCTCCTTTGTCGTTTGTAAAATCGGCAATCTACGGCCGGGCGCGTGAAGCATGGGAAAGCAGATTCCTCTCTCTAGCTCCTTCTATCCACACCCGCTTTGGCCTTACTCCAATGAGTCTTTTAGACAAAAGGTATGCGTACATCGTCCCTAGCGAGCACATTGTGGTAGGCCTGCTAACGGGACACACGTGGACGGACAGTTTCGCCCACAGGATAGGCGTCATTGACGATCCTTCCTGCCCTTACTGCGACGCCGACAGGGAAGAAACTCTGTCTCACATCGTGCTTGAGTGCAGCAGTCTTGATGCCCTTAGATTCCCCTTCTTTCCACCTGTGCAGAAGAATTAGGGTACACTCCGCGGTCACTCAAAGACTTTATTTTCAACAGGAGCACTTGGCGAGCCTGCCTGGAGTTCCTAAAGGCCTCTGATAGACTTAAGCCACGCGTCCGCGCGGAGGATTCCGATCACCTAAGTGACTCGGACTCCTCACCTCATGGTTAACACCGGTCATTGGCGGCCGCTCGTAGACGTAACTCTGGCATGTGCCGCTGTTTAAGATCGGTTTCGCGACCTGCCCTGCGTATGTGATCGCCCCTGACGCTGTCTCTGTAACCCAAGGACAGAGGGCAAATGGTTTGGCGATTCGACGGCGCGGGCTGCTCGAGAAATCGACTTACGCAGCGACCCATTTGAACGCGCTATGCAATCCATGGTGTACTTTTCTGGTTGGTCGTCTTAGCACTGGTACCCCACCAGTATTCTTATCCAAAACTTTAATATATTCATTTTTACAAAAAAAAAAAATAATAATAATAATAAATAAATAAAAATAAAATAATAATCTATCTTTTCCCATCAGTTGCTGAATCATTCTCGCTTTATCTAATATTCTTATTTAAACAACAGTTGTCTTTCTTTTATTTTCCCTGGCCTGGGGAATCTAACCTTTTTGAACAGCCTTGGTTGCGTGCAGCACCTTGATACTTTACATCGTGCATTGCGGCTTGTCTGCCTGCTACAAACCTGCTACGCCTGCTTCAACACCATTGAACCCGTCTCTGCCACCCCCTGAACTCCGCGGATCACCACCCTGCTCCCCCCCCCCCCCCCCGGTCCTCCTCTACATCCCGGCTCTCCTGGCCTCACCTGGCGATGATCCCTGGCCACCCATCCCCAGGCCCCTCCAACTATGCTTTGTATATATTCCGCTTTATGCGTCCATCGGGGCTCAAAAATCATTCATTTTGGTTAGCAGCCCCGTAAAATAAAGATATTTTCTCTTCCCCGTTGGTCGACCCAAAACATTTGTACATTATGTAAATAAGCTTTTAATTTTTTTATTCTTACGCCTTAAGCCAGGCAATACTCTTATCCAATTATGTTTTATATTTCTTAGCTCAATTAAAGCAATATCTAATCTTTACTATTTTTATGATTATTCTTTCAAAATTTTAACCACGACTGCACCACCATTACAATAATCCTCAACATGAATCAAATATCAAGCAGAAACTCAAAAATCCTTTTTTAAAATTAATATAATAATTATAAATAATAAATTGATATAATATAATTAATATAAAATAATGTATATATATGATGCATTAGCGCGCCATCTGTTATGAAAAATTTAAACTATTTTTGACGCGTATGATTCTTTTAAAAATTAATCAATTTACTACTGCACTCACTGCAAGGATAAAATAATGGGAGGGCCTGGCTCATGATTGGTGAACCTTTTCAGATTTCGCCAATTTTATCTACAATACCGCTGTTATATTGGATTTTTCAATTTTCCTTAATATGTTACATCGATTCTCTATGTAATCAGTGATGAAAGACAACTTTGCATGCTGATTGATTGTTTAAGGTCATGTGACAATAAGAGACCAATAAACGGGTGAAGTACCCCGACATCATGTAAACGGATTAAGAGCTATATTATAGTAGAGAGATGACACTTTGTGACATCAAAAATTATCCGATCTCAATTAACCAAAGAGAAACCACATTCTGGAGAGATCAATGTCAAATTATATTGACAAACATAAGCATTTTCACGTTTCTCAGTTTTCAGCGGGAAGAATGTTGTTTTCGCTTTTTAAGTGAACCGATCTCGCAGGCCTTCTCGTGTGTGGAGACGCTTGAAGTGTTCTCTGCGTGCTATATCCGTAACCTGGTGATCTCCTCGCATACCTGTGGGACCTCGGTCCGATCCCTATAAACGCTTCACTAAAAGATGATTATTGTTTTTTTTTTATATTTAACAAATTGTGATTTTTTATTTACCTCCCTTTTGTTGTTGTACTCTTGAGTGTACGCTTCTCTGTGTGTTAAGTAACTCTTACTTTAGACCCTAGTAAATTGCACTTTGTGTGTTAACCCGTTAAAGTTAACTTTTGTCACCAAGAGTATGCATGCTTCCATGTGGTCTCTGAAAGGGGGTTTCTATTGTATATCATCAACTAAAAATTATTCAAAGATAAATAATATAAAAAGAATATTGTCCTAAATAAAATAATCTCTGCGTATAGGCGTTAGACGCATAGTCACGGGTCATACATTCCTGTCAACCACTCAGTAGACGACAGACCATAAACCTGTCAACTCCTCATAACAACATCTTAGAGTCAGGTTGACAGTTTTCCCCAAACATAAATCTTACTTCCGCCAGTGCCCTGTCAACTTTAAGTTACTCGAATGACTTCAGCTTGTGCATTGAGTTAGGTATTTCCTTCTTAGCTGTGATCGTTCAGTTTGCTTTAGCTATTAAGGTGTCAAAGATCAAGATGAACGGCCATTGTCACTAACTATTGGCTAAAGTATTCTTGGCGCAACGCGACAATGGAAAATGCTGTCCATTCACACGCTCTTCATTTATATTATGGAAAATATTTGAAAAATTACTTATTAATTATTTAAACATAAGTCTATAACGCTTATATTTATGTTCAATCTATGAGAATTAGAAACTATTATAGACATGTATGATTATTTTCCAAATTAAACAATTTTACATACGTGTCTATAATAAATTAAGAAAAAGGCATCTCCTTATCGTGCAACTGAAAGTTGATGGCTTGCGCTATCTATCGGAATAAATATAAACTATTCATTAATTTTTAAATATTCCAGAATTTGCCAAATATCCATTCTTGATTAATCAATTACGTGATTAGATTTTTTTTTATTAATCAAGAATGGGTATTTGGCCAATTCTGGAATAATTAAAAATCAATTAATTAAGGCACATGCACCAACTAAAATTTATAAAATACAAGAGAAACAATGAGGTAAATTTCCACATGAGTAATTATATAAATGATATAAATATAATAAATAATATTCTACAGTATTTATAATAAATCTCTGTAGTTAAGTCAATAGCCAGTTATCCTACTGTATTTAATGCGATGGGAAAATATTGAGAGGGGGTACCTGAAAAGTGGCGAACCCTCCAAGCGGTTTCGCCAGATTAACCAACCATGTTATATTGGGCATTTCTGTTTATATATTGGACACTATAAGAGGATTCATGGTTATAGTGTTCAATTAAACTATGGATATAAGCTTTGCGAATAGTTGAATTACATATAAATGTTTTCTTAGAGCAATGCTCATCCACAATTATTTTCATAAAAGAGCCTTTAAGATATACATCAAACATAAGGTAATTGATTTAGTAATAGATTTTCCTATTAGATAGTAAAAAAGCATTTATTGGATTGAATAAAAAATTTATTTTCCAATATTCCGGCTGGCTGAAGCCAGCCGAAATATTGGCAAATAAATCTTTTATTCAATCCAATATATGTATTTTACTATCTAATGATTTAAGTAGGGATTGCTCTATTTTCAGAAATATTTTCCTGTTTCTCAGAAATTCTTATTGTATTCTAACATTACTCTAGGGTCCTAAAATATTGTTTACACATTGAGATAAACAATTACTTTTGTTTGTTGTGTGTTTCTTTAATATACAGTCAAACTTGGATAATTCGAAGCCCAAGGGACCAAAATATATTTTGAATTATCTAAAAATTCGAATTATAAAAGGTAATTCTATCTATAGGAAATTCAAGGGACCAAGATAAATATTCGAGTAAAGGACGTTTTCAAATTAAAGACATTCGAATTATCCAAGTTCTACTGATTTTATATTATACTCTTTTTCAGGGATATATTAAATACAATTTATAAATTTAATTATGCCCGTAGGCAACAATTAGCTAATTAAATCATCCAAGTTTTAAATGAAAGCTTGGTAACCATAAATCCAAATATTAGATGGACCTAGGACTCCTTCATGATAACTTCATTCCTATTCAAGAATAGGATTTCAATTAATATGTAATTTCTATGAATAAAACTTTCGCTAATCACTTAAATAACTATCACCCACATAAGAGTTTTCATTAAGAGATATAGTCCTATGCATTTATTCATCACGGAGTATGCAAAATAAAAAATGAAAATGGCAAATGCTATTTACACTCAATAATTATAATGCAGATGATTTATTCACGCAAATACCTAATTAAAAATATTATATTATCTTAAAGAATTGCATTTTTAAAGATCTGATATATTTATGTAGAGTATGTTGATTTAAAATAGAGTAATAAGCAAGCTTTTTAAAAGGATTCTTAGGTCAATTTTTGTTTTGGCATGAATTACTCTGTTTCTCTGGAAGAATAAAGATATTTTAAATTCAAAATTGATGTTCATATTAAAATATTATTTTTATTTCTTTAAGAAAAGTCGGTGGACGAGTGGGTAACACCCTCGATTCCCGACAGTCATGAACCGGGATCGAATCCCTCATTAACATTTTGTTTAATATGTGAATAACCTTCACATTTTATTCATTAGATAATAGGATTGCTCTATTTCCAAACTATTATCCATTGTTGCAATTATTATAAACTAGGTTTTTCTTTTTGAGCGGTACCTAATATAGTGATTTTGGAACAAGAACAAGAGTGATTTCTTTAACATGGATGCTACTCGACTTAATCATTAGGAGACCTAAGCAGTCGCCTTCTTCCCACCATGATTATCATGACCTGTACCACGTGTACTAGGGATAAGCAAAAAAAAAAAAATAGGAGACCTGGTTAATTCTACCGGTAGTCTTGTCTCAAAGACTAAACCATACATGTCTAAGTACACGCCCTAGCAAGTCGACACCGCTAATGGCTTATCAAATCAGTTCCTTAGATCGTACACATTTACTTGGATAACTGTGGTAATTCTAGAGGTAATACATACTCGACTTAATCATTATGAAAGCTCACTTCTATCAAGTCTGATAGACAATATTGCTTTATCTGTATATAATTTCTTCAGAATAGTTATGAAGAAAGCGGATCTGATAAATTAGTCTTTCCATTATAATAATGATAATTAATCTTCAAAACTTTTTTCTTTTTCTCTTCTTTTGTTAGACCATGCTTTTTACTGCATTTCATGTAATATTGTACATATAAAACTCCACTCATCCTGATCATTATTGTCTACACTCTGGAGAATCTGTGTAAGACCAATGGGGTCTTAATAAAGGCTTTGTGTGTGTATGTAATCATTATGAAAGATTTAATACGGCATAATGCACAATATTGCGACTTACGCTCTAGTACAAATAATGATAAATAAAGAGGGATGTGAAGTATGAAAAGAGAGGATTGTGTCTGGACGCAGCGAGCTGGGAAGAAGAGCATTGGCCTGTAGTCCGAATGTATCCTCGCGTGCTACCGATCAGGTTTTTTATGGCCTTCCGGGTCCCCAGCCTGTCCCTCCCCGGGGATTGAACGTTTGGTTTTAGTGCGGATGGCGCCAGGTTATTTACATATTGGCTCTTCTTGTTTGTCGGCCGTCGATGCCTAACTGCCATTGTTAGACTGCTTGTAATCCTCTTCTTCTTTCTTATCTCCACTAAATCATATTACGGTATCAAGCTTGTGATAGTGTTTGATGCTGTCTGCTGGGGATTAGTAGAGATCATCAATTAATGAGTCAACACAGTCAATAATATGTTTTAGGGTTGCTTGTTAGACTGTGTGTAATCCTCTTCTTCTTTCTTATCTCCACTCAATTATATTAGGGTATAAAGCTTGTGATAGTGTCTGTGTGATGGTGTTTGATGGCGTCTGCTGGGGATGAGTAGAGCTCATCAATGGATGAGTCAATGCAGTTAATAATCTGTTTTGGGGTTGCAGGTTGAAAATATTTTTAATCCTTATTTATGAGAATTCGAAACAATTATAGACGCGTATGATTTTTTTAAAATTAAACAATGTTTGTTGTTGTTGTGTCCAATGAAGCGCCTCAGATGTTCCCATACATCTCTCTATCACAGCAGTCGCAATTTCCACTATCTTGGATGTGTAAAGCTGCAACTATGGGTCCAATAGGACTCATACGCGTCTATAATAGTTTCGAATTCTCATAACAGATAGCGCGCTAATGGATAACAATCCTTATTTATGTAGTTTATAGTTGATGGGCAAGAGATGGTATACGTGCAGATGTCCAAAATATTTGCGTTTTAAATTTATATTAAAATAACTACAGACATAACAAACAGAATTTCAGTTCTACCTTCTGAGTGCGTATTTATAATACTGGCAAACAAATAGTTGTTTTTTTTCTGTTGTCGATAAAGAAACGGCTGTTCTATTTTTTTTTTTTTTTTGTGTGTGTGCTGATTTCAAATGTGCAAACCTTTTCTTTCTATCAGTTCTTGTTTTAGAGGTCTGTTGTTAGCAACTCTTATATTGAAGACATTTTATCCTCTCTGGCCATGTTTTTATTCCAGTGGTACAGAGTCTCACTCTGCTTGAAAAATCAGTCAATGTGGTGAAGAAGAAGACGCTGCGTTGAATGGCCACAGCTGTGTCAGGTCAAAATTTTAATAAAGGAAGCAAAATTTGAAAATAATTAATTGAATAATCAAATTAATCTTGTATTTCTAATGCAGATTATATATATATTTCTTTGATTTTATCATCATACTAGCGGATGTACCCGGCTTCGCCCCGGTTTTCCTCGAGGGAATGTTTGTAGTCTAGTAATAAGAAAATATACTACACCTAAAAACTATCAGAGAAAAGAGAAACCACGGAAGGTGAACAGAAAAATGCTTACAATGGAGTTAAATAAAAACAAAGATAAAATTTGCATATGTTGGTCACTATAAATTTGTATATTTGTTAGGCGAAATTAGAAACATGATAAAACAATTGGCTATTTAAAAACAAATGTAGAAATAAAAGTTGAAGTATAATAAACAATGTTAAAGATTAGTTTTAATTATTAATCAAGATTGTGTGTGAATATGTGAGAAAGATGTAATATCGTTGTTGTTTTCTTGGCCGACTGTTTTACATATGGTGTTATCTTAAAATTGCTTGTTTTGAATATTTTTTAGATTGAGATTATTAGCTAGTATGTAAAAAAATTAACTCTGTTGAAATTTAATTTTGTATTTATATATATAAAATTAACTCTGTTGATTTTTTTTTTTGTATTTAATCGATAACAGCGAAGTTACGCATGTTAATGTTAGGAAATATATTTTGATGTTAAGCAAAACCTGCTCCATCTCGTTTTACATAAATGTTGAAAATTTGGTTGAAATTGATGCATTGTAACGAAAGTTTTTAGTGATGTCCACTTATGAAATTTTCATTTTATTAATATAGATTTTTAATAGCCGTTGTTTTCTCCACCTGTAAATTTCAATTATCTCTGGTCAACAATAAATATGGATTCTACTAGCAGAAAGCTCTGTGTCAACCATCCTAATATTTTTGCTACATATGCAGCGAGTACACAATGCAACTTCAAGTACAGACTATATATGTATTCAAAATTAATTCACAATGTTCATATTCACAAATGCTACTTTTATGCGAAATTACACACTGAATGATGATTTTTATATCGTGTTTCTCCTGTAGAAAGGCTTTTATGCCCGGAAGCTGAAGATTTGAATTAAAATTTCCAAAAGAAACTTATCTCTGGAAGCTTGATTTTTTCTCCTTAAAAAAGAAGCTTAACACAGAAACATACACATTCAAAAGGTACAACAAAAAGGAAGGATGTGAAAAAATAGTACAAATGTGGCATTGTACTGGGATAAGGTTCATGAATAAAAAAAAATACTTCTCCTTATCTTGCAACAACAAAAAGGAAGTACGTAAATAAAAAACACGATAAGTTATAGAAAAAACTAGTACTTATCCTTTATTCCAGCTATACAGACCTACAAGGAGATAACCAGTCACGAACACAGAGAACGCTTTAAACATCTCCAACCAAAGACTTCTTGGAAGAACTTCTCGCATCACCTTTTAACCTCTTTTATGAACAAACATAACCATATTCACAAAAGATATAACAAGACCCAGAACGAAACACTATAAAGGAATGACAATCCAGAAGGCACAAGACCCTATAGGACATGCAACAATTGTCCTGGTGTGGAACTAACACCTACCCACATATTCTTATGCCCAGCAATGGCCGCAGGCTTGTAGAAAATTGACATGGACCCAGAACAGCAGCTTTGCACACCCAAGATAGAGAACATTGCGAATGCTGTGATAGAGATGCATGGAGAAATCTAAGGCTCTTTATTTGACAA
The DNA here is from genome assembly GCA_030710605.1 of Cordylochernes scorpioides. Taxonomy (NCBI): domain Eukaryota; kingdom Metazoa; phylum Arthropoda; class Arachnida; order Pseudoscorpiones; family Chernetidae; genus Cordylochernes; species Cordylochernes scorpioides. The sequence continues at coordinate 22,665,350 of CP092872.1, forward strand.
GACAACAACAACAACATGGCCACACATTCGTCCAATGAGAAGACATGGATAATCAATCCGCTAATCAAATACAGAACATTTACCCAGCTGATTCAAAAGCTCTATAATGTTTGTCAAATATTTCTGACAGCATCGATTTGGAGTAAATAATTTGACAAAATCGTTAGGTAGATTCGCCAATAATGAGCCAAGCTGATCCAAATATTTTACATCACAATATCATTATATTATATAGACACTTTTTAAAAATTGTTTTTTTTTTTTTTGGTAATTTGTTGGCTCTCTCTTCATGTAAGATTCTCCATGTGGAAAATTAGGGAAGACAAACTTCGGGATGAGACAACAATTTATTTCAGGCAAGAACAAACTATGAACAGTAAACAAAATATAAGCCAAAGAGGGAAGTGTACAGAGTATAGCAAATTATAAACATAAAAATTAATAATGAAAGACAATCCGCTGAGGGAATAGTTTATTTCATGTATATCGGCAATACAAGCTTTCGGGGATTAACAACCCTTCGACAGGTATAACTACGTTTTTCGAATCTAATCCATATATATACATACATACAAAGAAGCAGGAAATATGAAACAGATATGCAAAAACTGATTTACATAGTGCAGTTGAAATAATAATAATAATAAATTATTGGTTAATGCTAATTCTCTATTGAGGTTATGTGATTACAGTAAATTACAAATTAAGAAGCCGGAAATTATTAATTAGGTTGGAGGTTCCGGAATTATACTATGATATACGTCGGGCAAATCTATGGATCTATTGATTGCTTTGAGTTTTTAGTGAGTATAGCTTCGAGTACTAGGAGCTGGTGCTTGCTCTTTATATCCTGATAATGGGTTGAGGGTCCACCAATATTGAATGAATGGCCTGTCTTGTGCTGGTATACAAGAGAACGGGGATCCTTTCTTTTAACTGATCTTTCGTGTTCGGCCATTCGGATTCTCACCGTTCTCTCCGTCTCTCCCACATACGTAGCTTCACACTGCAGGCATGATATCGAATATATTACATTATTTTTGCTGAGGGAATCTGTAGGAGTGTTGCTTTTGGTCATATTATGGCTTAGTCTGTCTGCGAGGGTTAGTGTATTAGAGAAGTAGGTATAGAGATGCCATGTTTCTTCAATATTCGTGCTATGGCGGTGGATTTGGAAGAGAAGGGAATAATACAATTGGATAGATACTGAGAGGATTTCTTGTCGTGGACGGTTTGTAAAAATGCTTAAAAATTAAGGACGCCGGATAGCCAGCAGAATTAAGATGTTTGGTTATATTACGTTTTTCTATTGATTGAAAAAGTGGAAGAGAACAATGGCTGTGTATTCCCTTTGATAAGGTTCTTACAATGTTAATTTTGTGGGAAAGAGGACAGAAGGATGTGTAATGTGTGTAGTTGGGGAGGAAATCTTTTTTTGTAAAATACGGTGGTGTGGTATCTGCTAGGAGTTTGGATTATTTATATGTCTAAGAACGGAATAACTTGATTTTGGGCTTTTTCATTGGTGAAGGACATGTCCTTAAATAATTATTGAGAGAGGATAAAATTTAATCTATTGAATTCTTCTCGCAAATACAAAAGACGTCCTCGACATATCGGCGCCAGAATGTCATGCCGGTTTTATGTTTATCGTTGATTGAATTATCTATATTGATCATTATTAATTACGCTGCAATGGTTGAAAACGAGTTTCCCATTGGGGAACCTCGTATCTGCGGGTAAGTCTGAGACACGCGCGCGAAACTAAAAATATTCATCTTTAGGCAAATATCAATGAGGTTTCCTATTATTTGTGCGATGGATGAATCTGTCTGTACATCGGAGAGAAAGTTGCTTGCACTGTCTTTAATTAACTGGTGGGGAAGGCTTAAGAACAACGAAACGACGTCATACGAACACATTACGTTGTTGGGACCAGGTGATATTTTCCACAAGTCTTCAATGAATTCCTGTGTGTTGTGTACTGAATATTGGTGTTTATATTGTTTCAGTGATGGGGAGAAAATGTTTGATAGTTATTTGGCTAGCAGGGCTGCTGGAGATCTGTGGTAGGCTACAATATGACGTATAGGACGACAATAAAATATTGGTTAATGCTAATTCTCTATTGACGTTATGTGATTACAGTAAATTACAACCTCATCAATAATCTCCGGCTTCTTAATTTGTATTTTACTCTAATCACATAACCTCAATAGAGAATTAGCATTAACCGATGAATTATTATTTATTTTTTAACTTTACTATGTAAATCAGTTTTTGCATATCTTTCTTATATTTTCTGCTTCTTTGTATGTATATCTTTGTGTTAAAATATACAAGTATCAGAGTCATCAAGCAACAATTCTTAATCAATTCTGTCACCCTTTGCTTTTGTGAATGGAATAAATACCTAAATATGGCCATTTCTCATAACCATCGGTGGTTCAGTGGTATGATGCTCGCCTGCCAATGTGCCAATGCCACGCGGGCGGGGGGGTTCGATTCCCGGCCGATGCATTTTTTTTTTTAAATTTCAAAACTCATTTATATATTATACATGAATGACATCCACGGCGCCAATTTATAATTGTAACGAATAGTATTTGAATAAAAGCATTTAATCGGGTAAATCCCGGGCGTTGCCCGGGTCATTTGGCTAGTGTATATATATGGATTAGATTCGAAAAATTTCAGTAGCGTAGTTATACCTGTCGAAGGGTTGTTGAGCCCGAAAACTTGTATTGCCGATATACATAAAATAACCTTTTCCCTCAGCGGATTGTCTTTCATTAATAATTATACCGAAGGGATTATATTAACAACAAATTCTAGGTTTATTCATAATTTTTGTAATATGAATCTTTCGAATAAGGAAATAGAGGCGTATATGCACCAAATCCATAAGAAATCCTTGCAATTGGCCAGATGGCGATGTTTGAACCAGGATTTTATACCTCCATCCCTACGCATCAAAGATCCAGTCCAGAACCCTTTCTCCATGAAGATCATTCACAATACCCGCCGCCAACTTCTTCGTTCTAGATACCAGGAATGCATTTCCAACATAAGAATTCTGTCCAAATCCATCAAAGATCTTCTGACTCTCACCGCACAACAGGTAGCACCACATGTTCTTACCTCTCTCATAATTCTAATCACATCAAAAATAAGAGTTCAGGATTATTTGCTTAAGAAGAAACATCAAAAAAAGTTTTCGTTCTGGTCACGAAAATATGGTTTCTTACTTCATAGACCAACAGATGAACACCCTCAAATCGTGAACCTTTCAAACTCGGAACTGTCACAAGCGGAGATTTCGTTGCTATCCAAGGGCCTAAACTATAGGAACGGATCCAACCCAGACAACTTTAAAACCATCAGCGGTGTTGAAGCGTCTATCAAGGACCTTGGCCACCAAGCAAAGAGTGACATAAGACGTCAGGTATCCACCTTACTTATGAGACGGATATCCCAGCAGCATAACTCTCACAAAGAAAAAACCATCATACAGAGATTAAAAAATCGAAAAGATCTGGTCATCTCTAACTCCGATAAAGGCTCACAGACAGTAATCATGGATACCTCTTTGTGCCGATCCAAAATGATGGATATCCTCTCTGATAACTCTACCTTTGTTCCCATAACGGAAGCAGACAAATTTCAAGCATACCATAACTTCAAAAGAGCTCTATAAGAGCAAAAAAGAAACCAGAGCATTACAACTGATGATTACAAACTATTCATATCAAGCCTTACTACGGACGCATATATATGGGTTACCCAAAGTTCACAAGCCTAATATCCCACTACGTCCTATTGTAGCCTACCACAGATCACCAGCAGCCCTGCTAGCCAAATACCTATCAAACTTTTTCTCCCCATCACTGAAACAATATAAACACCAATATTCAGGTCACAACACACAGGAATTCATTAAAGACTTGTGGAAATTATCACCTGGTCCCAACAACGTAATGTGTTCGTATGACGTCGTTTCGTAGTTCTTAAGCCTTCCCTACCAGTTAATTAAAGACAGTGCAAGTACCTACCTCTCAGATGTACAAACAGATTCATCCATCGCACAAATAATAGGAAACCTCATTGATATTTGCCTAAAGATGAATATTTTTAGTTTCGCGCGCGAGTCTCAGACTTACCGGCAGGTACGAGGTTCCCCAATGGAAACTCGTTTTCAACCATTGCAGTGGAATTAATAATGATCAATATAGATAATTCAATCAACGATAAACATAAAACCGGCATGGCATTCTGGCGCCGATATGTCGAGGACGTCTTTTGTATTTGCGACAAGAATTCAATAGATTAAATTTTATCCTCTCTCAATAATTATTTAAGGACATGTCCTTCACCATTGAAAAAGCCCAAAATCAAGTTATTCCGTTCTTAGACATTTAAATAATCCAAACTCCTAGCAGATACCACACCTAGTATTTTACAAAAAAAGATTTCTTCCCCAACTACACACATTACACATCCTTCTGTCCTCTTTCCCACAAAATTGACATTGTAAGAACCTTATCAAAGCGCATACACAGCCATTGTTCTCTTCCACTTTTTCAATCAATAGAAAAACGTAATATAACCAAACATCTTAATTCTGCTGGATATCCGACATCCTTCATTTTTAAGCATTTTTATAAACCGTCCACGACAAGAAATCCTCTCAGTATCTATCCAATTGTATTATTCCCTTCTCTTCCAAATCCACCGCCATAGCACGAATATTGAAGAAACATGGCATCAATACCTACTTCTCTAATACAATAACCCTCGCAGACAGACTAAGCCATAATATGACCAAAAGCAAAACTCCTACAGATACTCTCAGCAAAAATAATGTAATATATTCGATATCATGCCTGCAGTGTGAAGCTACGTATGTGGGAGAGACGGAGATAACGGTGAGAATCCGAATAGCCGAATACGAAAGATCAGTTAAAAGAAAGGATCCCCGTTCTCTTGTATACCAGCACAAGACAGGCCATTCATTCAATATTGGAGAACCCTCAACCCATTATCAGAATATAAAGAGCAAGCATCAGCTCCTAGTACTCGAAGCTGATCTGTGATATATTATTACTCTACTCTGTATTATTGATCATCATCTTGTAAACAACAATATACGTATAATCGAATTGTAAAAAGAATAAATAATTATAGTAGCTTAAAAATAGTGTATCTTTCATTTATCTATATATATATATATAAAGTGCAATTTCTTACAAAATAATTTTCACCATTAATATTTAACAATTAATAGAAACGTATCAAATGGCGACGAAGAATTAACGTAAGTATGGCCACCACTAATTTAAATTATCCAAGGTTTCGTGAAGGTGAAGATCTAAATTGTTATTTGGAACAATTAGAAGAATGTTTTAAATTGAACAAAACATTAGAAGCAGACAAAGTATCTGTGTTATTAACGTCTATTGATGTTAATGTTTATAAGACTTTGCGCGATTTGTTGGTACCCAGAAGGCCAAGTGACCTTAAATATAAAGATTTAGTAGAGGTTTTAACCAACCATTTATATCCAATAAAAAATAAGCACTATGAAAGATATTTATTTCACAAGATTGTACAAAAAGAAAATGAGCCTGTGGGAAAATTTGTTTTGAGGCTTAAATCTCAGGCAGACAAGTGCAAATTTACTGACATAAATGAAAATTTGTGTGATCAATTTGTAAGTGGTTGCTTCGATGAAGCTACGCTTAAAAGGCTGCTAAGTGAACCTTTTTTAACGTTTGATAGTGCAATAAATATTGCAAATTCTGTAGAGGCAGCGAAGTCACAAGTAAATTTGATGAAAAATCCTGATCATGATATTGATAAGTTGAAAGCCAGATCTAAAAATTTTAAATTCCCATGTAAATACAATAATCCTTGCAAAATTTGTGGAAAGTCTAACCACGATACGAAGTTATGCAAATTTAAAAATGCTCAATGTTATATTTGCAATAAGAAAGGGCACATTGCTCCAGTATGTTGGAATAAAAAATCGGCCCAAAATTCTGGAATGAATAAACCCAATCTGAATAAATTGAATACTATTCAGTGCAACACATTAGAAAACGCACCAAAAATATTGGTAAATGTTAAAATTGAAGATGCAGACACTATAATGGAGGTTGACACTGGTGCAGACGTGTCTGTAGTTTCAAAGAAATTTTTTCTTACAAATCTCAAAAATGTCACTCTAGAGAAATACAGTGGACATTTGAAAAGTTTTTCAGGAAATTTGATTCCAGTTTTTGGAAAATGCTTGGTAAATGTTAGTTACAAAAACTATCAGGAAAAACTACCCCTAATTGTGACAGGCCAGTTTAATAACCAAACGCCGTTACTGGGCAGAAATTGGATAAGAATTTTAAAAGCTGATTGGCCCAATTGCGTTTTTGATATCTGTAATAATATAAATGTAATTTCAAATTTAGAACTGTTTTTAGAAGTATATAAGAGAGTATTTGAAAATAAAGATTTACCAATTCAGGGCATTAAAGGTTCAATATCATTGAGGCCAAATGCAAAGCCCAAATTTTTTAAATTTAGACCAGTACCCTTTTCCATTAAAGAGAAGATAGACAAAGAACTAGACAGACTTGAAAAAAGTCAAATAATTGAAAAAGTTAATGCTAGTGATTGGTCTACGCCTTTAGTAACGGTAATAAAGTCAAATGGAGAACTACGTTTGTGTGGTGATTTTAAAAATACTTTGAATAATTGCATTGAAGATGAGAAATATCCATTACCTACTATAGAAACTATGTTGGGAAATCTAGGAGGAAACAAGATTTTTACCAAATTGGATCTCTCCTCCGCATATCATCAAATTGAAATGGATGAAGCATCAAAAAATCTGCTAGTGGTATCTACCCATAGAGGACTTTACCGATATAATAGATTGCCTTTTGGCATCAGTCCAGCTTCAGCCATTTTCCAGAGGTGTATGGACAGCCTTTTTCATGATGTTCCCAACACGGTGATATACTTAGATGATATTTTCATTGGTTCTAAAGATGAACAAGAACATTACAGAATTCTAAAAATGATCTTCGATAAATTGAAAGAGCTAAATTTCACCCTTAATAAAGAAAAATGCTTATTTTTAAAAAAAGACATTTGTTTTCTAGGTCATATTATAAATGAAGATGGTGTTAGACCAGATTCAAAGAAATTGGAAGCATTAGAAAGGTGTAAAAAGCCTTTCGACAAAACATCATTGAAGAGTTTTCTAGGGATGTTGAGCTTCTATTCAAAATACATACCTAATATGTCAAACCTTGGCTGGTCCTCTTTATCAACTCCTAAAGAAGGAAAATCGTTGGAAATGGTCTAGCCAATGCGAAAAGGCATTTCTGAATTTGAAGTTAACTCTATTAAATTCCCAGGCGCTTATTCACTATTCAATGAAGCTTCCATTAACTTTAACCTGCGATGCATCTGCCTATGGCATAAGTGGGGTCTTGTGTCATATTGTGGAAGGGGAAGAGAAGCCAATCACCTTTGTTTCCAGAACATTGTCAAGTGCAGAAGTCAAATACTCTCAGACTGAGAAAGAAGCACTTGCTATTGTGTTTGCAACTTCCAAACTGAGACAATACTTGTTTGGGAGAAAATTTGTGTTAAAGAGTGATCATAAAGCTTTAACGACTGTTTTTGGAAACAAAAGACCTCTTCCGCCTTTAATTGCAAATCGCTTGCATAGGTGGGCTTTAGAGTTGTCAAATTTCGATTTCGATATTAGATATACAAATAAAGATACCATGCTCTGTGCGGATGCATTTTCAAGACTTCCACTTGAGGAAATAAATTCAAGGGAAGACAACATTGATTTGGTGACACATGATATATCATTTTTAAATGTAACTCCATTGGACCACCTCATTATTGAAGAAGAAACCAATAAAGATCCGGTTTTAAATAAGCTCAAGGAATATCTATTAGAAGACCCTCAGTTAGCAAAAAAGGATGAAAACAATGAAACCATTCCTTTCAAAATTGGAAAATATTTCTGTACTGCAGGGATGCATTTTTGTTGATTCTAGGGCAGTGATTCCAAGAACCTGTCAAGATCAAATGTTGAAGTTACTTCATCAAAGTCATATAGGAATCAATCGCATGAAATCTCTAGCCAGATCTTCGGTTTGGTGGCCAAAAATGGATAGTCAAATTGAAGAGTTTGTGAAGGAATGTTCTCCCTGTATGCATCATCAGACAGCTCCTCCTGCTGAGAACACACCTTGGCCCAGGACTAACCAACCGTGGCAGCGAGTTCATGTTGACCATTTCTATTTCAGAGGTGATTGTTATTTATTAGTAGTAGATGCAAATTCAAATTGGATTGAAGTATTCCCAGTTAGAGGTACTACTTCGCAAGAAAATATTAAGCTTCTACGGGAGTGTTTCGCCAGGTATGGATTACCGCAATGCTTAGTGTCTGACAATGGCCCCCCCTTCAATTCGATTGAATTTAAGGAGTTCTTACGGAAAAATAATGTATACCACTTAACCTCGCCATCATATAATCCCTCGTCTAACGGAATTGCTGAAGTTTCGGTAAGAATAATAAAAAAATCTCTGGAAAAGTCGTTAGAAGAATCTCCAAACTCAAATATGGACTGTATTTTACAAAATGTTCTGTTTAATTATAGAAATACGCCTACCTCTTTAGATAAGCCTCCTGTAGAACGTCTCCTAAGTTATGTGCCTAGAACATTTGTAAATTGCTTGAACTCTGAATTTATCCAGAAGACTTTTGGGAGAAATGAGTGTGGAAGGCGACATTTTCAAGTTGGAGATAAAGTGCTGTTTACAAGAGTAATACAAAATAGGCGCAAATGGTTCAAGGCCCAGGTGATACGACGACTAGGTTACAATGTTTATCTAGTAAAGAACCTAAAAGGCACATTTAAAGTGCATGTCAATCAGATGAGGACAGGTTCAGATACCAAATATGCTGAAGATTCTGATTGGACCTTGGACAACGCTGGAGCAGGACCTCACCGACTGGAACAAGACCCTCAAATTTCCACGTCACCTCCACCTAGGAGATCTACCCGACCTCGATGCCCTCCTTGCCGGTTTTCTCCAACTATGAACAATATAAGGAAGGAGGAATGATCTGTGATATATTATTACTCTACTCTGTATTATTGATCATCATCTTGTAAACAACAATATACGTATAATCGAATTGTAAAAAGAATAAAATAATTATAGTAGCTTAAAAATAGTGTATCTTTCATTTATCTATATATATATATATAAAGTGCAATTTCTTACAAAATAATTTTCACCATTAATATTTAACAATTAATAGAAACGTATCAGAAGCTATACTCATTAAAAAACTCAAAGGAATCAATAGATCCATAGATTTGCCCGACGTATATAATAGTATAATTCCGGAACCTCCAACCTAATCAATAATTTCCGGCTTCGTAATTTTTATTTACTGTAATCACATAACCTCAATAGAGAATTAGCATTAATCAATAATTTATTATTATTATTAATATTTTAACTGTACTATGTAAATCAGTTTTTGCATATCTGTTTCATATTTCCTGCTTCTTTGTATGTATGTATATATATGGATTAGATTCGAAAAACTTCAGTAGCGTAGTTATACCTGACGAAGGGTTGTTGAGCCCCGAAAACTTGTATTGCCGATATATATAAAATAAACTTTTCCCTCAGCGAATTGTCTTTCATTAATAATTATACCGAAAGGATTATATTAACAATAAAAATTATATGCAAATATAATAATAAATACTTTGTTACAAAGCTCCTTCCCTATAGGAGCTGTGACCCACAGCTAACAATTATTGTAGATACTGACATGGATTCGACGTGTTTCTGCCAAGGATTCCATCGAAGTCTTGGAACTTTGTCCCTAGTACCTTTGCGTCATTTTTCTTGCGACGTGTAGAGCGGCTTTTTCGTCGTATCATCTATAGGGACATCGTCATCTTGGAGGGAGGTCTTGGCTTTGACACGTCGGTGGAATCCTGGAGCCAATCTCCGAAAATATAGATTACAGAACCCATGGCCTCTAGGTCTTTTCGGCGATCTTCAGTTTGTCTTCCCTAATTTACCCAGCATCTCCACCAAAATGCCACTTGGAAATTAGGGAAGACAACTTTGGGATGAGACAACAATTTATTTCAGGCAAGAACAAACTATGAATGATAAATAAAAGATAAGCCAAAGGGGGAAGTGTACAGAGTATAGCAAAATATAAACATAAAAAATAATACTCTGCTGATAAAATAATAAATACTTTGTTACAATATTAAATAACACTTTTGGAATGTTTCCACTCTCAATATACAGAGTGCGCTGCGTATTGTTTGCTAATGTGTGATGTAATGCATCACCACATGTTTTACCAGAAGAACTTTCGTCATTCCAAAAACACGTAATACTAATCTCTTCCTAGATAGATAGACATTCCAAACTACTGTCCAGATGTTAGAGTAGCAGGTCAAGATGTCATTCAGTAGATTAGGATGCGAGAATACCACAAGACATTTGTTTTAATAGAATCCTTCCTAAATATTTCCGTTAAATGGTTCGAATTGCTCTTGTAGAATCTCCACCATGTGATTGCGTAGGGGACATCAAAGGTTATATCGAACTTCATAAATAGTTAAACCCATATACGATCCTTCGCTGTCATATTAATAAACGTCATATAACTTTCCAAGACCATCCCAATATTATTCAATCACAGGAAAGATAGCATGTTTGTATTATTTTAAAAATAAAATTCATATTTAAAAGTTTCATGAAGATAGAGGCTGCCTGGCCGGCATTCATATTTATTTTAAAAATAGACACTTCGGCCAGTTTTATTTTATCAACGTTTCAACAATAATATATTGTCTTCGTCTCATGAGCCATGAATAAAAATGAAGCCTTTGGCAAAATAAAACAATTGTTTGATTTTTATTTATTTTCCTGACGAAGACAAAAGATTTTTGTTGAAACGTTGAGAAAATAGGACTTTAACTGCCCGATTTGTATATTAAAAAATAAAAATAAAAGTTTCATTTTGTACAAAAACTTTGCGTTGCGTTAACATTCCTTCAAAGCAAAAAGATGAGCTCTTCGAGAATCCTTCCATATTCAGTAACTTGCCATAATCCATCCTATATGTAGATTGTGGTGAGTATCTGAAAGTTTATCTCTTCGATTTGAGAAGCAATAAAAGAAATTTAATTCAAAAAACGGTTTTTAAAATATTTTAAACATAAAACCCGTCTAGGGATGAGTTTTTTTTTTTTTTTTTAAGATTTTACTTCGTATATTATCTTTAGCTTTCTCGAGGTTAAAAGCTCTCTTCTGCAGAAAAACATTATTAACTCTATAATAAGACAAACTATTTCTCTATGTTCGAGATGGGATTCCTCGCAACGGCATGCCTTACGCCTACTAATGTGGAGATTGTCAAATTTTCCTCCTCGCCATGTCCCATACATTCTCAATTGGCAAAGTTCTGGGGTACGTGTGGGCCAGGAAGGATGCAAACATTTTGAAGGAAGACTCGTGAGGTGTTGTTTCTATGTGGTCGGGTATTATCTTGTTGGGAAATGGCATTATTAGTCTGCTCAGTGAATGGTAACAAAACAGGTTACAACACATCTGTAATGTATAGCTGAGCAGTCATTGTGTCTTGAATAAAGATTATAAGGTTCCTATTTTCATAGCTGATGCCACCCCACACCATGAAGTCAGGGGTTCTTGCTGTATGTCTTTCCACAATACAGTCCTGATGGGATATTTCTTGGGACCTATAATAGGTCTAACATATATCCTGCCGTTATGAACCCCAAATTTATTCTGGTTTAATCAGAAAAAAAGGCATAATTCAATTCTTGAGTCTAAAGACGTCTCTCTTCATACGAGCTTAGCCTGTCACTTCTATGTCTAGCCGTGAATGTCATTTTTAATAAAGGTCGGCAATTACGGGGAGTTCTGCTTCGATAAGACCGTTACTAAAGGTGTTCAGAGATGGTCCAAATTCATACTGAACTTGTAGAGCTGCTTGAATCATTGGTGCAGTTGTTGTCCTGTCTGCTACAGCCATCCTTCGAATCCTCCTATCCTCTCTCTGTTGTTACTCTAGGGTGACCCTAGCAAGGATTTCTTTAACTTTTCTCTTCTTCTGACCACTGAGACCAAATCCTTACAACAGTACTTCGATTTGCAGCCTACTTTCATAGAGATTTCTCTTGTCGAAATTCCACCTTCTCTAAGGCTAATGATTCCGCCACTTGTAAAATCAGAAATTTCCTTGTATGACGCAATTTCTTTTTTCTGCCTTGGCATTCTAAATTTTTTAGATGGTCTTAAGAAAAAAAAAAACTTTTAACTTAAAGATACATTAGGAGGCTATTTAAATACTCACTTTAATGGATAAACAAGTCTAATTTTAGAATATTTATAAATTACATGACGTAATCTTCTTATAAAGTTTTCCAATTTTTAGAAATTTTGCGAAAGTCTTTATAGGCGATTCAATTTTTCCGTATCAAGTGTAATAAATATTTTTCTACAATATATATATATATATAGAGTATATTTAAATACAAAAAAGGCATATCCTGACCGCTCATACGAGCATTTTAGATAGTAGAGCGCCATCTAGTGGAACAAATAAAAACTGAACGGGCATTTAACTCGTTCCTCGATATTTGGCCAAAGCCCAATTCCTCGATAAAACAAGAAAAGCCAACCAAGAACACTTTCGGCCTCTCGGCAATGTGGCGGAGGCTGTACCTCAAAGCCTAAAATATGGTTCAAAAAGCTTCCTGAGAAATTAATAAATGGGTATTCAAGGCTAAATTTGTATATGTACCAGTATATAAATAGAGTGCAAAAATTTTTCCTCGTTTTCAGCCTTTTTTTTTTTTTTTTTAGTCTTGAAGCACTTCTTTTATTGTCATCTATTACTAAATATTACATATAACTTGAATAATAAACAACGAGTATTTACATTACGCCACCTCCTGGGGCCAATATGAAAGGGTATTTAGAGCCAACCTCCCCAGGAAACGGGACCACAGCAGTCGGCGACTCCCGCATCAGTTGCAGATGCAAAACAGGCGAAAGCGCCATCTACTGGCGGAGGTTGCAAGTGCTCTTCTTGTAACACTACCTCCCCCTTAAACCATATCGTCCCGGTCAGGTCCAATTGCATTGTTTTGCATCGATGTATGCGTTTAAAACGTTAGCTATTTATATGTAATTGTTAAAAGTCATGACATATAGTATGTAAATATCTTTTTGAATGTATGACTAGGAATGTAGATTTCTATTGAATGTATAAATTATTATGTAAATTTCCCTTTTGAATGTATATAACTTAGCCGTGTTGTTTAAATAAAGAGTTTTTTAGTAGAGCAGAAGAGCTTTACAGGTGTAGCCGCTGGTCTTGTCTTCCTTATTTTCTTTCTTGCTTGATCACCCGAGGCAGCCCAAACAATATCAAGACTTTGGGTAAAAGTTTTACTTGTTAAGGGAGGTTTCTTTAATTTGACCTCTCATACCTTAATATTTGTGGCGTCCCCGGGTGGGCTGCGTGGGCTGGTCAAGCAGAGGAAGTATTGGAGCCTGCCGAGTAGCAGAGGAAGTATTAGCCTGCCGAGTAGCAGAGGAAGTATTAGCCTGCCGAGTAGCAGAGGAAGTATTAGCCTGCCGAGTAGCAGAGGAAGTATTAACCTGCTGAGTAGCAGAGGAAGTATTAGCCTGCCGAGTAGCAGAGGAAGTATTAGCCTGCCGAGTAGCAGAGGAAGTATTGGAGCCTGCCGAGTAGCAGAGGAAGTATTGGAGCCTGCCGAGTAGCAGAGGAAGTATTGGAGCCTGCCGAGTAGCAGAGGAAGTATTAGCCTGCCGAGTAGCAGAGGAAGTATTGGAGCCTGCCGAGTAGCAGAGGAAGTTTTGGAGCCTGCCGAGTAGCAGAGGAAGTATTGGAGCCTGCCGAGTAGCAGAGGAAGTATTGGAGCCTGCCGAGTAGCAGAGGAAGTATTAGCCTGCCGAGTAGCAGAGGAAGTATTAGCCTGCCGAGTAGCAGAGGAAGTATTGGCCTGCCGAGTAGCAGAGGAAGTATTGGAGCCTGCCGAGTAGCAGAGGAAGTATTAGAGCCTGCCGAGTAGCAGAGGAAGTATTGGAGCCTGCCGAGTAGCAGAGGAAGTATTAGCCTGCCGAGTAGCAGAGGAAGTAGGAGAGCCTGCCGAGTAGCAGAGGGAGAGTGAGAATCTGCGGAGCTCAAGGGAAAGGTGAAGCTCAAGGTTTAAAGGAGCTCAAAAAGCCCTTTGTTAAAGGTTTAAAGGAGCTTAAAAAGCCCTTTGTTAAAGGTTAAAGGGAGCTCAAGGGAAAAGTGAAGCTCAAGTAAGGATAAAGAATTTGAAGAGGCTCAAGTAAGGATAAAGAAGTTGAAGGAGCTCGAAGGCAAAGAAGTTGAAGGAGCTCAAAGGCAAAGAAGTAGAAGAGGCTCAAGTAAGGATAAAGAAGTTGAAGGAGCTCGAAGGCAAAGAAGTTGAAGGAGCTCAAAGGCAAAGAAGTTGAAGAAGCTCAAGGGAAAAGAAGTTGAAGAAGCTCGAAGGCAAAGAAGTTGAAGAAGCTCGGGGGAAAAGAAGTTGAAGAAGCTCAAGATAAATCTAGGAAGTCAAGACTAAAGCTAGCGAGGTGGAATGGAGGAGGTGAACAAGAGACGTCGTAGGGCGGTCAGAGGTAACTTTACAAAATTAATTAATGATTTAAATATCGAACTGAAAGAGCCTTCAATTGATAGTATAAGGGTGGATGCAAAATTCGATAGGATAGAGGTTCTCTATGTAGAACTTACGAATCTAGACGAGCTATGCCAGTCAGTCATATTAGCCAAAGATGAGGCTACTGACGAATAGGTCGATAGGGAATTTGAGGAGTGTGAAATTTACATAATGGAAAGATTTTATTTAAAGGCTAGAATTCGCGTTATGCGTGAGCGGGAAAGGGATGCTCAGGCCATAACTTCTCAAATTCCACCAGGGGCGTCTAGTGCCTCTCCGAATTCAGATACCGATAATCAGAAAGTTATCAAACTTCAGACTACTTCTACGTCTCTATCGAAAAGCCCGGAAGAGTCTATGAAAGATGAAATTGAAGGCGTGGAAAAAGAGGATTCTGTAAAAACTGCTAGAGCTACGGATGTGAAGCCTGCTCTAGCTAAAGCTAGAATGCTAAAGGAAGCTTGTTCTGCTCCCTCTATAATAGATATCCAATATGAGGGCAAAAAAGGTGCTGTGAGTGCTATTAAAGAAAAGGAATTGAATGCGGCAGTTGTAGGCGGTGAAGGGAAGGAAACAGAAGCGGCAGTTAAATGCAATGAAGTGAAGGATTCTGAAACTGCAGTTGATAGCTTTGTAGGTGTGAAGGAAGCTGAGGCTAAAGACAAAGCAAAGGAAGCGGAAGAAAACCCGATAAAGTGAATTCTAAAGACGGAGATAAGGGAGATGAAGTAAAAGAATCTGAAGGTCAAAAAGCAGGAGATGAAGGCGACGGAGTGAAGGATTCTGAAGCGAAGCCTAAGGGCGACGGAGTGAAGGATTCTGAAGCGAAGCCTAAGGGCGAAGGCGTAAAGGATTCTGAAGCGAAGCCTAAGGACGAAGGAATGAACGATTCTGAAGATGAGCCTAAGGGCGACGGAGTAAATGATTCTGAAGCGAAGCCTAAGGGCGACAGAGTAAATGATTCTGAAGCGGAGCCTGAGGGCGAAGGTGTAAAGGATTCTGAAGCGAAGCCTAAGGGCGACGGAGTGAAGGATTCTGAAGCGAAGCCTAAGGGCGACGGAGTGAAGGATTCTGAAGCGAAGCCTAAGGACGAAGGAAGGAAGGATTCTGAAGATCAGCCTAAGGGCGACGGAGTGAAGGATTCTGAAGCAAAGCCTAAGGACGAAGGAAGGAAGGATTCTGAAGATCAGCCTAAGGGCGACGGAGTAAAGGATGCTGAAGCGAAGCTTAAGGGCGACAGAGTAAAGGATTCTGAAGCGAAGCCTAAGGGAGAAGGCGTAAAGGATTCTGAAGCGAAGCCTAAGGGCGATGGAGTGAAGGATTCTGGAATGGCAATTAAAGGTTATGAACCGGTGAACAATTCTAGAGCGGCAGCTGAAGGCGCTGATCAAGTGAAGATTTCAGATGATGAAACTGAAGCGATTGATGATAATAAGGAAAATGAGGAAAGAGTTGTCAAAGTTCCAGCATCGAGGAAATTGGTGAAAGCAAGACTAACTGGAGATACGGAATTTAAGATAAAGGAAAGCGCAAGGTCTCTTACGAAGGAGGAAACTGCTAATGAAAAATGTGAAGATGCAAATTTAAAGAATAAGGAAGATTCTGAAGCTGAGTCCAAAGGCGATAGAATAGGGGATTCGGAAGCTGAAACCAAGGGTAATGTAGTAAAGGATTCTGGAGCAGCAATTAAAGGTTATGAATCGGTGAACAATTCTAAAGCAGTAGCTCAGGGTACTGATTCAAAGGTGGAAGAAAAGCTAGATGTAGAACAGGGTACTGATTTAAAGGTGGAAGAAAAGCTAGATGTAGAACAGGGTACTGATTTAAAGGTGGAAAAAAAGCTAGATGTAGAACAGGGTACTGATTCAAAGGTGGAAGAAACGCTAGATGTAGTACAGGGTACTGATTCAAAGGTGGAAGAAAAGCTAGATGTAGAACAGGGTACTGATTTAAAGGTGGAAAAAAAGCTAGATGTAGAACAGGGTACTGATTCAAAGGTGGAAGAAACGCTAGATGTAGTACAGGGTACTGATTCAAAGGTGGAAGAAAAGCTAGATGTAGAACAGGGTATTGATTTAAAGGTGGAAGAAAAGCTAGATGCAGAACAGGGTACTGATTTAAAGGTGGAAGAAAAGCTAGCTGCAGAACAGGGTACTGATTCAAAGGTGGGAGAAAAAATTATTGATCCAAAAGATTGGTTGAGTGAGGGGTTCATTGAAGGAGTCAATGAAAATCCACCTGAGGTGGAAGGACACTATTTGCCCCGTCGCCTTTTGTTTAAGAGTGAGTCCAAAACGACGCCTATACGGCCGGTATTTGACGACGCTTCCAGTCGAAGACACAACGGACTCTCCTTGAGACGATATTTAAAAAAGATACCCAATCTACTGAGGAGAATTCCTGAGATAGGGATAAAACTTCGGGAAAATAAGTTCGGAGTTTTGGCCGACATGAGGAGATATTTCCAGGTGATGGCCATCAAGGAAAATGTTTGGGACTACCTCCGATTCCTTTGGAAGAAGAAGATAGACGCTTATGGGGTAATCTCCGGTGGTGTGTATGGAGAGGGTGCCGCAGTGTGCCGAGGAGAAGATGGTTTTCCTGGATAAGAGCCTGGGCTCCCTGCAACGAGGTCCCACCTACCGGGATCCCCCCATCACGGTGGAACGGATTTTTTCTTTCTTGTTTTACAAAAAAGAAAGGTGGGGGTATGTTAAAAGTCATGACATATAGTATGTAAATATCTTTTTGAATGTATGACTAGGAATGTAGATTTCTATTGAATGTATAAATTATTATGTAAATTTCTCTTTTGAATGTATATAACTTAGCCGTGTTGTTTAAATAAAGAGTTTTTTAGTAGAGCAGAAGAGCTTTACAGGTGTAGCCGCTGGTTTTGTCTTCCTTATTTTCTTTCTTGCTTGATCACCCGAGCCAGCCTAAACAATATCAAGACTTTGGGTAAAAGTTTTTATATGTAAAGGAGGTTTCTTTAATTTGACCTCTTATACCTTAACAGTAATACTTGATATAAAATCTTATGAGCATTTTTATTTTAAGCTCTTTAAAAGTCTACTTCTGCGCCTAGAAAGTCTGATATATATTTTCGGGAAACTTTGTTTTCATCTTCAACCTCAGGAAAAGCGCAACCGAAGCTCATCAAATGCTCTATATAGCGCCTATGGAAACAATGCGTCTTCATTGAGAACCTGTCAAGAGAGGTTTAAACGTTTCAAATATGGAGATTTTGACATCAAAGACAAGGAGCACGAAAACTGTCAAAAATGTTCAAGGATGAAGAACTTCAAGCATTATTGGATGAAGACGATGCTCAAACACAAGAACAGTCAGTGGCTTCTCTCAACCTCACTCGACAGGCTGTTTCACTTCGTTTTAATATTATATGGGAAAAATACAGAAGTAAAGAAAATTGTTGCCTCACGAATTGAGCGAAAAGAAAAAGGAAATTCGAAGAACGATATCTGAAATTTTGCTGAAAAGGTTTCAAAGAAAGTCTCTTATTCATCTTATTATGACTGGGGATGAAAAATGGACGTACTTTGATAATCTTAGTGCAAGAAATCATGGGTAAGTCCAGGATAACCGACCTGTCTTGATGACTGTCTTTAGATGACTTGACCTGACCTCGTCAACGAGCGACCACCTTAGGAGAGACCAGGAGCGTGTATGGTTCTACGCGGTCTCTCAAGTGAGATTGAACTTCCTATTTTTTAAATGTCAATGCGACTTTTTATATAGACAAAATATTTTCTGAAAAGTAATAGTTTATTCATTTGAGACAATTTTATACGCACTTCAACTATCTAATGAGAAAAACAAAATTTGGTTGAGAACTGACACGAAGTCGGCTATTCCTGGGTGACTTCGGTAGATTCACCCGTAGTTAGAGACTTCAGAGCTGCTGTCAGCTTGCTGTAGACCCGCTCTACGGCGGCCTTCACAGATCGAACTAAGTTTCCCCTGGTTGTACGCAGGCATTTCTTCTCAATCCTCTCCTTCAACGTGTTCTTCAAAGTCTTCTCCTGAGACGTGGAGCCCCAAATCAACGTATGTAAACTATTTTTTAACGTCATGCGCATTTTCCTGAATTTTTTCTTAGTTGACAGAAATAGATTTTTGATATGCGACTTGAAGTTAGATCTGAAAATATTTTTGGCATGGGTTGTAGAGTTTGAGATGGAGATATCTTTGATTTTCTCTGTTAGTGCTAGAATCCAGGGCGGGATTAGAGACCTAAAGGATGTGAAGGTGTCATTAAGGACCTGGAACGGTCCCGGTTCTGGTGATGAGACATTGAACACCTCTCTGAGAACCTCGAAAGTCATCCGGACTGAATCCTCTTCCAGTTTATGAAGTCGAGCTTTCTCCTGCTCCAGTGATTGTATACTAGCGCCGAGCCTGGCAACCTCAGGATCAGGACGAGATAACCGTCCTTGCAGGTCCTGGTTCTCTTGTGTCAGCCATTGCAGATGGGACAGTTTGTCCCGTAGGTGACGGGCATACTGATCCAGCTGCGTCTGGTAGGTCGTCATGGTCTCCATCTGTTCTTGCAACAGACTCATGTCTGCCCTCAGCTTCTGGACCATGTCGGAATTGAGCTGAAACAGATACATTCAATCATTACCTATGGCATTTGACATCCCTCATACTTTTAGAGAGAAAACATGATATTAAATTTGATGCTCAAACATATATAATAAATAAACGCTATTCCCTGATTTATAGAATAACAAAATAAATAAAGCTTCCAGTGCTGAGTTTCTTGTGCAAACCTTTTAATTTCAAGCTTTCGGACTTTTCAGCCCGAATTAATAATAATTTGTTAATGTGTTACTCCTGTTGAAGGACTGACAAGTCTGAAAGCTTAAAAATAAAAAGGTTTGCACAAGAAACCCTGCCTTGGAAGCTTTATTTATTTTTTATATATATAAATGAGTTAATGCATTCAATACATCAACCAATACAACACTTATTGAGACCTTCAGTCTTACAGAAGATCTTCAGAGAGATGCAGAGAATGAGTGAAAATATAAAAGGGAGGAAGAAATTAGGATATAATTATTTTTCTATGACATTTATAACATAGGTAATAGAAATTCCCCTGCACTCCTTATATACAGAAATCCGGGAAATATACACTCATGGACAAAACTTAAGAAACTTTTAACTTTTAGCATTTATATCGGGATCCAGACAATAACTCTGAAATAAATTACAGTGACCTTTATTGAAGTCACACGAGATAACTAAGTGTGAACAAACAGACAACGGGAGACATCAAAGACTTCCCACTTCCTTAAGTTTTGTCAATGAGTGTAGCTGTAAAGTATCATTACCTTCATTGGATGCAAACTCTGGAGAAGGCCATTGGCACCGTACGCCTTGGTGAGTTGACGGACGCTGTTCTGTAGCCGCTGTAGGTCCCCAGCAATCTGTTGGTGTTCCTGGGTCAGGTTGCCCCATTCCTAGAACACATCGTTTTTAGGACGTCACCATTTTTAAACAAAGATAATATTGAAATGAGAATATGAATAATAGCCATGCCTTTCTTTATTTGTCCAAAGTGCAAGCTATCTAATCATTATAATCCTTCTACAGGCATCCTGTAGAAGGATTATAAAGATCCGAACGCTTGCACTTTGGACAAATAAAGAAACGCATTGCTACTATTCATATTCTCATTTTATACTTTATAGAGAGTTTCTCTTCTAAAAGAGAATATTGTCTTTTGAATGATTTACACTTGTTTATAAGTAGTTGATTCGAATATATCAACCTTATATAAAATAGCGTTTCAAAATTCACCCAAGAAGTAGTTTTAGAAAACCGGTTTATATATAATAAAAAAATTGTAATTTTTTATTGATTTATAGAATATAAAATATAGGATTATGCATGGAATAAATAATTGTGTTAATTTCTTCCAAGGCTTTTTGATGGCTCAAATGTACTTTTTTCTACGATCTTTTTGTATAAATTTCTTTACAACAATGCTCAATTTCTCTTTCAAGACGTGGGTAATCTTTGCACTTGTTAGCATTAATATTATATTCCAAAATCCCTAAAGAGGAAAAAAAGAGCAATGGCGTTAAATCAAATTGGTGGCATTTTCTGATCACCAAAACGAGAAATTACACTGCTAAGAAATGAATCTTATGTAGTAATTGAAAATTACTTTCTTGGGTTGTATGGAGTTTGGCATTATATAACATTCCATCACTTATAACTCTGTACGGTATACGTTATGAATAGAATATTTTACATTTAGCAATTATAAACAGGTGTTTTTCTATCAAAATTAATTCTTCCGTGAGTTTTGGGACAACCTCTATATTGTTGCACCAGGTTGTGGTTTGGCAGGTTTATCAACCTTTATTTTCTACTCAGACATGTCAGAGCGTGTTTCAACCATCCTAAAAGGTTAGACCACTCAATAATAAGACAACTATATTTTTAGGTAACACCAAGAATATCTCTTTATCACATCAAAGTTTAAAGAGTTGTATAGTCACATTGTTTTAAAATACAAATGATGATTTTATAGTATACTAGCGGATGTACCCGGCTTCGGCCAGGTTTTTCTCGAGGGAATGTTTGTAGTCTAGTAATAAGAAAATATACTACACCTAAAAACTATCAGAGAAAAGAGAAACCACGGAAGGTGAACAGAAAAATGCTTACAATGGATGTTATGTTTACGATATCAAGTTAAATAAAAACAAAGATAAAATTTGCATATGTTGGTCACTATAAATTTGTATATTTGTTAGGCGAAATTAGAAACATGATGAAAACAATTCTGTAGAATAGTGTGAAATATATAAGTGATGTGAATATAAGAAATGGAATTAAGAACAATACACTGACTGTGTTTTGTAAATATATAATTAATCTTTACTAAATTTAAATGTGTGTGATAAATAAATAATTATAATTAAATAATAAATATATAAGTTGTAGTTTATAAAAGATAAACAACACAACATATTTGGCGACGAGGATTAAAAAAAAATAATAATAATAATAATTAAATAAGCGTAACAGAAGATGGCAAATAATTTGACGTCTCCATTACCGTTGAACCTTAATGCTACAGATTTGTATTCCGAGTACAAACATTGGATGAATTCATATTTAATTTATGAATTAGCAAGCGGTGTTTCAACAAAGAAAGATGACGTTAAAAGGGAAACACTTTTGCATTGCCTTGGACCACAAGTCCAAAGAATTTTCTTTAATTTGCCAGAAGAAAAATATACGTATGAAAAAGCAAAAGAAGCTTTAACTAAATATTTCACACCACAAAAAAATATTGTATCAGAACGATTTAAATTTAGGCAAAGAAAACAAAATACAGATGAAAATATTGATTCATATGTCATTGCCCTAAGAGAATTAGTCAAATCCTGTGAATTTGGAAATTTAGAAGAAGACATGATCAGAGATCAGATAATAGAAAAATGCTATAATAGGCAATTAAAAGAAAAGTTGTTGCAACAAGATAATTTGAATCTTCAAAGAACAATTGAGATATCAAGAATGTTTGAAACAGCCAAAGAAGAATTTAGAGTATTGACAAATGAAGATATGACCTCAATAAATAGAGTAAACTATAAAAATAATTTCCAAGCAGCTAATGAATCAACTGTTAAAGGACCAAAAGCTCATAATGTGTACCATCAAAAAGGAAGCACCTCCAAGGTAAGTGCACCTAATTTGGAAGAATGCTATAGATGTGGCTTAACTACACATCCTCCATATAAATGTGGAGCTAGAAATATGAAATGCACATTTTGTAACAAGATGGGTCATCTTAATAGAGTTTGTAGAAATAAAAATAAATATAAAAATATTGAAGGAAAGAAAAGAAATATTTCAGAAAATAATGAAGACTCAGATGAATACACTTTCTTTTTAGGCTCTGATAACAAAGAAAGTATCTATATAGATGGAAAGGAAATAACAATGACTATTGATACAGGTAGTGATACAACATTCATAGGACTTGAAAATTTGAAAAATATTTTTCCTAAGTCTCAAATGCCAACTTTAAATGGTACAGAAAGGAAATTTTATGCCTATGGACAAACTTCACCTCTTCCATGTTGTGGATATTTCTTTGCAGATGTTTCATGGGGTGAAAGGTCTATAAAGGAACAGATTTTTGTGATTGAAGGTAAAGCAGAACCTCTTTTAGGAAAGAAAGCAAGTTTCGAATTAGAAATTATAAAGCGTGGAACAAAAATAAGGAATATTCAACAGGAAGTTATTCCGAAGGATATATATAATTTGATACAAGAAAACATGAACCTTTTTCAAGGTCAAGGAAATGTGAAGGGTTATAGTCAAAAAATAACTCTAAAAGAAAATGTTACTCCTGTAGCTCAGAGATGCAGACATTTTCCATATAAAATGGTAGAAGCCATCAATCAAGAGCTAGACAAAATGATAGAAGATGGCATTATTGAGGAAGTCCATGAAGCTTCTGAATGGATCTCAAACATTGTGGCAGTTCCAAAAAAGGGTACTGAAGAAATCAGACTATGTGTTGATCTGAAAGAAGTGATGGAGCATAATCAAGCCTATAAAGAAAGAATGGAGAAATATGCTGATAGCAAGAATAAGGCCTTGCCTCATGACTTCAAGAAAGGTAATATTGTTTATGTCGCAAACACTGAAATGAAAAGCAAGTTGACACCAAATTATGACAACCAAAGATTTATCATTCTAGAGACTATATCTCCAAATTCATTCAAGTTAGTCAATACTGAGACAGGTAGCTTTATCTTTAGGAATGCAAAGCATTTAAGACATGCCAATGTCTTACAAGATTTTAACAAAGGAATTGATTTGAATACCACTTTGATTAAGACTCCAGAAATTAGAATGGAACTTCCTAGTACTTCAAGGTATCAACCAGAACAAGAAGCAACCTTAGAAGATATTGTACCAGAAGAGCAGATTGCTATATCTGATATGGACTGTTTATACCCAAATGAATCACCTAATGAGAATGAAAACAAGACTGTCATCACTAGAAGTGGAAGACAAATACATGTTCCTTCTAGATTTAAGGACATGATTAGATACTAACTAAACAAGGGAGGAATATGTAGAATAGTGTGGAATATATAAGTGATGTGAATATAAGAAATGGAATTAAGAACAATACACTGACTGTGTTTTGTAAATATATAATTAATCTTTACTAAATTTAAATGTGTGTGATAAATAAATAATTATAATTAAATAATAAATATATAAGTTGTAGTTTATAAAAGATAAACAACACAACAAATTCGGTATTTAAAAACAAATGTAGAAATAAAAGTTGAAGTATAATAAACAATGTTAAAGATTAGTTTTAATTATTAATCAAGATTGTGTGTGAATATGTGAGAAAGATGTAATAACGTTGTTGTTTTCTTGGCCGACTGTTTTACATATGGTGTTATCTTAAAATTGCTTGTTTAGAATATTTTTTAGATTGAGATTATTAGCTAGTATGTAAAAAAATTAACTCTGTTGAAATTTAATTTTGTATTTATATATAAATAAAATTAACTCTGTTGATTTTTTTTGTATTTAATCGATAACAGCGAAGTTACGCATATTAATGTTAGGAAATATATTTTGATGTTAAGCAAAACCTGCTCCATCTCGTTTTACATAAATGTTGAAAATTTGGTTGAAATTGATGCATTGTAACGAAAGTTTTTAGTGATGTCCACTTATGAAATTTCCATTTTATTAATATAGACTAGACGAATGAGCCGGCTTCGCCCGATTATTCCCCCGAGTGCAATTTCCTTCATAATTAAATTACATCAATAATAAATAGTATAAGTGCCATAGAATAGCAATACAGAAGTTACACATAAACCATAGGTAGAAAGTGTGTGTGATGACAAAAATTGTTTTATATTAGTGTTCAGTGTTCAATATTTTTTTGCAATCCATTTAGTTGTTTCAAAATCCATATAGTTTAAATAGATGGCAGCTTTTACACCCAACCCCCGAGGTACCCGCCCCAGCGCATTAACCCTTGAAATTTCCAGAGTTGAGTGAGTGACTGCGATGGATCTTGACTGCGATGCCCATCTTCTCAGTAAGAATACGTAAAAAATAGGTTTATAAATAATAATCCAAAATACTGGCATGTAAATATTTTCCTGCGAAAAATAAAAGAGCACATGGAAATAAGGCAAACATATGTTTTCGCTAATGACTGCGACTGCATTTCAAACGGTTTACAAAAAAAGAGAGAGATAAAAAAAAACAAAGGCCAGAACAAAAATTAATAAAAAATACGAAAGCCATTATTTACATACAGTAACGCTAATTTGGGAATTTTTTTTTTTTATATTTGCATTATGTGCACTTACCGTAACTTAGTAATATAAATTTCTCTCAAAATACTCAATACTTTTGTAAAAAAAGTAACAATCGTATAAAAAGTTATTTAAAAAAATAACGTAAGCAACTTAAAAAAAAAAAGCAGAACGCTCATTGATCGCCTAATTGGCCTGGTGTTGTTACTTCACCTCGTATTTACTTCCCGTAAAAAATGTATTCCAATAAAAAAATAAATAGCCAAAAATATCAATTAAAATATAGCCGAAAATTTTCCTCGGGTTAATAAAAAGCGACATGCAAAATTTGGTACCGATTGGTTCAGTAGTTTTAGAGTTTATTGTGAAACAGACATTGACTTTTATGTATAAGAAAAGATAACTGCAGTAAAACCTGGATAATTCGAAAGTCTTTAATTTGAATATCAATCTATGTTCCTAGACTTTTAAGCCTTTTATTTAAAACCTTTTTAATTCGAATTTTTAGATAATTCGAATTTTTTTTTTGGGTCCATTGGACTTTGAATTATCCAAGTTTGACTGTATATTTATAATAAATAATCTTCATTATCACAGTTTTGCAGATTTCGACAAATTACAAAAAAAAAAGGCATAAGACATGCTGCAATAATGACTTGATTAAAGAAGATTTCGGGAAAGCTCTTCTTCATCAAGCTAAAACTAAATATGTGCAAGAGAGCCTATACCTTTTAACATATGCATTTCCTTGCGCTGTAATAGAGAAATGTGGAGTAAGACAGTTTAAATAAGTGTTTCAAGAGTTGTCCAAACCAATTGTAGTTTTTAGACGTCGTTCATTATGCTAAATTACGATCAATTTAAAACAAAAGTAAAACAGCAGTACCCAAATCTGTTTGGAATTTCAAACTTTCATTTTATTCATATTGTAGCAAAGTATTTTTATATTTTATGTTCAGATTATTAATTTTCCATATTTATAATATATTTATATAGTTGTTACTCTGGAAACTTCCTTCATTGCTTAACTTGTATCTTATAAATGTTAATTTTGCTTTAATAAAATTGCCGTGCCATTCTGAAGTTTGTCTTTCCTGATTTTCTATGTTACAATATTAATTCCTATTTATAGGAAAAATAGACACTTCGGCCAGTTGGAGTTTTTTATTTTCTCAACGTTTCGACAAATATCTTTTGTCTTCGTCAGGAGAAGTAAATAAAAATAGAACAATTTTTAACGCCTTGCCAAATGTTTATTTTTATTTACTTCTCCTGACGAAGACAAAAGATTTTTGTCGAAACGTTGAGAAAATAAAAAACTCCAACTAGCCGAAGTGTCTATTTTTCATATAAATATGAATGCCGGCCAGGCAGCCTCTATCTTTACGATAATATTAATTCAGGTAAACATATTTTAAGCTCATATATTCATGATTTGTATGGAGTTTTATATTTGTAAATATTTCTTGTTAGATATAGTCGATATTTTTCAAGCCCTTTGAAGAGCGATTATCACTTGAAAGATAGCAATTTAAAATAAAAAGAAACTCATTGTGAGAAAAATATTTGGTAATTTTTAAAACTCATATATAAAATTATTTTTTTTTAAATATTCGTCAATAAGATATCCACCAATAAATTGATAAAACAGCGACATTTGGATACCGTATTTGCATATCTATAAACGTTTTCAAATGATTAACAAGTACACACTCATAGATTTAAAAAAAACTTAAGATAGTTGTATCTTTTAAAATGTATATATACACTATTATTTTTATATTTTATTAAATCAATATAAAAAAAGGCATATCCTGACCAGATGATCCTGCTTTTTAGATGGCAGAGCGCCATCTAGTGGAACAGAAATCAACTAAACGTTGATTTAGCCTGTTCGCTGGTATTTGGACAACCCATTTTCTTGATAAATCAAGAAAATGGGTTGGCAAATGGTGTGTGGCTAAGTGCCCATGGTCACAGGATATGATTTTATTTTTATTTTAATACCAACACCTAATCTTTTTTTTTTAATCATTTTTTAAAAATTCTATTGTAGCAAAGTATTTATTATATTTTATATCAAAACTGGACAACTCTGTGCTTCACTTCCATCAATATTTGACAATATGACCAGAAAAGTATATTGCTACGGCGTTTTATGGTTTCCACAAGTCCATATCTCAGAAGAAGGCCAAGTGACACTCACTCCTCACTTTCTTACTGCTACTCTTTTTGTGTTGTTTTTCTTGCTACCCTCTTTCTTTTTCTCGTTTTTTTTTTCTTTTTTTTTCTTTTTCTTCTGTCTATATCGTTATTTCCTTTGTCTCACTGCTTTGTTATTATGCATACCTCTGGTGAATCCTGTATAGGGTCAGTGACCCTAAATAAAGGCTTTTTGTTGTTGTTGTATTATATTTTATATACAGATTATTATTTTTGATATTTCAACAATCTCGTTTAGTCAAGTGGCTTCATACTTTAAAGGCAAAGCGCTTGCAGCTACCGGCGAAGTATGGAAAATTATGGAGAAATCCAGGTTGAATTCATTTGGTTCATCAATGAAACTATTAGACTCGATTATCCTGTCAACTCTGCTGTATTCTGCTCCAATTTGGGCAAACGAAAAGTACAAAATCTTGGACCAAATTCAGAATAACTATCTCCGACGACTATTGAACTTGCCGAGTAACACACCAGGCTACATACTACGCATGGAAACCGGACGCTTCTCACTAGGAGTCACAGCAACCAAACTAATTCTAAAGTTCTGGTTAAGAATATTAAAAATGGAAAAATCCAGATTGCCCGCAATCTGTCTAGCCCAATTATGGGAAACGTCCACTCTAACGAATACCTTTATAGGATTTACAGAAAATTTAATGAATATCCTAAACTCAACTGGATTCATGTGGTTAAAGAATTGTTCAGACCCCAATATTCTACAGAAAGCAATACCTCAAATTATCAGAATCACTATAGAACAGTCTATCCAAACCGACAATCAAGAATAACCAATTCGAAGCTGCACACACACTACAAATATTTACATAAAACATTCTCAGCAGAGAACTATCTACTAAGTGAACTCCCACTGTCGACTTAACGCCTCATTGCGCAATTGAGAATTCTATTTGTTTTATATCGAGAAGACCATATAAAATATCTAAGGACAGAAGACTTGTATTGCCAACTATGCAAAAATAGAACCGAAAATGAATTTTAGAACATTATATATTTGAATGC
Source organism: Cordylochernes scorpioides (assembly GCA_030710605.1). NCBI lineage: Eukaryota > Metazoa > Arthropoda > Arachnida > Pseudoscorpiones > Chernetidae > Cordylochernes > Cordylochernes scorpioides. The sequence goes on from CP092872.1 coordinate 22,693,752, forward strand.
ATGCCTCTTGACACGGAAAGAAAAATAATCTTTTCTAAGATAGGCCATACACACCTCACATTATATTCTTTATTATATCCAACTTTATAGACAATAGTTCAGTAGCTCTGAATCTATATAACTTCCATAAAAATGCTGTAAAAAAAGAAAGACTTAACCGAACATCCAAACATACCAAAAATTTCTGTTTGATGAGAAGGACAGAGCCAATATCCAATTATTTGTTTAGGCAGGTACGATAAGTTAACCCCCCACACTGATAAAACGGTGTTTACCTTCAACCCTGAACACTCGGATTTTCCTGGAAAAATCTCTTAAAGATTTCTTGAAATAGCCATGGCCCACCTGTGCTGTGTGAGCAGAAGAGCTTAAATTGACTTGTTCCATATGTAAATACCTGTTTTCTTTCCTCTTTTCGCTCTCCACTTCTCCCATCCATATTTCCAATTTTTTTTTTATTTTTATTCTTTCTTATAATATATATTTACCATATGTATATAATCTTTCTCCATTTTTTTCCCACTTATTTGTGTGTGTATTTTTGATATTTATATTATTTATATTTTGCTATTCTCTCTGGAAACTTCCCTTTTTTTTCTCTTGTATTTTATAAGATTTGGTTGGTACTTGTTACAAATAAATTGCCGTCTCGCCCTGAAGTTTGCCTCTCCTAATTGTCTACGTTACAACAATATTTTTTCACATTTTATTATATATATTTATTTTTTAAGGATAACATTCGACTTTACATGTATGGGAAATCCGCCGTTATATAATAAAAATAAGGAGTGTTTTATGTTTAAATATGAAACGTCATTAATTTTAGTCCATGAGTGTAAATTCCTTAAAAGGTTTCGTAGATTTACAGCAAAGAATACATAAACAATTTCAAAATAAATCAACAAAGATAAAAAAAAGAGCTTAATAGTATATTCATATTTTGATTTAATATTACTTTCTTATACACCAAACCCTTGATTCTTTATTGATAAAATCAAAGTATAAAATCAAGGAAGAATTTAAATTATAAATCAAGAGTTATATAATGAATATTTTGCCGGAAAACATTAGTTATTATCAGAATATTTTTATCTAGAAGATAAATAAAAGATATAAGAAGAAACCCTTGCTTCCTTATTGGTTAAATCAAAGTATAAAAGCAAGGAAGAATTTATAAATCAAGAGTTATATAATGAATCTATTGCCAGAAAACATTAGTTATTATTAGAATCTTTTAATCAAGAAGAGAAATAAAAGATATAAGAAGAAGAAACCCTTGCTTCCTTATTGGTTAAATAAAAGTTATAAAAGCAAGGAAGAATTTATATTATAAAGAGTTATATAATGAATATTTTGCCAGAAAACATTAGTTATTATCAGAATCTTTTAATGAAGAAGAGAAATAAAAGATATAAGAAAAAGAAACCCTTTATTCCTTATTGATTAAATAAAAGTATAAAAGCAAGGCAAGAATATATATTATAAATCAAGAGTTATAAGATGAATATTTTGCCAGAAAACATTAGTTATTATCAGAATATTTTAATCAAGAAGAGAAATAAAAGATATAAGAAAAAAAAACCTTGCTTCCTTATTGAATAAATCGAGGTATAAAAGCAAGGAAGTGCCTATGTTATAAATCAAGAGTTATTTAATTAATCTTTTGTCAGAAAACATTAGTTATTATTAGAATCTTTCAATCAAGAAGAGAAATAAAAGATATAAGAAGAAGAAACCCTTAATTCCTTATTGGTTAAATAAAAGTATTTGTGCTCCTGTAGAAGGTCTAATGCCCGAAAGATAAAGTTGGCAATAAAAAAAATGAACCTCATCTCTGATGACTTATTGACTTGTTTAATTGATATTTAGAAGATTCAAATATATAGCATTAAATCAAAGTATAAAAGGAAGGAAGAATATATATCATATTCATATGTTAATTAATTAGTATCTCCAAGCATCTAGGTATTCAAATTCCATGGTTTCTGCCATGTGCGGAGGAATAAACAGATTGGAGTCCATATTTCATCCTTTGAGCCGGTGAACAAAGGGGTGAAAAGGTGGCTACAAGGTTGTTGACCTGCCCCATTGTTGTACCAGCCGAATGGTTTAAAAGCTCATCAAACCTGTCTCCTGGCCTCATGAATCAGATACACCGTCTCAAATTGGCTCATTTCCAGTCGGGGTAGACTCTTAATGAGCTCTTTTGATTCCCTTCCGGTCTTTCAATCTCTTCGCTGAGACATTTTATCATTTATTATATAATAAATAGAGCTTCCAGGGTTAGGTTTCTGGTGCAACTTTTTATTTTCTAGCTTTCGGACTTGTCAGTCCTTCAACAGGATTATCACGTTAACAACTTATTATTAAATACAATTTTATATACACATTATTAAAAAGATATTTTAAATACTTATTATATATTGAGAGGAAATATTTTACATTATTTCTGTTCGAAAAACAAAATTTTGAAACTGTACGTTCGTGGTGGATGATACGTGCTTTTTATAATTTCTTGACAACTTCTTCCCCCCATTGATCTATAATATAAAAATAGATCTAAACATATAGAGAGATTTTCGGATATTATATTTGTTAAAAGTGTGATTTTTATTTGCTATTTTTGTTTTGGAATAGAACAACACTCACGAACAAAATTTAAGGAAGTTGTACCTTTTAGCAGTATATCGGGATTCAGACAATACCTCTGAAAGATATTACAGTGACCTTTATTGAAGACACACGAGATAACCAAGTATGAATTAAGAAAGAAAGGCACTTCCTGATCGTGCAACTGAAAGTTGCTGATGGCTTGCGCCATCTATCGGAATAAATATCCACTAATAGTTGATTTTTGAATATTCCAGAATTGGCCACGCTGATGAGGTCCAACAGCCCGAAATGCGTACGTGCTTAGCTTTTCTTGATTAATCAAGATACGGTATTTGGTCAATTCTGGAATAATTAAAAATCAACGAATAGTTGATATTTATTCCGATAGATGGTGCAAGCCATCAGCAACTCTCAGTTGCACGATCAGGAAATTCCTTTTTTTTCTTAATTTATCCACCTGATCCAAGTACAAATTCACTTTTGTACTATTTTTCACATAACCAAGTAGGTCAAAAATTGCCTCTGTATCCTTTAAAATAAAAAAATAAAAAGATGATCTTAAAATCAAAGACTTTCCACTTCCTTAAGTTTTGTCCGTCTCCACCAATTGCTGACATCAGGTCGATGACAAAGCCAACAACACCAGCTCTGGCAATGGAACTCAGTATTAGTATCTATTTTGACAGGAGAATTGACCTTTCTTTTTCTAGGTTGAAAATTTTAAACGCTACATAACAGACTTATTTATTCTAGGAAAGAGAATTGTTCTACCATAAATTAATAATCTATATTATATTAAGGTGAAATAATCATATTTGTGGAGATAACCGATTCTCGGGAGTCAGATGTTTTCACCTTAAGAACATTGATTATTAGTTTAGTTGAATATTTCTACAGCCCCAAAAACGTATGCCCATAGTTCCTCAATCAACCCTGTTCTATAATAAATATGGAGACATTATAAGACAATCGGCCATATACATAACGGTCTGGATATTTTCCTGATCAAACAAAGAATATGTAGAGAAATATTTATTATTTTATTAACAGAGTATTATTTTTATGTTTATATTTTACTACTCTGTAGAACTTCCCTTATTGCTTATATTTTTGTTTATCCTCCATAGTTTGTTTTTGTCTTAAATAAATTGCTGTGTCATCCTGAAGTTTGTCTTTCCGGTGGCAATTATATATACAGTTACGAGCGTCATGCGTTCTTCATCTCTGTCACCGTTTGCTTTTTTTTTTTTTGGAATGGCGCTCTATTATTGGTTCGCTACGATGGCGCCGCCACTGCGCGAGACACTTTGCCCCCCCCCCCCCCCCCTCTCCCCCCACTCGCTTTTTGGTTTTTGTAACTATTGTGTTGGAGCGGGTCGCTTCTTAAATAAATGCATATATTAGTTAATAACTAAATGGAATCCTCTCTTTCTTTTTCCCAGTAAGAGACGCCTACGGAAGCCAACAGTACATAAACAGATAAAGCACATAGACTATAGTTATTAACTAATATATGCATTTATATAAGGCGCCAATTTATAATTGTAACAAATGGTATTTGAATAAAAACATTCAATCGGGTAAAACACGGGCGTTGCCCGGGTCATTCGGCTAGTATAATATAAAGTTGCGGGTGAAAGATATTTATGTAACTAAAGTGGCAACGATTAATTGATATTGATTCCGATAGATGGCGCAGCCCATCAGTAACTTTGAGTTGCACTTTAAATATGCATCATAACGATACATTATGCTAATCATCCTAGTAAAAAACTTTACTAGTGTTGATAAAGAAAGAACCAAAACTGGTGATGTAGCTCATTCTTTATCACAAATAGTAAATTGTGAAAAAAATAGCACAAATGTATCATTGTACCGGGATAAGGTGCATAAATTAAGAAAAAGGCATCTCCTTATCGTGTAACTGAAAGTTGCTGATGGCTTGCGCCATCTATCGGAATAAATATCAACTATTTTCGTTGATTTTTAATTATTCCAGATATCAAGAATGGGTATCTGGCCAATTCTGGAATAATTAAAAATCAACGAGAATAGTTGATATTTATTCCGATAGATGGCGCAAGCCATCAGCAACTTTCAGTTGCACGATAAGGAGATGCCTATTTCTTAAATAGTAAAATATTACTAGGGTGATGAACCTAAGGCATCATTATGATGCAATATTAAAGGGAGAGGTGCCCCTCTAGGTATACATATGTGTGTGTGTGTAACTTGAAGTTACTGATGGCTTACGCCATCTATCGGGAAATAATATCAATATATCGTTGATTTTTAATTATTCCAGAATTAGCTAAATACCCATTCTTGATTAATCAAGAAAATCTAACCACACACTCGTTTCGCGCTGTTGACTCTCGACAGCGTGGTGCAAGCTTTACCTCAACGACCAAAATAGCTGGTCTTTGGGGAATCTTGAGAGTCAATGAAATATGTATTTAGACTAGAAGAGGGGGCGTAAGAACGCCAATCAGTGTGAAAAATAGTACAAAAGGGGTAAAAAGGTATAAGGCCAACAGAAGGTATTCAATAAGTATTTACCACAGAATATGCGTGAACATTTACCTGCTGAAAGATGAGCTGGTTGTGATGATGAGTGCTTCTGAGTTGTTTAAGGAGGACAGCCTTGTATGCTTCAGCATCCTCGAGCGAATGGAGAACTGGGCAGAACATGCTTACACGTTAGCAGGATCTCTAAAAATAGAGCCTATACTGGTACTAAAACACAGATTCCACGCATAAAATACTCTTTCTCGAATCCTTAATCTTTAACGATAACAAGAATATTGTTCAGGAGTACATCCTTGTATGCTTCAGCATCCTCAAGTGAGTGGAGAACTGAGCAGATCATACTTACACTAGCAGGATCTTTAAAAATAAAGACTATACTGGTAATAAGACACAGATTCCACGCAGAAAATATTCATTCTCGAATCCTCAATCTCTAATGACAACAAGAATATTTTTCAGAAGTACATCCTTGTATGCTTCAGCATCCTCAACCGAATGGAGAAGTGGGCAGAACATGCTTACACACAAGCAGAATCTCTAAAAATAGAGACTATACTGGTACTAAAACATAGATTCCACGCAGAAAATACTCATTATCGAATCCTCAATCTCTAATGATTACAAGAATATTGTTCAGGAGGACAGCCTTGTATTCTTCAGCATCCTCGAGCGAATGGAGAACTGGGCAGAACATACTTACACTAGCAGAATCTCTAAAAATAGAGACTATACTGGTACTAAAACATAGATTCCACGCAGAAAATACTCATTATCGAATCCTCATTCTCTAATGATAACAAGAATATTGTTCAGGAGGACAGCCTTGTATTCTTCAGCATCCTCGAGCGAATGGAGAACTGGGCAGAACATACTTACACTAGCAGAATCTCTAAAAATAGAGACGATACTGGTGCAAAAACATAGATTCCACGCAGAAAATACTCATTTTGTCTGATTTAATAACACCAACCGTTTGATTCATGCAGTCATGGCTTATGTATTGACGCTCGTCTGCTTTTCGTATTTACATACTACAGATAGTACTCCAAATTACAACTTAATATTTATATTTGGTAAAATGTATATAGTTAATATAATTAAATATTGTTACGATTGCGTTCTGGGGTGCCACGAGGAAACATGGAGATAGCTGTATTTTTAGCGAAAAAATAAGATAACATCTACGTAAAAATTGAATGAAGTTATCAAAGGCATAAATACAAAAAAAAAAATATAGTTAGGCAAATTGAAAATAAATGGATAAAATAAAATGTACTGCAAAACTCTCTGCTTAGCACTATAAATACATTATATTAATATTGTAAAAAATAAACAATATAATAAATATTTTAAATAGCTTTAATTTTTTTATATCAAATGGTCACCATTCACGCCAGCGTGTAGGTATGTAAATATTTGATTTTTATAAATAGTTTATATTGCTACTTATATAACGTTTATTATAACCATTCGAAGAGGGTCTTTGGCAAGCTTTTTCACAATGAAATTATAGTTAATAGTTATATTTTTGTTGAACGACGCTTGACAATTTTACCTCAAATGTTTCTTTTGAACGAAAAATCGTAATTTAAGGAGAAATAACGACTATTTCTATCCTTAGGGATGAAGTATGAAAGAATGAATTGTGAAGAGTAATGATAAATTCACAATTCATCCTTTCATACTTCATCCGTAAGGATAGAAATAGTCGTTATTTCTCCTTAAATTACGATTTTTCGTTCAAAAGAAACATTTGCTGTAAAATTGTTAAACGTCGTTCTACAATCATTAGGCGCATTATATTGTATTATACGTTTTTTTTTTATTAAATTCTATATGGAAGCTATTCTCAGTGAGCGAGTACTTATCTAACACACCAATTAGTACCTTTGACAATCACTGCTCCAGAGTAGCGATTCCTCCTACCATAGGTTTACTTTCTGATAGAGGTTTCTTGACTCAAGCATTTTCTTGAAAAGCCTATTTACCTTTCGCCAACGGTTAGTTTAGATACTCTAAGCTATAAATACTGGTTAAAAATTGAGGGTAAAAATATTCTTATAGAGGTATACACGCATGGAAAAAAACATAAGGAAGTTATACCTTTTATCATGTATAGTAGGATTCAGACAACAACTCTCAAAGATATTTAATTCACAGTAACCTTTATTGAATACACACGAGATAACTAAGTGTGAACAAAATTTGTCTCGGTATCCTTAAAAAAAAAAAATAGACCATCGTCGTCATTAAAGACTTTACACTTCCTTAATTTTTGTCCATGAGTGTAGCTTTAATGCATTTTTTAACGGAGGGGTTTCTCTTTTTGGTATATTAAACTACGTGAATTTTCATATGAAAAAGGCTCTAAAAGATTGGTCTTACAAGTTATTTTTATCTCTCTCTCTCTATATATATATATATATATATATATATATATATTATATTATATATATATCTATGTAATTCTCCCATTATTATAAACTAGATACCTTTCTTGAATCTTTATGGGCCCATTTTATTAGGTTAGTAACTATTATTTTACTCTTTATGATTCTGTGCCTTATTATAAAAATATGAGTCATTGTGATGTATTCTCAGACTATTTACACATTTATAAATGTTTTGATTATTTGCGAAAGAGTATTGCTCGGTGCAAATATTAATATGTAATTCTACTGTCCTAAAAGATAATGTGCCTAAATTGCTTGAATCCCATTACTAAGATTCCACCCTTCAGTATAGCATATATAAGCAGAATGATCCAATACAGTATTAGAGCTTTAAAAGCGGTCTGGTGGATTAAATTGGAGAAAGCACTGGAAGGATTCACCACTGATGAAACAAGCCCTCTCAATATTTTTCCATTGAATTAAGGAAAGTAGAAGTTTGATTTACGCGTGAAAGAAATCTTCGCGTCTTAATGTTTTCATTTGCTATATATAGATAGATTGCGTTATTGCTTTATAATAAATCATGTAGTTGCTTATTCTGCTTATCTCTGCGGATAAAGTACAGATCCAAATGAAGAATTTATGTCACAACACACCAATATCACTGATAGACAAAACTTAAGGAAGTTGTACCTTATAGCATATATATATCGGGATTCAGAAAATATCTCTCAGAGTTATTTTCTGAATCCCGATATATATATGCTATTAGGTACAACTTCCTTAAGTTTTGTCTATCAGTGTATTCAGATAAAGACAACCACAATATTGATAGCGGCTAAAAACTATGGTATACAGTCAGCTTATCTCAAATTGATGGTGCTATCTCGTATTCTTTCATCTGAATTTGCACATTCTGCTCAGAAATGACAAACATAAAACACATTTATATAAAAAAAGGGCGTACCTGGATCTGTAAAGAGAAAAAAAAAAAACAATTATTTTCTCAAAATATTTCGAGAGATTGCTCCCTCTTTATCAATTTATTGCAATAAATTGATAAAGAGGGAGAAATCCCTCGATATATTTGAGATTTTATTTTTCTCTTTACAGATCCAGGTACGCCCCTTTTTATATGCGCTTATTTGATGGATCGCTTTTTGACTCAAATAAAGCATATTGTGAAATAATAGTACAAAAGTGAAATTGTACTGGGATAAGGTGGATAAATTAAGAAAGAAAAATACATCTCCTGATCATACAACTATAGCTACATCAGCAACATTTAGTTACACAATAAGATATGCCTTTTTTATATGAAGTATCTTGTTTTGCTATTTTTAAAATAAGAATATTTTAGATTGAATTGATTTTTTAAATTTATGATACAAAATGAATGCAATATTTGAATCCATAATAAATGTATTCTCATTGATAAAAAAAACTATATACATATATCAATTTAAAAGGCATATAGAATTTATTTACTAAATTTATTTTGTCTATAATATATATATATATATCAAAAATATTTCTCCCTCCCCTTTGAATATAGGTCAAAAATATCTTAAAACTTGATTCTATTGATGTTGTGTGGCGCTGAGTTTGTTGTTGACAACATAAATATGTTATAATACCTTGAAAAAGGTTAGCGTTCACCCAACTGAAATATTGATAAATAAATTATATTTTGATCCAATATATGTATTTTTAATTGAAGATCTATTAATTGATTGCTCTATTTTCTCTCTCTCTCAGAAAAAATAATCAATATATGGTTTACACGAAACAGTAGTACTTACAATTTATATCCTGGAGACTAGAAGATAAAAAAGTGTAGGTCATGAAGAGAAAGAGAAGGAAGGACATCGTGGATTTGTTGACCGGGGACATGAGACGTCTCAGTCCTCTGCAGACCTGGTTAAGAAGGTAGGGCGAAGTCTGAAGTGGTTGTTTAGCTGTCTCTACCCCTGCAATTCTCACTTCCAGACTTTCCCCTAGCCATGACATAGGATTCTGCCACTTGTTCCTATAATCTCCAAAGTGCTGCTGTAAAGCCTTTACATCTCCAGTTTCTTTCAACGGATTCTGAAGAACATTCTTTATCTTTACACATAGCTCTTGAAGATCTTGGGTCCATTGCATAACCATATCGGATTTCTTCTCTTTCGTATCGCAGATGAATGGAGACGGTTTAAGCTTCTCTTCAGAATCCTTCGGGCCAGATACCAAAGACAGGACCTCTGAGAGGACAATGAGGGAGGACTCAGTTATGACTTGGAATGAAGATTCCGTATCACTGCGAGCTTCCCCCAGTGTCTGGGGCTGGATGAGGGACCATCTTTCTGAGTCGCAGGGGATGGTGTCACTCGAGCCGCTACTGTCCCACCGCTCCAGCGACAACTTGGTGATAGGCCAGACACTTTGGGCTCGGCGCGGCGCAGGTAGGTTGAGTTCAGAAAGGCCTTCAGAAGATGATTCTTGTTCCCTCTTTTCGGATAGGATGCTGCACACGAAAACCATATGTTTTTATATTTTTAAGATGCCAAAAATGTTGTTTGTTTTCGTGAGTGTGTGTGTGAAAGGGAAATCTAAGTTACAATGTTTTAGATCAATACTTTGTATAATTTGAGAGAGATAGAGATGCGTTTAGAGTTATTTTTGTTATTATGATGTCTAGGAATGTTATGGCAGAATGATCCAATCTATTAGAGCTCTAAAGAAGCGGGCTGGTGGATTTAAATTGGCGTAACCGCTGAGAGGGTTCACCACTGATGTGCCGGGCCCTCCCAGTATTGTTTCGTCGCGGTGGGGATAGTGGAAGCTTGATTTATTTGGGAAAATCGTGTCTTAATGTCTTCATTCGTTATAAATAGATACCACGTTATTGCTTTGTATTAAAATAAAAAGTGTTACACCAAGAAGAAACAGATTAAATATCATGAAACTTAAAATTGATGCAAAGGTATATTACAGAGATCATTTGATTAAAAATTAAAATTACTTTTAATTAAATATTTTGTATATACATGACATACAAATTTAATCGTTCATTTATTGCCTCAAAAACTGAACTAAATTCCTTTTTTTTATTGATGGATTTTTTCCGGGAAAACGGAGCAAAAAATTTGCACACCAATTATGGACCGATTTATTCTTCTCAGACTCATTAACTCGACACCTAAGAAAATTCTCACCCACTCCCGGCCATCTTAAAAAGAACCTCAGAAAAATACAACTAGGAACATCAACCACTACCCTACTATCAGGACATGGATATGTTCAAGCCGATATGGCCAGAATTAAACAAATCCCTGATTCAACATTTCCTTTCTTATTTAGGATAGGTGTCCTTTCTCTTTATAGACCAATATCCTTTCGGAAAAATTTAACCTATAATTTGGCCAAAGATTTGCACTGGCCATTTTCCCAGGTAAACATCTTTGGAAAATTCTGAGCATTCCACGAATCCCGTGAGGATCTCATGAAATAAAAGTTCGCCCTGGACTGATGAAGGACATTAGCCTGAAACCACGGTCTCTCGGTAGGCGCTTTGAATTTACTAAAGCTGCTGTAGTGGCTTTGTCCCTGACCATGTTCCATCACCAAAATTCTAAACTACCACGGGTTTAAAAAGTCCACTTTATAGCGTATCCTAAACTCTGTTGGCTCTTCTTTCTTATTTCATACATGAATTCATACATACTAGGTGAAATATTCTCAATTTTTCAAATAAGTGTATGTATTTAAAATTTCCCCGAGCGAATCTTGGCTAAATAACTTCTCAGAATCAATATAACGAAAGGCATCTATATATATAATTGCCTTATTCTGTCTGAAGCTCACGGATAGAATGCGCGCCCATTGGCTGCCGGCGAACACGTGTCCTCCCTGCCCCCCTCTAGACAACCCTGTTATCAGCTGTGTGATACATACACCTGTCTATAGCGGCCATTCTAGACAACCCTGTTATCAGCAGTGTGTTACATCCACCTGTCTATACAGACCACCCTGTCTATAGCGACCACTGACCACCCTGCCTATAGCGACCACTCTAGACAACCCTGTTATCAGCTGTGTGATACATCCACCTGTCTTTACAGACCACCCTGTATATAGCGGCCATTCTAGATAACCCTGTTATCAGCTGTGTGATACATACACCTGTCTATAGCGGCCACTCTAGACAACCCTGTTATCAGCTGTATGATACATCCACCTGTCTATACAGTCCACCCTGTCTATAGCGGTCACTTTAGGCAACCCTGTTATCATCAGTGTGTTACATTCACCTGTCTATACAGACCACCCTGTCTATAGCGGTCACCTTAGGCAACCCTGTTATCAGCAGTGTGATACATACACCTGTCTATACAGACCACCCTGTCTATTGCGGCCACTCTAGACAACCCTGTTATCAGCTGTGTGATACATACACCTGTCTATACAGACCACCCTGTCTATAGCGACCACCCAAGACAACGTTTTTAAAATATATTCGCACTCGGGTAAAACCCGGGCGTTGCCCGGGCCATTCGTCTAGTCTACTTATATAATTGCCTTATTCTGTCTGTCTGTATGTCTGAAGCTCACGGATAGAATGCGCGCCCATTGGCTGCCAGCGAACACGTGACCTCCCTGCCCCCCTCTAGACAACCCTGTTATCAGCTGTGCGATACATACACCTGTCTATAGCGGCCACTCTAGACAACCCTGTTATCAGCTGTGTGATACATCCACCTGTCTATACAGACCACCCTGTCTATAGCGGCCACTCTGGACACCCCTGTTATAAGCAGTGTGCTACATCCACCTGTCTATACAGACCACCCTGTCTATAGCGGTCACTTTAGGCAACCCTGTTATCAGCTGTGTGATACATCCACCTGTCTATACAGACCACCCTGTATATAGCGGCCATTCTAGACAACCCTGTTATCAGCTGTGTGATACATACACCTGTCTATAGCGGCCACTCTAGACAACTCTGTTATCATCAGTGTATTACATTCACCTGTTTATACAAACCACCCTGTCTATAGCGGTCACTTTAGGCAATCCTGTTATCAGCAGTGTGATACATACACCTGTCTATACAGACCACCCTGTCTATAGCGACCACTCTAGACAACCCTGTTATCAGCTGCCTGTCTATACAGACCACCCTGTCTATAGCGGTCACTTTAGGCAACCCTGTTATCAGCAGTGTGATACATCCACCTGTTATCATCAGTGTGTTACATTCACCTGTCTATACAGACCACCCTGTCTATAGCGGTCACCTTAGGCAACCCTGTTATCAGCAGTGTGATACATCCACCTGTCTATACAGACCACCCTGTCTATAGCGACCACTCTAGACAACCCTGTTATCAGCTGTGTGATACATCCACCTGTCTATACAGACCACCCTGTCAATAGCGACCACCCAAGACAACGGTTTTAAAATATATTCGCACTCGGGTAAACCCCGGGCGTTGCCCGGGCCATTCGTCTAGTCGTATATAATAGTCTTCAACAAGAAAAAATTATATGATCACTAAAAGCCGTATAGCTTTACACAAAAAATAACTTTGTAATTATTTTTTATTTGGGATATGTACATACCTAAAAGATCTATGCATTTAGATGAACATAATTGGTAAAGTAAGAGGCTCTCGAGCTGTGGCGTTAGCGCGAATGGACGAAAATCTAGCAATCTAATCTATGGGTTTGGGGGAAAAAGATAGATATATGTTAGATTTCCTTTTTTTTTTTCAATAAATTAAAGAAGAAAATAAAACATTAATTATTTAGATTTATTCTTATAAATACACAAAAATTAAAACTCCGCTCTTCAATTTTTTTAGTACTCTCTCCTTTCCTTTATTCTTTCAAATTACCACAAAATACAACAAAAGTATACAAAACAATAATTTAAAGTATAAAAATTACAAGATAAATTACAATATAAATTGCATATATATACCGACCTGGAATGAGGGACAGCCACCTCAGGCTTGCGGTCTATTGAAGTTTCCTGGGATCCACCCTCTGCGATGGATGACTCCGTGAGGACTTGAAAAGAGGACTCTGACAGGTTGTCATCACCCTGGCGCTGGACTATGGACCATTTCTCGAGGTCCACGGACAGAATGTCGGAGTTGTTGCTGCTTGACTCCGGTGGATCGGGCTGGACTCTGGCTGGACCTACGTGCTCGATGGAATCTCCCTGCATACTGCTGCGCACAGCACATTCCACCATGGCTATCTCTTCATCGAGGATCTTATCCCTATTCTGGAACTATATTTAAAACTCTATAGAACTATCACATACAGAGGCTACGGTGGTACATGCGATGTAGATTTCCAAAAATAATTAAAACTAAACAAAGTATTGAAGTAACAAAAATCTATCAATTCTTACGCTCTTTGAATGTACCATTAAAATAATCAGGAAAATATGCGTCAGGATCCCTCCCCCCACCTATAATATAAAGATTAAAAAAGCCTAATATCAATATTAAATTAAACACAATCCTGAATATAAAATTGAATGACTAAAAAGTGACTAATGGTTTAATGGCATATAAAAACTATTGACAACATGTACCAAGGATCAAACTTTCATTTATTTATCAATTCATTTCATTTTTTATTATTATCCCATGGGTAAGATTACACCAGGTGATGAAGGTTGAAAGCAATAAATATTTCTACTATAATTTTGGGGTTCTTGTATAGGTCTTCCTTCTTAGCTCCAATACAGTCCTGGATATGTGCTAGGGTTGCAGTGGAGTTGGAGCTTTTTGAGCAGACAGGAAAAACTTCTCTCCATCAATGAACATAATGGGTCTAGTATATCCAGTCTTTAATCTTGTAGGTTTTGTGGAATTCATTTCATTAAAGCACCTACATGCACATTGTGTATATATACTGAAATTCCATTCTTTTATGAACTTCAAATGGTTGTTTTTCTTCGTTTCTCAAAATTCAAATAGCATACATAGGCCAGTTATTCTTTGGTTCATTAGCTATAAGAAGTTTAATCTTAAGAAAATTACCGCATCGTAGTTAAGCATTATTTTCTTATTTTTAAAACACACATCAGCAGTTCTTCTCAATTTTACTCACACTGCTATTACCTTCCAGACCTAAATCATCACTCTTCTTACTTCTTTGGCATATAAAGGTTCAAATTTGCAGAATCAACCTTGAAGGAAATTGATATGGACCTAGAGCAGCAGCTTTACACACCCAAGATAGAAGACATTGCGACTGCTGTGATAGAGATGTATGAAGACATCTGAGGCTCTTCATTGGAAACGACAACAGCAACAACAATGTTCAAATTTGATCTAATATTTAGATGGTCACTTTATTAGCTCTCTTTCTGTATACAGAGTGGATTCAAAATACGCCGACCAAAGAATGGATTCTAACCATAATGATAAAAGAAGAAGGTTCTATGAATATTTATTTATTTTTTTTTTTAAATGATGATGACAAATATCTATATATTTGACCTATATCTATATTTGCCACCATCTAGAGTTATGGCAAGGAAGGAATCAATCCTTCACATCTTCAAATCCGTAGCCTGTAACAAATCCCAATTAGTAGATAATACCCATTATGGGAAATGACAATGAAAATATTTTAAGGAAATAATAACCAGCCAAATAATTGGAATTAATTGGATATTCTCCGGTCTTGGAGATCTGTGAGAATAATTCTTTCCAGACCTAACTATTAGTAAATTAAATTTTATTGCCCTCTATCGTTAAAATTTTACACAAATAAATTTACTGGCAATGCGTTTCTTTTTTAAATCTCTACAGACCTTACTGCAATGATATGATTTAATGAATGAGAGGGCTTGGCTCATCAGTAGTGAACCCTTGGTGGTTCACTACTGATGAGCCAAGCCCTCTCATTCATTAAATCATATCATTGCAGTAAGGTCTGTAGAGATTTAAAAAAGAAACGCATTGCCAGCAAATTTATTTGTATAAAATTTTAAAGACCTAACTATATATGGATTATCAAATTAAATTTCCATTAGAGTTTATAAAATTGTTTTAATATCAAACTTTTCACGATTCAATACTATGTAAAGCGATAAGTTTGTTTATTATTTTGCCACGCGGAAAATTAGGGAAGATAAACTTCAGAATAAGACAGCAATTTATTTAAGGCAAGAACAAACTATGATTGTGATAAACAAAAGATAAGAAATGAGGGAAGTTTCCAGAGTAGCAAATTATAAACAAAAAATGATACTCTGTTAAAAAAAATAATAAATACTTTGCTACAATATTATGGATGGCTAGCGTTTGAACCAAGTGTCCTTCAACATTAGCGGTTAAATAACGAACGGTTCAATAAAGGTATGATAATTCTATTCATATATAATATAAGAACCAGAATATATAACCCCTATTATTGTGATTTGTATGGAAACAATAAAATATAAATGTAAAAAATATATACTGTAGCAATGCCTTTCTTTATTAAATATAAATAAAGAAACAGCATTGCTACTGCATATATATATATATATTTTTTTTACATTTATACTTTATAGCAATATCATCTTTTAATAAAGTTAAAGGAAGGTTGATGACCTCACAAAAGAAGTGACAGCCTGGCTAGAATGACGAAAAATCTTCATAGAAAATGTGTCTATTGTTTTTTTGTTTAGTATCTACATTCCTGAAGTTTGTCGATATGAATTTCGAATTCACCCTGTATATTGATATGTTTGTTTTGAAGTTAAAAATTTAGGTAAAAAATATTTAATTATAATATATTATTATATATTAAATTTATAATAACAGAAAAACACACGATTTAGCGTGATTTGTTATTGTCTTTCAAATAAAACAATTTCCTGCTGTCTTTATGATGAGAAAATAAAAGGCGGTCTCTAAATGTATTCCGCCTATGAGACAACAACAACAAAACCTCAAATTACCCTACCCTGGAATAACAAATTATTTCAAGTTTTGACCATACACTTTCAACCATCTTAGGAAACTACAAGAAAATGTCCGAGTATGTAATGGAACACTCCCGGCTGGTGCTTTAAAAATACTAAGCATACCATAGAAATAAACGACTTATGTTAGTAATCGTATTTTAATTAATATTATTCCTTTCTAATACATCTTCATAACCTCCTTAATTCCTTTTTGTCCATTCATTTAGACCTTTATTAATAATTGTCATTTTTTCGTATTTTCTTCAATCCTATATTAATCATACTGCATCTTCATTCTTATCTTTGAGCAATCACTAACCATTTCACACTTCCTGGAGTGCAGAGCGTTAACTACCCGAGGAGTCCAGTTCACTAGTGCCACGTGGAAAATTAGTAAAGACAAACTTCGGGATAACACAGTAATTTATTTGAGTCAATAACAAACTATGAATGATAAAAAAAGATGAGCAACGATCAAATTTTACAGAGTAGCAAAATATAAACATAAAAAAATGATACTCTGGTAATGAAATGATAAATACTTTGCTACACTAGTATGGACTAGTGTTGATCGCTTTTACTCGCGTCTTGTTTTGATTGCCGAGTTGATTCAGTTGACCAGAAATTTCCATGCTGAGGTTGAGTCTGGCAGGCTGGCCATAGATCTAGGATTGAGGTGGGTCATTCCGAGCAGGATAGCTGTTTGCATCCTATGTCTTAGGAATGTTGGACAGGTGAAGAGAAGATGATCAACTGTCTGTGGTTCTTCTGAACAATGGATGCAGGTAGGGTCTGTTTTGGGATGCACACGTGTAATGTCTGCCAGTACATGGTCATGGCCTATCATAAAATATATACTATACTCTGAAAGAGAGAGAGCTCACCTTTTTACTTATAAAAAATAAAAGAATTTGACGCGCATTCGAAACGAACATATTTAATTATATAATAGAAAGCGTTTTAATTACAATGATTAATTTATGAATTTCCGCATTTCGATATATAAAGCAATGGTTGATATTACGGAAGGCAATACATGAAAAAATGAGAGATTTAAAAAATATATAATCAAGATATATATAATCAATTTTTGACATTGTAATCTGAGAAAAAAATGCAAATATTCCTTTTTCGGAGGTATGGCGATATAAAAAACATATTTGATTTGATGATTCGGATTAAAATGTTGTCCTTTAAATGGAAAATTTGCTGAGAGGAAATTGATATAAAAAAGCATAGGGCTCCTCACCTGTCAAATTAAGGATCAAAACTAGACGCCATCT
Organism: Cordylochernes scorpioides; assembly: GCA_030710605.1. Lineage (NCBI taxonomy): Eukaryota > Metazoa > Arthropoda > Arachnida > Pseudoscorpiones > Chernetidae > Cordylochernes > Cordylochernes scorpioides. The sequence goes on from CP092872.1 coordinate 22,711,532, forward strand.
ATTGACTGTCGTCGTTCGTAGTCGTTTGCGGCGATGGTCAATAGATGGCGTCTAGTTTTGACGCTCAATTTGACGGGAGAGGAGTCCTATGCTTTTTAAATATGCTTTCCAATTGAAGTCAATTTGACTTCAAGACAGCATGTTTGGCCAACATCTTCGTCTATTAGAGGTTGACCTCATCTTACGCAACAGCGAACTGCTGTGAAAGACGTGGACTTTTTAAACATAACATGATGTTTCTCTATGAATAGAAGTCATTTTTGACAAAGAAAAGGTTCGCATACATCTTTCAATCACCAAATTTTGTTCAAATCATTCAAAAATCTCTGTAACGGTAATTTATATAATAATGAACATCTCACATATTGATTTATTGAATTATAGAATATACTGATGATTTTTATTCCAAAAATGTCCATTTCCAAGTTTTAACTCCAAACGATATCTAACTCTCTATTTTTCGATCTAATTGTTAATCTCTATTTCAATGTTTAAATCCTCAATATAATTCGTCTTCTTCTATATATCTCAATTTTTATAAAGTTGTGAAGAATTTATATTTCGTTTGCTTAATCGCAAATATAAAATTCAGAGAAATATAAGTGTAACGAATATTGAAATCAAGTTCTGAAACATGACTAATTCTTGGAATTATTTAATCACAAATATGTACGGGTATAGCAAATTGAAATGGTCGAATGACTATTAATGAGCCAAATTCGCCTATTTTCTCTATCGATTTGAAAAATTAAGCTCTTTTATTTTATTTATGAACCATATCTAGAATTACTAGAAGCTATCCAACTGTAGTTGCAAGCGTACATTCAACAGCGGAAAGAATATCTTCATATTAGAAATAGAAGACAAAAGACGATCAGAAAATCAAATTATCTAATTAAATTTGAAAGAACAAAAGTAAAACTGATCAAAATCCAAACTTCAAATATATTCCTGAATTTCACCTTCCTTAATTCTAAGAAATTCAATTCGTACGCATTTTTCTATTGCAAAATTCATTTTGCCAGCAATATGTATATTTTTGCAAAATTTTTCTCTCCGCATTGAAAGGCGTTATGTGGCACTGGGGTTTTTTTTTTTCGACAATACGTTGTAATAACTTGAAAAAGGTTGACATTCAGCCAAAAATGTTGTTAAATATATATCAGTTTTTATCCAATATGTCTTTTAATTGAAAATTATTTTGAATTCGTTACAATATGTTCAAAGATATTAATATTATTTCTAAACCAACCGCCTGGAAGTCTTGAAATAACGTATTCGAGCTGCTGGGATAGGAGAAGGAGGTTAGAAGACAGGTACTGGGCGTCTTACTGGATTGGCTACCTTAACAACGACCGTATTCCATTGGTACTGGAAACTTCAGCACAAGCCTACGTACATTTGTCCAGCGTTCCATCCAATAAGAAATAAGTTGAAATCGTTAATTTATAAAATCCAAATTTTTATGAAAATTTGATATTAACAATCAGTCATTTTTGATAGGTCTAATCGTTAATGTATCATGACCTTTACAATTAAGGATTCTTGACTTTAAATTAGGTATATCATCACCTATTATATGCGTTTGAAGTATTTCTATATATTTGTATGGTTCCTCCATCTAATATGTGAATTAGACTGTTATTAAACTATGCAAGGCAACAGCAACATATAGTCCTGCAAGAAATTGTATAATAATTTCAATAATTATCTTCATTCATAATGTTTAATTCTGAAAAAAAAAGCATATATGTGGTGGGTTTTCAATTGAAAATTAATGTAATATTGTCGATTCAATATCAAGTTGCGGGAATATGATATTTATATACCAAAAGCGGCAGTTCTCCTTTTATAAAAGCATCAAAATGTGTGTTTATCGCTTCAGTACAGGGGACTGGTAAATATGTGGTCTAAACCGTTGGTTTTCGACCTTTACGACCCGGGAATGAATCCCGCGTTGAGCACTTTTTTTCTAATAAAAAAAATGTTCCAATAGCCCCCGAATCTTGGAGAAGTACAACCTGACTAGTAAGTTCAAGTAACCAAAGAGGGGCTCTGGCACACTTGTAATTTCCAAAAGTTGAACTGCTTTTCACATGTGTAAATATATGGTGCACTTACAGTAAAATCAGTCGCCAACTTCTACCCACCCTTTATCATAGTCTGCACTACGTATACTAGGGGGATAATACTTAAAAATAAATTCAGTATAGAAGAAGAGGTAGCGATAAAGAATGCGGGCGGCTGCGTCCTACGGGAGGAGTTCTGAAATGGGTCGAATTTGTCAAAAAGACGTTCAAACTGGCAAAGTGATAGAGCCAATGGTTTATATGCAGAAAAACATAAGGAAAACAATTAAACTTATAAAAAGATTGGTCATATTATTGCAAAATTTATTTATTTCAAAATCTTATTTTTAAATGAAAATATAAAGTTTATGAATACAGACATAGCGCAACATCTTATCCAATATTGAAACTAATCGCTAAATATTCTTTATACGCAATAATTTCTATTGTTCTTTCTACAAAAGACAAAATGTAATAAGGCTAGCTTTCAAATATCTGGTGCTCTTCCACAGAAACATTACTATTTTTCAGATAGACACAGGCCGGTGGAATGTTTGTTGAAATTGACAATTCCAGATATTTCTACGATGCAATACTCTTGTGATTTGTATGATATTTTAGTATTGTCTATGTTAATTGACATCTCTTTCTATATAGCGCGGCCTTGTTGGATTGTTAGTGGGCTAGCAGTTAAGTCAATAGGACAGGCCGGCGTGATCTGCTTATATACATACAATTTGATCCCCTTGACCTTCTTCTTTTATAGTTTTATACCTTTAAGTAATAAAGGATCTTTCTCTTCTTCTACGAATCTATATAATATTTTTCCCAACAATGTTAATACTGTAAATATCCGAAAGCTAACCTTATTAAAATAAAGAAGCATATTACACTCTACCATTAATATCATTTGATTCGAAATATAGCAATTTTTATTTCTATTTATAAATTATCCTAATATAGTATTCGAATATATACAATATTTTGAGAAACAAATTATATCCTTTTATGGATTTTTATTTTTATTATAAAAACTTGATAAAGGGAAGTGTTTTCTATATATATCTCTCTCTCTCTTTTATTCTTATAAATATTGAATCTATTTAAATGAAAATTACTTTAAATTAAAATATGTCTAATATTACTAGTGATTTTTTCATAGACACAAAACACATAAATTCACATTCATATATACATATTCATACATATATTCATATATTTTGAAGATTGAGCAATCCATAAATAAAATTATATTTCAATATAATACACTGCGACATGTAATTGTAAAACGACACTTGAAGTTTCACCGCATGAGTTTCTTCTCAACGACAAATTAAAAAAAAACTCAAAAAGAAACTCATGCGGTGAAAATTCAAGTGTCGTTTTAAAATTATATTTAAAAAATATTTATATATTGGATTTCTAATTATTTTATTGTTCCAATATTTTGAGGGACAACTCGCCTCTCTTTATCGATATAATATAAGTATTAGCTGTATATACAGGGTGATCCAAAAGTCCCGCACAACTTTAAAAATTAATAACTCCGCAAATATTTGCGCTAGAGCAATGCGGTAAACACCATTGTGTTCAGGATGCAATGGGATTTTTATGGCAAAAAAATGAAAAATTCGAAATTGATTTTAGTTACAACTTTACTTGCTAGATGGTGCTCTACCAGAATCAGCTATTCAGCGGCCAAATTGTTTGATAAATTGAAAAACATAACTGAACGACACGTATTTTTCCTTTTTGAATACCAGGAAAGAACAACTAATAATATCAAATGATAAATTAATAAAACACCATTTCGCTAAAAGTTAGAAGAAATGGTTAACGATTTTTAAATACAATCTGAGATATGTAAAAAGGTATATGCATATTAAAACATGTAGCAAAAAAAACTGATATTTTAGATGCTGTTTGCTGGAATCCCCTCAGCGATTTAAATTTCGAAAATAATAATTTTCTAATTTTTAAAATTCAACTCTCTCTCAGTATCGATTGTATTTATTTTAATTCATTTGAAAAATATTTATCTATCTCTGATGATTTATTTTACTCTGGAATGCCGTTGTTGTTTTTGTCGTGTCCAATAAAGAGCCTCAGATGTCTCCATGCATCTCTATCACAGCAGCAGCAGCATTCTCCACTATCTTGGGTGTGTAAAGCAGCTGTCATTTTTCTCTCGGAGTTTATTTCACATTTTGATCTTTTCTTATTTTTTGTGTAATTATCTTGTATTTTGCAAAAGCATTAGCGTCAAATAATGACATTTGTTCTTTCCTTTGGCGCAACATTATGGCTTCCTTTGCAAATTCAACTGCCATTTCATTACCCCCTATCCAAACACTGGCAGGAATCCATTGTAGAATTCAGTTATTCCCCAATGTTTCCAGTTGGGTAAGTAACGAGTGTATTTTCTGTGTGATTTTAGTATTGCCCTTCTGAATTGCTTCTAGATCGGATATGAAGTCGGAGTATATTATAATTCCTTCTGCTTGATGCAGGGATGGTTGGTTAAGGCATACATCAAGAGCTTTCCAGATAGCTGTCAGTTCACAAGTGAAGATTGACGAAATCTTTCTTGCACCTTCTTTGATTTTGATGTATGTTCCATCTTGCAGTCTTATGTTAATTGCAGCCCCTCCATTACTTATGGTAAGGTCTGATGATCCATCTGTATATGCTGTTAAATAATTTATCTATAAAATAAAAGGATTTAAAAGCGCGAATGTTTCTTTTATACATAAAACGAACTTCTACTGTCCTTACTGCGATGAAAAATATATTGGGAGGGCTTGGCTCATCAGTGGTGAACCCTCCCAGCGGTTTCGCCAATTTAATCCACCAGACCGCTTCTCAGAGCTCTAATACTGTATTGGATCACTCTGCTTTTATATGCTACACTGAAGGATGGAATCCCAGAAATAGTTTTCAAGTAAACTATGGACATAAGCTTATAGGACAGTAGAATTACATTCAAATATTTGCTTCGAGCAATGCTCTTCAGCAAACAATAAAGACAAGGTCATTAGGAATAAATTAACATGTATTTATGTATAAAAGAAACATTCGCGCTTTTAAATCCTTTTATTTTATATGTATAGATGGCGCGTTATTGCTTTGTGTTAATTTATTCCTAATGACCTTGTCTTTATAGTTTGCTGAAGAGCATTGCTCGAAGCAAATATTTGAATATAATTCTACTGTCCTATTAGCTTATGTCCATAGTTTACTTGAAAACCATTTCTAAGATTCCATCCTTCAGTGTAGCATATAAAAGCAGAATGATCCAATACAATATTAGAGCTCTGAGAAGCGGTCTGGTGGATTAAATTGGCGAAACCGCTGGGAGGGTTCACCACTGATGAGCCAAGCCCTCCCAATATATTTTTCATCGCAGTAAGGACAGTAGAAGTTCGTTTTATGTATAAAAGAAACATTCGCGCTTTTAAATCCTTTTATTTTATATGTATAGATGGCGCGTTATTGCTTTGTGTTAAATAATTTATCTGATCGCATAAATCAATTGTGTCAAGTCCTTTCTTTTTAAGTATGTTTTTGTTCTCTTTTTTTTTGCAGGGTTCATTCAGGTTAAGATTGATGATTACATTTGATGGAAATGGGGTGGGAAATATTGTTATTTTAGAATTTGAAATTCATTATGTTTCATATTTATGCCCTTTCTAATATTGTTGTCGTACTGAAGTGTTGAAGATCTTTTGAGCCTTTCTTTTTGTGTCCAGTTTAAATAGGTTCTATGGGATATGTGTTCGGTTTCTTTAGTTTTTAAGCTATTGGTGAATTTTATTGTTTTTAATTGTCGTCTGCTTTCAAGTAGGTCTAGACCACATTCTCTCTGAATTTTCTCATTGTTGGTATTTGAAACAGAACCATTGATTAATTTGGCCGCTTTTGCTTGAACACTGTCTACTCTTCTTTTTAGTGATGAACTTGAGGGAGCCCAGATAGGTGTTGCATATTCCATTATTGGCCTTATTAAGGTGATATATGTTGTTCTGAGAATTTTGGGTTTTGCTCCCCAATTTGTTCCACATAGCCTTCTCAGAATGTTTAGGTTTCTGGTAGCTCTATTTGAGGTGCTAATTATGTGTTCTGTAAATCGCAATTCCTCATCAAGTATCACACCTAGGTATTTTGGATATCTAATTTTATCAATTATATGGTTGTTTATGCCTATTTCGGAGTTAAATTCATGCCTTTTTTCCTGTCAGTGAAGGAAACCTATAGGTTTGTGTTTTTTGGGTTCATGGTCATTTTGAGTTTCATTGCCCACTTCTCCAGTCCTCTCATTGATGTATTCAGTATTTTTATGATATTTCTATACTGATACTTGTGTGCCATATGGCTATATAATCTGCATAACAGACAAATTTTGTGTCTTCAGTGAGGTAAGGATGGATGTTGTTAAGGTTGTGTCGTAATTAGATATACAACAACTCAAACTTGACTATGATTCTTTTTAGCTCTTATTCTTTTCGTTTGGCCAACAAAAAATGTCCAATTTATATACACATATATTCTTACATAATGAGACTTTAAAGAATGCAAATAATATTCATCTATTTACATACACAACACATCTCCCCCCTTAATAATACTCCAGTCGGTCTGGGAGTTTCCTGGCTCTCTGAGGTCTAGGACTGCAGACGAGCACTTGCACAGCGGCAGGCTCCGGTTTAGGAGTGCAAGAGGGCACGTGCACAGCAACAGGCCCTTGTCTAGGAGTGCAAGAGGGTACGTGCACAGAAGCAGTCTCCTCCTTGTTTCCTGATTTAACCTCTGGAACCTCCTCTTCACTTTATTTCAGACTTCCACCTACAGGCTTCTCTCCTGATGTTCGAGGAAGTATCAAATCTGGAACCTCCTCTTCACTTTATTTCAGACTTCCACCTACAGGCTTCTCTCCTGATGTTCGAGGAAGTATCAAATTTCTTGTCTCCACTTGTTTCTTTCTCACAGGTCGCAATTGATTGATATGCCTCTTATACACGACGTCCTCGCAACTTATAAGGTAGTGACGGTAGCTCAATAATTCCAAAATGGTACCTTTTTACCGTTTAGGTCCAGTTGCATAGTTGCGGAAATAAACTTCGCAACCTGTAGTAAACTGCTCCTGCCTTCTTACGGCCTCATGAAAAACCTCTCGCGAATTTCCCATCTTGGTATTAAATTCGAGAATCTTGATCTTAAACTTCTCTTCATTAGCAGTTCCGCGGGGGAATTCCTTTATTACAGTTTGGGGGAATGCTCTATGAGCAAAAAGGAATATTTGTAGATTCGTCTCTAAATCATCCTTCCCATTATTCTTTCTCAAAAGGTTTTTAAACTATCTTACATATCTCTCAGCTAAACCATTTGTACTAGGATTATACGGACTGGTCTTAGTGTGCCGTATACCATTCATTTTGGTAATTTGCTCGAATTCACCGGAGACTAACTCTCTTCCGTTATCTGTAACCAAAAATTAGGGCAATTCAAATCTGGCAAAAATTTCTCTAAGATGATTTATAATCGTTTTGTGGTAATATCTTTGATGATAAAAATTTCTATCCACTTTGAGTATGCGTCCACGAGAACCAAAAACATCCTTCCCATGAACGGACCCGCTAGATCAAGATGAAGTCGATGCCACGGTTTTTCGGGCCAAGTCCATTCCGAGATGGTAGACGGGGGCATGCTTGCCGATTCTTGGCATACTCTACATTCTCTAGTTAACTCCTCGATGTTACTGTCTATGCCTGGCCACCTGAAAATACCGTCTGGCAATCATCTTCATTTTAAAAATCCCCATGTGTATTTCATTCAAGTCATTTAATTTTAAAGATCTTAATTTTTGGGGAATTACCACACTTTCACGCCATTGAAGACAACCAAACTCCAAACTTAATTCCTCATTGATCTTATAATGAGGAGCTAGTGGATTTTCCCTCGGTACCCTTGTGAATTTCCACACACACACACAGTTGCCTTCTCTAACATTCCTTAATACTAAAGACAATATTTTATCTTGGGACGTCTTATATGCCACCTCCATAAAGAGAACGGTACCTCATTCAACTTCCTGAGAAGAAGTACCTGGTCTTCATCAAGAGACTCCCTGACACTCGATTCTAAAGGAAGACGTGACAATGCGTCAACATTGAAATTATCACTAGTTTTTGGAAATTCCACAGTATAATTAAATGCAGCTAATTTTAAGGAGCATCTTTTAATTCTGGATGATGCACATATGGGAATTGGTTTCTGAGGTGAAAATATATGAATTAAGGGTCGGTTGTCTGTGATCAATACAAATTTTCGTCCCAGTAAGTATTGTCTGAATTTCTCAACGCCATAAGTTTTGATCAACGCTTCGTTTTCTAGTTGAAAGTACCGTTTTTCCGCTTCAGTTAATGTTCTAGAAGCAAAAGCTATAGGGCATTCTTCCTTTCTATCATTTCTATGACTCAGAGAATTTTTGAAGGTATATTTGCTGATTACGCCTAGTTCATAGCTCGATGCGTCACAACCAGAACCAATTCTTTGTTTGCATCGTAATGTGTGACAAAACAGACTTATCAGTTAATAATGATTTACATTTTTAAAATAACATTCGATGTTATTTCGTCCAATTCTATCTACAATTTTTATTCAAAAGTTGATAGAATAGCGTTAAAATGTTTGCTATATTCTTTATGAATCTAGAATACTAAATTAAGAGTCCTATGAAAGATCTCAATTGCGAAACATATTTTAGGTTCAGGCGCCTCTATCACTGCTTTAATTTTATTTTCTAAGGGATGCAGTCCATATTTATCAATTTTAAACCCTAAATATTCCAACGAATCCATTTTAAATTTACATTTTTCTCTGTTTAACTTTAAACCTTTTTCTAGCAATCTTCTAAACACTAGATCCAACTTTTGTTCATGATATTTAAAGTCTTTTCCTGCAACCAAAATATCATCTATGTAGCAGGCCACACCTGGAAAATCAGCAAATGGACCTTCAAAAATTATCTGAAATTTATTTGGTGCTACCGCTACACCTTATGGTAGTCTTTTATAATTATGTGTTCTTTAAATCGCAATGCCTCATCAATGATAATTAGAATAATTTTGTTGACATCTTGTCAATACATGCAAAGTGCACAGTCTGCACAATTAAAAAAAAGATAATATGCATTATATGCACTATGTACAATGAATATGGCGCATCTGCCAGCGCTGCAGATTTTGATGGAGAATCGCCAGTGGGTCTCCAGCGACACCACGCATTTTGCGATCTACGATGAATACGTAGATCGCGAACTTCGCCGCTGAGGAGATGGTGATGGCGTGGTCATCGAGATCAACTGATAAGATCCAGGACTGCAGTATCACACCTAAGTATTTTGGATTTCTAATTTTATCAATTATTTGGTTGTTTATGCTTATTTTGGGGTTATATTCATGCCTTTTTACCCTGTCTGTGGAGAAGACGCATAGGTTTGGTTTTATTGGGTTTATGGTCATTTGGAGTTCCTTTGCCCACTTCTCCAGTCCTCTCATTGATGTGTTCAGTATTTTTTCTGATTTTTCCATACTGCTACTTGTGTGCCATATGGCTATATCATCTGCATAACAGGCAACCTTTGTGTCTTCAGTGAGGTAAGGATGGATGTCTTTAATATATAGCAGATAGAGTAGAGAACTGAGCACAGATCCCTGAGGTACACCAGCCTATGTTCTTCGGTCCTTGGAAAATGCTCCATTGACCCGAACCTTTATCCTTCTTCCCCTTAAGAAGTCTGCAATCCAGATTAAGATTTTTTTTTTACTCCGATGTTGTGCAGCCTTTCAAATAATTTCTCCCTTTACACTCGATCAAAAGCTGGTCATATCCAGGAATATGGCCGTTGTCTTCTTTGGCGGTTTTTCCTGGGAAGAATCTATTATTGATTGAGAGAAGTAGAACAGTTGATCAGTTGTACAGTGTCTGGATCTATAGGCAGTTTGGCAGAAGTTTATTTTATTATTGTTACTGAGCCAGACTATGAGCCTAGAGTGATTAATTCGTTCTGTTATTTTACAAAGTATGCTGGTAAGTTTACTTTGGTAGTTTACCAGTTTGCCGTGAAATGTTCAGTATTCGTAAGGAGTTGATTTTTAGCTTTGTCTCCAAAGTGTTTAATCATTTGACCAAAGATTAGACCATCTCCTGTTGACCTCTTGGATTCAACTTTTCTATTGATGAATTTAGCTCATTCAGTGTGAAGTCTCTCGAGTAAATATATTGTTGATGACAATTTCTTGCTAGTTTAACTAACTTGTTCATATTATTTTTAGCGTCCTGTCTTCATTCGAATAGCTGTGTCTGGAAGTGCTTGAAAGATATCCAGCAATTATGTTAGCCATCTGATTGTTCTCGTTCTCGCTGTTCTATTCATATCGGTTAGAGTTTTGGAGGATTAATGTTTTTTTAAATTATTTTATAACAATCTACTTGTATTCCATTGATGGCTGTCCTTTCTTGGATCCAACCTTTCGCAGAATTCTGCCCATTTTTCTTGTTTGAATATCCAAATTTCTTGTTCTATTTTGTGACTAATTTCAATGAGTTCCTTTATGTTTTCTTCTGTTTTAATTGTTTCAAGAAGTTCTATGATAATGACTCTCTCTGCAATCATTGCCTCGATGTTGTGGTCCTTTCAGTAAGGTTTTCACAGGTCTTTACGTCTACCTCTAGGTATCGATGCTTTTTCAGCTTTGGATATGTTCGAAGAGAATTTTTCCAAGTTTTTGTCAATCGTTCTGTGATTTAATTCTTCGTTGCACAGTTCTTCAAGCTTCTCTGTGAATTTTTCCAGTGTTCTTTTATTCTGTTGGACATTCTCAATTTTGAAGTTTAGGGTTGTTAAAATTGGTCTGTGGTTACTGATTTCACTTTTCAGGATTTTCCATTGTGTTGTGGGTGCGATGTTGTAATTTATCGCTGTGATGCCTATTGCGGATTCTGTGCCTGTGGACTTGGATATATAGGTGTTATTTTCGTTATTTAACGGTATAAGGTAGAGGTCGGTTAGCATGTCCTCAACCTGCTGACCTTTGTTATCCTGGACAGGTGATCCCCAAGTTGGACTTTTGGCGTTAAAATCACCGAGTATGATTGTGATATCCGAAGACGCTTCACTTAATGTCTCTATCAGGCCTGTATTGATGCTAGTATTATCGGGGTAATAAACATTTAGGTTTGGTATGGTTTTTTTCTGGGATTTCTATTGCCCGAGCTTCTGTCGTGCTTTCTGTAGGCTTACTCTGATTATAGGCGATTTCCTTAAATTTGATTTCTAGAGGCAAGTCCTCCTCCAAATTTTCCCGGTCTACCTTTCGTAGTGTTGTATAACCTTTGATATTGAATCTCAGATTCTGATTCAATTTTGTCTCCTGAAGACAAGCAATATGTACATTGTTGTCACCGAAAAGACAAGTCAGCTCTTCAGTTTTCCTCTGGGAGCCATTTATATTGAGCCGTAATATATTTAATTGTATCCTCGTAGTAGATTTCTCATCAGGAGCCCGGGCTGCAGCTCCTGACGCTGCGGTTACCCCGGACGCGGTAGCATTACTGAAGATATCGGTTTTGCTCTTCATTGGAAAATGGGTGCCGTTGCCACGTTAGTCACCTTGGAAACGAACCAGAATTTGGTCAAATATTCCAAGGGTTCAGGGGGGGACCGCAGTTTTACGAGCGTTTCGTTCCTTTAAAGATATTTGAAGCGGTAAAGGACCCATGAGTTGTTACTCTCTAAGGCGAATGATTAAAAATTTTTAGGAAACTGGATCTCTGGAAGCAAAACCTCGGAGTGGAACACCATCGACATGCAAGTCAGTAGCTGTTGCGGTTTTGCAGAATATTTAAGCTATTGAAACGTTATCCACGTATGGAGAAGTAAGTGCTCGACAAGTTTCTCGACAAACGGGGATTTCTTATGGAACAGTTTGGAGAAAACACACATTTAGACTTTTTCCTAAAAAATACCCAAAAAAAATTCAAAGTTTTCACGAGTTGAAAGTCAGCGATTTTGAGAAGCGTCAAGAATTCGCTGCATGGGTTTTCCGGCAAATTGATATTGATGAAAACTGGCTGTCGAAAGTTCTGTGGACAGATGATGCTCACTTTTCACTAAAAAGAGAATTTAACATTCAAACCTCCACATTTGGGCAACAGAAAACCTTAGGATTTTTACAGAAAAACCACTTCATCAGCCCAGAGTTACAGTTTTGTGTATGTTCACTTCTTTTTTTATTATTGGGCCATTTTTCTTTGAAAAATCAATGCTGAAGGATACTTTCGGTGAAGATCGTGGGATAAGTCGCCACTTTATATACCATTGGCCTCCAATATTACCAGACTTGACGCCTTAGAATTTCGGTTATGGGGGTACATTAAGTCGCGTGTTTATCGATGCCGGCCTACCACATTGGCCATGTTGAAGGCTTATATCAGATGGCACGTTTTATAAATTTCAACAGAAATATTATTTAATGCTGTCCATTCTGTCATCTATCGTCTGCAGGCGGTGTTGAGAATGAAGGGCGCCACATTGAGCAAGGATTATGACCTAATACAAGAGAGAAGGCAGTTACCTCATGTGTTATATAAGCTGCCAAGTATTATACTATCTACCAATATTTTGCAGCTCTTAGTTTTGGGTTATGGGAATAATAAAATCTGTCCTCACATCTTGATTTTTTTTTCTGTAAACAGTAATTTTTTTGTTTGTCATTTGCTCACATCTTATATTATGTCGTGCAGGCCAAAGTGTTATAACTTCTCGAATAACACTGGTACACCCAATTTTACCCCTTATGTTTAGTCTATCGCTTTTCACTCATTAGAAGAAATAGCATAAGGAATATTCTCTGTACCCCCCCAACTCTAGAAATTTTACGAAAAAAAAAAATACAAAATGATTTTACTACCACGTTTTTCAACGCAAAAGGTCGGTTTAAAAATGATTTTTATTTGAGGGGATACATTTTCAAAATTGTGTACAGTATAATAAACAATGATAACATTTGACAAACCCATAGGATATTTGGAATAAATTACGACAAATATATTTTATCACTCCCCTCTATATTTCATTTGTTGGATCATGACAAATATCCAGTTAAATAGACAAGGGTCGCCAATTAGTCAAGAAACTACACATTCCTTATAGCAAAAAATCCTATTAGTAGTGCCATCATAAATTTTAGTACTATATTAAAATTTCAAAAAATCGTGTATTGATATCAGCAGTGATTTTCAAACATTCAATCTATTTCACAAAAATCCATCTGAAATATAAATATTTTTTGCTACGTATTTCAATTTGCATATACCTATTTTGCATATCTCAGCTTGTATTTAAAAATCGTCAACCAATTCTTCTAACTTTTGGCGAAATGGTGTTTTATTAATTTATCATTTGATATTATCAGGGTTCTTTCCTGGTATTCAAAATGGAAAAATACGTGTCGATCAGTTATATTTTTCAATTTATCAAACAATTTAGCCGCTGAATCTCTGATTCTGGTAGAGCGCCATCTAGCGAATAAAATTGTAACTAAAATCAATTTCGAATTTTTCATTATTTGCCATAAAAAATCCCATTGCATCCTGAACACAATGGTGTTTACCGCATTGCTCTAGCGCAAATATTCGGGGAGTTATTAATTTTTAAAGTTGTGCGGGACTTTTGGATCACCCTGTATATTGAATTCAATATTTAGATTAAAGATACAATTTTTTCATTGGCCTTGTAGAACGAGAATGGTGTACGCATGCTTGCATGTTTTAGTAAAAAAAACAAAACACAAACATCCTCGATAAAGAGAGGCGAGTTGCCCCTCGAAATTTTGGAACAATAAAATAATTATGAATCTAATATATATGTATCTTTTTAAAATATTCATATACATATAACCAACATAAAGAGTTGAGAGAGGATATTATTCATATACTAGAATAGGCCCTTCTCCCTTTAACCATGCATTAGAACAATGCATTGCTTCTATAACCCTAGTAAGAAACTTTATTAATGTTGATAAAGAATGAGCTACAACATCAGTTTTCACAAACTCATACAAAATCCAACCTGGAATCCATTGGTTTCGGGCTATGGCCCTCATCAGTACAGGGGGGAGGAGGGGCTATGATTCCATATCATCCTACGAGAGAAGTTATCGGTCGAATTTATCAAAAAGATTATAAAACGACACTTGAAGTTTCACCGCATTAGTTTCTTTTCTGTGAAAAATCAATATTTATTTCAAGGAGAAATATTTACAATTTCTAACCTTTTTGGATGAAGTATGAAAGGGTGAAATATGAAGAGTTAATGACGAACGGAAAAATAAAAGTGTCCAGGGATGGGAAAAAGATGTTTAAGCTGTTTAAGAAAGTATCTCTTTTGGTACATGAAGATAATCCTCCCACAACTTGTATATTGAAATCTTGCCTGGAAAATTCCCATAACACATCAACAGCTTAAACACCTTTTTGGTGAATTCGACCGATTTCATAACCCTTCTCATAGGATGTTATGAAATCGAAGCTGCCCCTGTACTGATGAGGGCCATAACACGAAGCCATGGTATACAAGTTGGTTTTCGGTCTGAATTTGCCAAAACTTGTGTCTAAATAACTAATAGCAAATATTTTTTTAAAATGGTACCAAAGTATAAATTTAAAAAAAAAGGCATCTTCTGATCGTGCAACTGAAAGTTGTTGATGGTTTGCGCCATCTATCTGAATAAATATCAACTATTTTTTTTATTTTTTATTATTTCACAATTGGCCATAAACAGCTTGCATCACGTTGAAGAGGGCCAACATCCCGAAACGCGTACTTGGTTAGTTTTGGATCCAGCTCCAAAATAACTTTATTTGGTATCGCTCAAAAAGAACAACCTAGATCATCATATTTACAATGGGGGATGTAGTTATATACAAGGGTTCATTTATAATTATATTTTATTTTAGTATCTTTGTGGGTCCTCAGGTCCTTGGGGATCTTGTTCTTAAGGAGGTTTTTCTGACTTGTTTGATATTCAAAGTGAAATCATTTTTCCTTTTTTTTCTACCTTTCATCATTCTTAGTTGCTAAAGAAAATTTCGGTTTTAAATTTCTTTTTTCTTTGTTTCGCATTTGTAGGCCAATTCTGGAATGATTAAAAATCAACGATTGGTTGATATTTATTCCGATAGATGGCATAAGCTATCAGCAACTTTTAGTTACAAGACCAGGAGATGCCTTTTTCTTAATACAGAAATAATTCAAACGACTTTTATATTAAAAAAAAAAGACCCTGATTGAAGTTACCTGCAGCAAAATATGGCTCCATAATCTATTTTATATTTCAACCTGTAATTTAAAGACAGACCATGTATTAAGCAGGTGAACTATTCTCTCTTTCCATATGTACTCTCTCGTTCACAACCCAAGTCTCTAATGACGTCTGTGTGTTTCTGGAACACTGTTGATGATGTCTAAATAACCCTATAAGAGAAAGTGATGGTAATAATGATATTACAGAAGAGAAGATTTTGATGATTCATCATTAAATGTTGTTCCATCATCATAATCTCTTATAGATTACCTAAACAATCATTAAAGGGTGGCCCTAATCACATGAACATGATGTCATTAAAATGTTTCTAATGGGTGCCTATATATAATCATATGAAGCATTTTCTCCCGTAGAAGGGCGTACTTGCCCGAAAGCTCGAGATTTTTTAAATAAAAAATATTTTTAAAAGAAACTTTTCCCTGGAGGCTTTATGTTTTTATTTTAATTATAATTCAAGGGATTATTTGATCGAATACAACTTGATTTGTACATGCCACCATTTGTAGTTCTTGAATGGATTTTAATGGAGAATTTAAAGGGGACACTTGCTATGAGTTCTCTCTCTATCTCTCTGCTAGCTTATTGAGATTCAACAAATAAGATCCATTGAAATTCAATTTTTAATTATATAACATTTTTTGTAAAAGAAAAAGAAAATTACCAAGGATGAGTGTCCGATATTTAATGCTTTACGTTTCAAGCTTTCTGGTATTAACGACCCTTCTACAAGAAGAAAAAAAAAGCGATGACACTGTTCAATTGAGAATTTAAAGGGGACTTTTCCTATGTGTTCAGCTAGGCCAGGGGTCGGGAAACTGCGGCTCGTGAGCCTCATGCGGCTCTTTGGATGTGAAGCTTCGTCTCTTTATTTAGTTCCATATGTAAATATTATTTATACGAATACTATAAATTGTTGGCAAGAAAAAAAATTGTGTGCCTCTTTAAAAACTTTGAGATTTTTTAAATTGTATTATTTTACTCTTTTGACACAATAGTTTGCCGATCCCTGTGTTAGCCTATCAATTATACAAATAAGCTCCATTTTTTATCTTATTCTTATTTATATAACATTTGTAGTTCTTGA
>CP092872.1:22728169-22747466 GCA_030710605.1 Cordylochernes scorpioides
TGAACTTGTAGAGAGATTTTAAAGAGGACTCTTCCTATGTGTTCTGCTAGCTTATTGAGATTCTACAAATAAGATCCATTGTAATCCTATTTCTAATTATATAACATTTGTATAGTTCTGAATAGATTTGTAGAGAATTTAAAGAGGACATTTCCCTTGTGTTCTGTTAGCCTATCGATTCTACAAATAAGGACCATTGTAATCTTATTATTAATTGAATAAGATTTGATTCCATTTCTCTTCTTGACTAGAGAAAACAAAATTATGAAAAGTAAATAATGTCTTTCGTTATTGTATACAAGCTAGTTTACACAAACATGTTTTTTCCTCTCTAAGCATTTTTATAAATATGTAGAAATATATGAAAAGAAAATATATATTTGTATACTTTAAACTATATTTATTATATAACCTCAATATATATTTTGCTATTTTCATAGATAGACCTGTAGATGGGCACGATGTGGCCAAAGGTCGCCTCTTCCGTCAAAATAAACGTAAAAACTAGACTCCATCTATTGACTGTCGCAAACTAGCGTCCTCGGTTCGGTGACAAAGCCACAACACCAGGTTTTCAAACTGAAAAGCGTCCACCTAGAGACCATGGTTTAGGACTAATGGCTCTCGTCAGATCAAAATCGGATTTTATTTCCATGAGATTCCCAAGGGATAAAATGAAATCTTCACAATCCGCCAAAGACGTGAGAGGCGACCTTTTTTTAATAGATCAATTTCCACCCGGCAAGATTTCCATCATTCCAAGATTTACCAGATAAACACCTCTTTGGTGGATTGTAAAGATTTAATTTGATCCTTAGTGGATTTCATGAAAAAAGCCCATTCAGGACGACGAGGAGAGCCATTATTCCGAAACCATGATCTCCAGGTTGGCGCTTTTCAGTTTGCTAAAGCTTCAGTTGTGGCTTTGTCACCTAACCGAGTCCGCTAGTTTGCAGAGACAGTCAATAGATGGCGTCTATTTCGACGGGAGTGGTTTATTTTCAAGCTTTAATACAGAATTGTCAATCTAGATACATGAATATCTTTCTTTCGCAACTTTATGTTGTATTGTAGTTTAAAAAATCGGTCTTATCCATTCACTTGCTTAGACACCTTTTCGATGAATTCGACCGATTTAATAATCTATCTCTTGTAGGATGTGGAAAATCGAACTCTCCCCTGTACTGATAAAGGCCATAGCTCTAAACCATGGTATACATATTGACTTTATGGCTTGTATTTGCCAAAACTTGTGTTGTGGTTCATTCTTCATCATTACAAGTAGATTATCTACTAGAGTAATAAGCATATTACATCGTTCTGATGCATAATATCTTTATTATCCCTAGTACACATGGTACAGGCCATGAAATTCATGGTGGGTAGAAGTTGACGACTGCTTTTACTGTAAGTGCACCACATGTCTACACATGTGAAAAGCAGTTCGACTTTTGAACTTAAAATTGGCTACTTGCGCTCGCTGGTAGGGTTGGACTTTTGCAAGAATCGGGGGCCATTGGAGCATTTTTTCAAATTAGAATAATTGAAGAAGTTTAAAGAAAATGTTTATTTGCTAATATTAGGTTTGCTGTCCGCTAAATATTGACTGATAAATCTTCTAATCCAATCCAATATATGCCTTTTTATTACTAAATATTTAAATATACACCTATCCCCCGATTTACACGGTAGATACGTTCCTGAGAAAAACGTGTAATTCGGGGGATAGGTGTACACAGAAATTAAAATAAAATGCATTGACAGGTTAAAATATGTAGTCAGCACATAAGCTCGGGATTCCTCTTGAGATGTGTACACAGCGCATGTGTTCAATCACAGTAGCATTTAGTATAGTGCGATAAAAACAAAAAAAAACTTTTTTGGAAAACCGTGTAAAAGCGAAAACGTGTAAAACAAGTACCGTGTAAATCGGGGGATAGGTGTATATATATTGTTCTATTTTCAAAATACATACATACGTATTTATATATAAATGTAAAAATAACGCTGTATTAGATATGTAACGTGTATAATAATCTATTTTCCCTCCAACACACAAATATAATAAATGGTTATAAAATGTGTCAATAGATGGCGCCGTCAGTTCAGACTAAAACTCCAACACACACACGCTTTGAAAATCACAAATAGAATAATTATTGAAGTTCCTTTAGTTGCAAAATTCCACCCAGGATTTTACATTCTATGAAACACACTCTAGACTCATATATTTTATTTTAAAGACTTTCTGAAAATTACTTATATTTATTGCATATAAAATCTAGCAACAACATCAGTAAATTTCCTATTAGATATTTATTGATGAACCTTTCTGAACGTCCACCATTGTAAAATCATATCTAACACAACCTCCAATAAGAGACCATCCTCAGGATAGAGAAGGTATCCATGCTTTTTTTGTTTTGGGTAAATACAGGGTGATCCATAAGTCCCGAATCCTTTTATTTTTTTAATTAAAAATTAAAAGGCAAACTAGAATAAAAACTAAAACTATTTTATTTTAGGTAATTATATTAAAGTTTTTTCAAATATATTTAAATTTAATAGTTATTCAAAATGTCCTCCATTTACTTCCAAACACAATCTAAGTCTTTTAGGGACACTTTGACAAACACGAGCTCATAAATCCGCATCAAGAATATTAAATTATTCTTCTAATGCAATTTTCATTTGCTCTAAAGTCTTAGGTTTTAAATGATAAACTTTATCTTTTAAATAACCCCACAAAAAAATCTGCCGGAGTAAGATCAGGTGACCACGCAGGCCAATCAATGGATCCACGGCGCCCTATCCATTTGTGAGGAAACTTTTCATTGAGAAATATTCTAACAATGTTTGAGTAATGGGCGGGTGCACCATCCTGCATGAAGTAAGTTTTTCCAGCCAATTTTGGTTACATAATTTCTTCAACATTTTCGAATAATTCTCACCATTTATTTTTTCATCGAAAATGCAAGGTCCTCTTATTCCTTCCAAACAAATTCCACCCCAAACAGTTAAACCAGGGGAATTAACTTCCTTCTCAATTTCTATCTTTGTATTTTCTGAAGCCCAATAAACACAAATATGTAAATTGACATGGTTATTCAATTTCAATATACCTCATCAAAAAACAAAACTTTATTCACTTAGATAAATATACCCCATCAAAGGACATCATTTTCTTAGCTAAATATATAATCACAGAACGAATCTAGATTTTCCCTCGGCTAAATATACCCCATCACATAAGGAAAGTAAATCCACTTGGCTTAACATGCCTCAACAAAGAACACAACTGCATTCACCCTGTTCAATATACCTCATTAAAGAAAAAAATACATTTACTTCGGCTAAATATAACTCATCTAACAACAACACTACATTCACTTACATGAAAAAACCCATCAAAGTTTCCCAGTATAATGTAACTGTCCAATGAATAGCATTTTGTTATTTGAAACCTTCCTGGTTTAGCAATTTTAATTAACAGTAGTGTATATACTTATATTTAGGTTATTTCTCCTCTCAACTCACAAATTAGTATGCAATATTCTTATTCTCCCAGTGTTTCCTCACCAGGGCCAATTTGAACGACAGTATAGGGTAGTCTCTCTATATTGTTCAGGAATTCCATTCTTGGCTCTCCTTCCCTTTCCTGATATTTCTGACATAACTTCTAGAAATAACGCCGTCTCCTCCGACAAGTAGCTCAAACATACTGATTACTGCTCTTCGCCTTATCTACGACTGTCCGAACTTTGCAGAAGTGAGACATCGTTTGTTCCCTGATCACTTAACTCTCTTACATCTGCCACTTTGTCCATATAAATTTTATGAACTCTGTCGAATAATACATGTAAATTTGTACATTTTTAATTCTAAGTTCTAATTTGTTTGTTGTTTTGTTTGTTTCCTCTGCAATAGACGTAACTATTTCAATATCGCGCCTTTTTGATTAATACAATGAAATAAACATATTGATTCTTTTACCCTTAATCGTATTCAATAGGTTATATATCTCTCCGTTCAATTTTAGGACATTTTCTGTGCTGTCAATCATTCATCATTAAGTGACATCACTACATCTCAAAATCTGTATCTTTGCCATACCTACTCTTTAAAAAACCGGATCTCGGAGGGATATATATAAAGACTTAAATAAAACTTTGAATAAAGTGCATTTTTTTGTTTTAATCGATAGTTTATTGATGTTAAAAATCCTTGTTTATTGCTGATCTCTATCTGAGACAGTTAAAGTCTGTAGACTGAATATGATGTAACTTATGTTAGAATTTCGTCCGTAAGACAAATTTCAGACTTATCTAAGCTTCTCTAGTGTATTTCATTATATTTTCTTATTTTTATTGATCTTAATTCAGCATATTTCTTTCTAGTCACATTATCAGTTTTTCTAATCTAGTTTTATTCTGTGCTTTATGACGTTTTTAACAAAGATGTTAAGTAGAAGTGAAGATGGAACACGTCCATGTCTTAACTTTTGTCTATATTTTTCTGTTTATTAAGGTTGTTGTTGTCGTGTCCAATGAATGGCTATTCATTCAGATGTCTCCGTGCATCTCTATCACAGCAGTCGCAATGTTCTCTATCTTGGGTAGGTAAAGCTGCTGTTTTGGGTCCATATCAATTATATGTTGTTGTTGTCGTGTCCAATGAATAGCCTCAGATGTCTCGATACATCTCTATCACAGCAGTAGCAATGTTCTCTATCTTGGGTAAGCAAAGCTGCATTTCTGGGTCCATGTCAATATTCTGCAACACTGCGGCTATTGCTGGACATAAGAATATATGTTAGTTTCACAACAGGACAATTGTTGCATGTCCTGTAGGTTCTTGTGCCATCTGGATGTATTTTCATTCCTTTATAATGTTTAATTCTGAGTCTTTCAATGAAGAGAAAATAAGGTTGCCGTATTATTGATTAATTATTTTTCTTCTCTCTATAGATTCTATTGAGGTTTCTCTCTCACTACTCCAAACATTATTCTACAATTAACCTTCTTCTTCTTTCTTATCTCCACTCAATCATATTAGGATATCAAGCTTGTTTGACAACCATCATGACTGTGTGAAGTAGAATGCGTCTGCCTTTGTCATTAAGACTGGGAGCACTACTCAGTGGCAGGTCGACTTAGCTCCAAAATAAATCTACATGAAGAACAGACGCCATGTGCAGCTGCTCCTAACATGGAGTACAAACGCTGCTCATCCTGTATCACTGGATCCCTGGATAAGGAGCCCTTACAGAGTACTATCAGCCCGCCCAGGTTTTTTAGCGAGCTTGTTACTGCTCTCCCTCCTCCTTTTTCATCCGGGCTTGGGACCAGCAAAGGCGGAGTTACAATTAACCTTATAATAGAAAGCATAAGATTGAAAAATAAAGTTTTTTTTTTCAAATTGCGATACGTAAAAAAACAAACTATCGAACTTCTTGGTTTTCCACAGGTGGAACTGAATTTTGAATTACACTTCTATGTAAATAAATCGAAAAAAGATTGAAAAAGCTCATGTTTATACATGTTCTAAATAGAACAGAAAATGTTCTCCATCATTTCTATATTTTTCCGTTATATATTTTCAAGCATCGAGCGAAAACGTAAATAGATGAATGCTAAAAGAGTGTCATCTTCCCTTTAAACCGTAGCTGTCCCTCATACTTCGATTGACATAGCCCGAAACAATAATCAATAGATAGGCATGTTCTCTAATTTGCTGAAACAGGATGTAAAGCATATTAATCTATCGGAATTTGGGCAGTGATGGTCGAATACTATCTAGTGTTCAGGAGAAGTACCTTTTATATCTCCATACGGATAACTAACTACGGAAAACCAAATCAAAGTTCAATTGGTTCACTTCTCTTTCCACTTGTGTATACACTCTACTGTTTTCTCGCTATATATATCTTTTAAATTAATAAAATATTTGTTTACAATTACTTAAGATATATCAAAGCTAATGTTAAACTTAAGCCAGAATATATTTCAAAAGTGCGAGAAGATGGTATTTATTTGCAAAAAATATATATTTATGTACCTGTCTCTTTTATAAATGGACTTGTCTCGAAACGAGGCTATTGCCGTGTCTTGTAAAAATTTGACAAGATAGAGTCAGCCTAGATGTGGAACACGAACTCCTAGCAACGGTGGCAGCCAGTGTCCCAGCCCTGGCGGTGCCCAGGGCGACAGGTCAGCTTCCATAAACTACAGACGACCTCGCTCCAAGCAACGGCTGAAAAATTCTTCCTTCATCGCAGCTGTTTGTTCAGCCGGGAGGGACAGCTGTGGCTACCGAATATAACTCATAGCAATAGAATAGCATGATTTGAATCGAGAGAAATTATGAGAGTTTTATAGATACATAAAAATGGCAGCATAGATAATAATTCTTGCAGTCCTATTGGAAAAGAACGTCAATATTTAACCATAAACACCGCCTCTCCAAATTTCGCACCTGCTTGCATGACAGCGATTTTTTAAACTATTGTTTTTTTTTTTTTTTTTCCTAAACACCATGAAGATTGAACGACATGATTTTAGAGCCACCCTTTTCAAAATGCTGATGCCTCAACTTTTAATGTTAACAGTTATTTTTATTTTTTAATTTAATCTATTTTACAATCGTAGATTTTTTGCATTTATCATCATCAATTCATTTGTTTTGAAATGCGTAAAAATGTGTTTTGAAATAATATATTTTTCTGATTCATTTGATTATGTAAGTACTTTGTTATAGTTTTTAATTTAAATATATATTTTTCGAATTGTAGATTGAATTATTACTTTTATTCTATAATAATTATCTTTTATAAGTGTTTGTTATAGTTTTTCATTTGAATTTAGCACAATTTTTGTATCTGGTTATCTTTTTTGGCATCTTTTCATCTCTCTTTGGCATCTTTTTTTTCTCATTAATAAGACCTAATCCAAATAATTTAATAGTGTGTGACGTTTCAGCAACAGCATCAGACAGAAGAATAAATGAACTAAAGAATAAAATCTCATTTTTTCTTTTGTCTGATGATGGTGGCATTTGGATTAGGTCTTTTTTTTTTTTATTAATTTGTTATAGTTTTTCATTTGAATTTAGCTCCATTTTTGTGTCTTATTTCTTCTTTATATTAAAACTTAGAATTAAGCTTTGCTTTTTTATATACATGTTTATTACACATTTAGCAATACTTTTTCTTTATATTTGCTCTTATTTACTCATTTTTTTACTCTTTCACAATCAGATTTTGAAAATGGCTAAATGGCTTCACTTCTCCCTATTTGCTTTTGTAGCTTTTCTTATAAAAAAAAATTAGAACTTAGAATTAAGCTTTGCTTTTTATATACATGTTTGTTACACATTTAGCAATATATATACCAAAATATTTTTTTGAATACTTACCTCTTTTAGTGAATTTTTGTCAGGGGGCTGCAAAAGTGCCGTACTTATGCAGTATTTTGATGCTTTTCCTGTGAAAAGGATAATGAAATTTAAAATTAAGCTTTGCTTTTTTATATACATGTTATTTACACATTTAGCAATATATACACAGAAATATTTTTGGAATATTTAACTTTTTTGGTGAATTTTTGTCAGGGAAGCTATGGACTGCCGTAATCATGCATTATGTTGATGTTCTTCTCATAAAAAAAATATTTGGGTTTGGAATTGGGCTTTGCTTTTTGTATACATGTTTTTTACATATTTAGCAATTTACACACAGAAAAATTTTGGAATATTTAACTTTCTTGGTGAATTTTTGTCAGGGAAGCTATGGACTGCCGTAATCATGCGGCTGCAAAAGTGCCGTACTTATGCAGTATTTTGATGCTTTTCCTGTGAAAAGGATAATGAAATTTAAAATTAAGCTTTGCTTTTTATATACATGTTATTTACACATTTAGCAATATATACACAGAAATATTTTTGGAATATTTAACTTTTTTGGTGAATTTTTGTCAGGGAAGCTATGGACTGCCGTAATCATGCATTATGTTGATGTTCTTCTCATAAAAAAAATATTTGGGTTTGGAATTGGGCTTTGCTTTTTTGTATACATGTTTTTTACATATTTAGCAATTTACACACAGAAAAATTTTGGAATATTTAACTTTCTTGGTGAATTTTTGTCAGGGAAGCTATGGACTGCCGTAATCATGCGGCTGCAAAAGTGCCGTACTTATGCAGTATTTTGATGCTTTTCCTGTGAAAAGGATAATGAAATTTAAAATTAAGCTTTGCTTTTTATATACATGTTATTTACACATTTAGCAATATATACACAGAAATATTTTTGGAATATTTAACTTTTTTGATGAATTTTTGTCAGGGAAGCTATGGACTGCCGTAATCATGCATTATGTTGATGTTCTTCTCATAAAAAAAATATTTGGGTTTGGAATTGGGCTTTGCTTTTTTGTATACATGTTTTTTACATATTTAGCAATTTACACACAGAAAAATTTTGGAATATTTAACTTTCTTGGTGAATTTTTGTCAGGGAAGCTATGGACTGCCGTAATCATGCGGCTGCAAAAGTGCCGTACTTATGCAGTATTTTGATGCTTTTCCTGTGAAAAGGATAATGAAATTTAAAATTAAGCTTTGCTTTTTATATACATGTTATTTACACATTTAGCAATATATACACAGAAATATTTTTGGAATATTTAACTTTTTTGGTGAATTTTTGTCAGGGAAGCTATGGACTGCCGTAATCATGCATTATGTTGATGTTCTTCTCATAAAAAAAATATTTGGGTTTGGAATTGGGCTTTGCTTTTTTGTATACATGTTTTTTACATATTTAGCAATTTACACACAGAAAAATTTTGGAATATTTAACTTTCTTGGTGAATTTTTGTCAGGGAAGCTATGGACTGCCGTAATCATGCGGCTGCAAAAGTGCCGTACTTATGCAGTATTTTGATGCTTTTCCTGTAAAAAGGATAATGAAATTTAAAATTAAGCTTTGCTTTTTTATATACATGTTATTTACACATTTAGCAATATATACACAGAAATATTTTTGGAATATTTAACTTTTTTGGTGAATTTTTGTCAGGGAAGCTATGGACTGCCGTAATCATGCATTATGTTGATGTTCTTCTCATAAAAAAAAATATTTGGGTTTGGAATTGGGCTTTGCTTTTTTGTATACATGTTTTTTTACATATTTAGCAATTTACACACAGAAAAATTTTGGAATATTTAACTTTCTTGGTGAATTTTTGTCAGGGAAGCTATGGACTGCCGTAATCATGCGGCTGCAAAAGTGCCGTACTTATGCAGTATTTTGATGCTTTTCCTGTAAAAAGGATAATGAAATTTAAAATTAAGCTTTGCTTTTTTATATACATGTTATTTACACATTTAGCAATATATACACAGAAATATTTTTGGAATATTTAACTTTTTTGGTGAATTTTTGTCAGGGAAGCTATGGACTGCCGTAATCATGCATTATGTTGATGTTCTTCTCATAAAAAAAATATTTGGGTTTGGAATTGGGCTTTGCTTTTTTGTATACATGTTTTTTACATATTTAGCAATTTACACACAGAAAAATTTTGGAATATTTTACTTTCTTGGTGAATTTTTGTCAGGGAAGCTATGGACTGCCGTAATCATGCAATATGTTGATGTTCTTCTCATAAAAAAAATATTTGGGTTTAGAATTGGGCTTTGCTTTTTTATATACATACTAGCCGAGTGACCCGGGCAACGCCCCGGGTTTACCCGAAGGACCCGCAGGTGAGAAACTATAGAAGAAAAATTTTAACAAATCAGAAAATGAAATTGCAAACAACAGAACTACACTACTTTAAGGACATGAGAGCACATGCACTGTATCACCATACGTGTACCATTTTCAAAGACCCTGCTTAGGATTAAAACTTCTCAGAATCATAACAATAGTACCAACCTAGAGGTTAACTGGTGTGGATGCATTCCTCTGGGAGTGAGACTATTGAGAAATTCAGTAGGGAGTTATTTTGCTTCTCCGCATTCTAACACTCCAACTGTTAACACTGTGGAAACACTGACTCATGTTTGGTAAGCAATTTCAGGGAAGAAACTATAGACATTGGATTAAATAAATTATTAATTAAATTGCATTAAATAAAAATTATTAGATTTAAATAAATATTATTAGAGTGAAAAAAAAAGAAAGAAATTAACAAATTAGAAAATAAAATTTCGAAAAATACAACTATATTGCAGATAAGATAAGAGGACCTTATTAAAAAATACATACACAAACTGTAATTCGACACTCGATAATTCGACACTTTCGATAATTCGACACTTTCGATAATTCGACCATTTTAAAAATCAAATTTACAAGGTTGATTGTTGTTTAAATACAACTTTGCTTTTGCATGCATAAACACAGGCTCTTGTAGCAAGAACCCAAATATTATTTATAGTCATAGCAAAAGCCAACTTTAGTGAAAACTGATGCCTCTTCAGAATGAATGGAAGACTGAAATCTGAAGGAGCAGAAGATATGGGTCATTTATACTTTCACCAATGCCTTTAGGATCTTTGCGATGGAACGCGTATGGTGTTTCAGCGCATGTGCTCTCATGTCCTTGAAGCACATATACTGACAGTGCCCAAAGTTGAACACACTGTATAGTGTCTGAAATATCTTTGGCCCCTTCGGATACCAACCTTCGCTTCATTCTAGAGAGGCGTTAGTTTTCATGTCATATCTGTAATATAGTTTTGTTGTTTGCAATTTTCTTTTTTTTTTCCTTTCAA
Source organism: Cordylochernes scorpioides (assembly GCA_030710605.1). Lineage (NCBI taxonomy): Eukaryota > Metazoa > Arthropoda > Arachnida > Pseudoscorpiones > Chernetidae > Cordylochernes > Cordylochernes scorpioides. The sequence continues at coordinate 22,738,949 of CP092872.1, forward strand.
ATATGTATCCACACTCTGAAATATAGTTTGTAAATTTTTATTCCAATTTATTTTCTTATATATATATGTATTTTTTTTCATTTCCAAAATATTTATTTATACTTTCACCAATGCCTTTAGGATCTTTGCGATGGAACACGTATGGTGTTTCAGCGCATGTGCTCTCATGTCCTTGAAGCACATATACTGACAGTGCCCAAAGTTGAACACACTGTATAGTGTCTGAAATATCTTTGGCCCCTTCGGATACCAACCTTCGCTTCATTCTAGAGAGGCGTTATTTTTCACTAAGGTTGGCTTTTGCTATGACTATAAATAAGGCTCAAGGCCAAACCTTGGCTACAAGAGCCTGTGTTTACGCACGGACAACTTTATATGTGGCTTTTTCAAGTGTGCGAACATTGGATAGCATACATGTAAAGATGACCCATATCTTCTGCTCCTTCAGATTTCAGTCTTACATTCATTCTGAAGAGGCATCAGTTTTCACTAAAGTTGGCTTTTGCTATGACTATAAATAATATTTGGGTTCTTGCTACAAGAGCCTGTGTTTATGCATGCAAAATCAAAGTTGTATTTAAACAACAATCAACCTTGTAAATTTGATTTTTAAAATGGTCGAATTATCGAAAGTGTCGAATTATCGAAAGTGTCGAATTATCGATAGTGTCGAATTACAGTTTGTTTATTTATTTTTTAATAAGGTCCTCTTATCTTATCTGCAATATAGTTGTATTTTTCGAAATTTTATTTTCTTATTTGTTAATTTTTTCTTTTTTTTTCACTCTAATAATATTTATTTAAATCTAATAATTTTTATTTAATGCAATTTAATTAATAATTTATTTAATCCAATGTCTATAGTTTCTTCCCTGAAATTGCTTACCAAACATGAGTCAGTGTTTCCACAGTGTTAACAGTTGGAGTGTTAGAATGCGGAGAAGCAAAATAACTCCCTACTGAATTTCTCAATAGTCTTACTCCCAGAGGAATGCATCCACACCAGTTAACCTCTAGGTTGGTACTATTGTTATGCTTCTGAGAAGTTTTAATCCTAAGCAGGGTCTTTGAAAATGGTACACGTATGGTGATACAGTGCATGTGCTCTCATGTCCTTAAAGAAGTGTAGTTCTGTTGTTTTCAATTTCATTTTCTGATTTGTTAAAATTTTTCTTCTATAGTTTCTCACCTGCGGGTCCTTCGGGTAAACCCGGGGCGTTGCCCGGGTCACTCGGCTAGTTTACCAAGATATATCTTTAAAATATTATCTCTCCCCATTACCTTTTTATGTTTCAGTTTGCTGAGGAAGGGCTTACCCGAAAGCTACTTTATAATATTAATAGAAGAAAATAGTTGCGGCGTCTTATATGATTTTTCAATATCAATAATATTTTATTTATTTGCACAATGTAATTAGGGAAGATTGTCTTTGGAAGATGAGCCAAAGTTGTCATGTCAAAATCCGACCATCAACAGCTGAGTTAACGAAAAATGTAGACATGTTTGAAAAATTAAGACGAAAGAAACTTCGGAATACTCATGAACAGTCATCCACATGGATTAAAATAAGTTCAAATAGTGTGAATGTGATTCTGAATTAATATTTAAAGTCCATAAAATATGTTCTCGCTGGAAACCACATTCTTAAACAGAGGAGCAGACAGAAGACAGCAGAGTTAAAAGGTGCAAGTTTTTGATAAATATAAATCAGTAACACCTGAAATATGTTAATAATATCTTAACTGGTTAGTGATAATTTGAAAAAATGTAATCATGATCCGTAAAACAATCACTCAATTGATAATGTACATCCACCCATCAAAGTTCGTAAAATTCGAGGTGCTTGAAAATAAATGACGGCTTTGTAACGGGCGGCCATAGTGCTACTAACAAGCTAACAAAACCAAATAAATAAATAAATAAATAGTGTGTAACGTTTCGTTAACAGCTACTTTTTTGCCTTCTTAATACCGTCTTATTATCTCGAAGATCGCATAATGACATTTTATTCTTAGTTCCCAATCATTTCACCTCAAGCTATAGGCCGGTAGGGGGGCAGTTTCTCTTAGAATTTACTTTCTATGAGTAATCTTTTCATATTATCTTAACGCCCCAAAATTGACCATGTATTCCATTTTCGGTCTTCCTATTATACATTATGAATGTCGGACAAGATGCCCGAACTGCTGATTCTCTTCCTCCCAATCGTCTTCAGCATGCTATCTCCCATGTTATCTGAATCAAATGTTGGATTGAAGCCCATTCTCCTCTCCAGCTGTCTACACACTGACTGACACATGGCCTAGTTGACTTGTCCTAACACAATGCCATCTGTCTGAGTGTGAAAATGCCCCAGGGATGGGAAGGTAGGGCTCTATAATTAGGAAACCTGTTTCTCCATTTTCCCTTCACCCTCATTCACCAAATGACTCGTTTTTACTTCAAATCAGAGTAGATAGTGTGTATCCGCCTAATACAGCCATTTATAAGGTTGTTCCAAAAGTTCGTATTTTTCTTAAAACGTTGTTTTTCTTATTACTTGACGAATTATATTATATATAATACAATTTAATTTATACATAATATAGAGACAATATACATAACGGCGAATAATATTGATATTTCATTGATATTTGCAAGCGTTTACGAACTTTTGGGACAACCTTGTATTAAGATATATATAAATAATATATATATAAAGTTATTATTATTCAGGTTAATCAGAACTAAGAATGTTGGACCTATTCAATCAAAGTTCTCCAAAATAATCAATTCCTGGTTAATGTTTTTAAATGGTAGTAAGACATTGCTTTGATTTCTCTCTTCGTTTGATACATGAGGAAGTCCTCTTGATCTATTTCCTTTAATGCGACCTTCTATCGATATTTTATTTGAATAGACTATCATATCTGTTTTGTATTAACATATTTACTTATATTGTATCTTCACTATTTTGAATAGTTGGTTATTCTTTTAGAAGATAGCACTATTTTGCATAATTGGTTATGCTTTTAGAAGATAGCACTATTTTGCATAGTTATGAATTGTGCTTTGTAACATATAAATACCGTTATCAGGTTTAGAGCGACAGTCCACATCAAGTCAGTCTTGTACCTTATCTTGTGTTGGCAACAAAATCCATATTTGCCCACGCAGTCATGTTGGTGAATATAGAGACACGACGACACAACAATATCTTAGCACATGTTTCATCCGATCTTCATTTTTTTTCAGCATATTTGAAGCATTTGTTTTCTTATGTTGATGAAAATACCTCGTGTATTTTGTAATATATACAGTCTACGGTATTTCCACTGAACGTCTCCAGCACCTATCTACAAAAACCAGCAATATCTGATTTCCTTAGCTGACAGTGTTCATATTAATCCCGTATAATGCTATACCTCATACTGTCTTCAAATGTCATTTGCTCAGCTAAGGATGGAACTAGAAATATCTTAATCCTATGAGAAAAATGGATTAAATATAGTGAAAATGAAAAAAAAATAGATACAGATGTTTCTTTCAACATATATATCGAATTTCTACTGTCCTTACTACAATGAAAAAATATTGGGAGCGCTTGGCTCATCAGTGGTGAACCCTCCTAGCGGCTTCGTCAATTTAATCTACCTGAAACATTCGCTTCTTAATTTTTTTTTAATTTTCATTATAGATTGCGCCTTATTTCTTTATATTAATAGTGGATAATCCGTATAATCGATTTAGTTTTTTAATGTGATCAGGCTTTAAACGCTTGTAAGAAACAATTCAGGTAAAATAAATTGCTAACCAACAATAAAAGTTTGAAGATTTACCACTAAACATTATCTGTCAAGTAATTAGCCCATGGCTATTCACATTGAAAACACCGGTTCTCGTCCGATCATCGAAGTTGAGCAATTTCGGTCAGTACTTGGGAGAGTGCCACTTAGAAACACTGGGTGCTGTAGGCTATTACCTTTTTCAGCACCTTGGCACTTTGCTACAGTGCATTACGATTTGTCTGCTTGCTATATCCATTTTGGGCTCATAAGTCATACACTTTGGTTAGTTGCCCATAAAACCATATTCTCTACCTCGGGATATAACTCTTTGGTACTTTGCTATAGGGCATTGCGGTTTGTCTGCTTGCTATATCCATTTTTGGGCTCAAAAGTCATGCACTTTGGTTAGTAGCCCGTAAAACCATATTCTCTCTCTGTCAAGAATTGTGATTTGTAAAGTCTAAACATCACTTGAAAGTTACTCAGGAGATGAGGGCTGTGAACTAACTAAATATTAGCTGTAAATTATCTTAGACTACAGCTGTAGATGACAGTAAAGATATCAACCTGTAATACTTTCTACAGATAAAGTGCAATCTACAGTGTATAGAAGACAGTATGAACTACTGTTAGAAGTACATGGTAGTAGATAGAGAGACTAACTGTATAAATATTCTCTAGAAATATTTTGTGTGAAAATTATCCCAGATATTGGTTTGTATTTTCAATTTAGATTTTGTATTGTAATACTCGTAGTAGGTGTGTGTGAACTATATATTATTTATGATAGGGCACAATTTGGATTATAGATTATAAACACAAGACAAAATCCAAATAAATAAATAGTATGTGACGTTTCGGTAACAGCGTTGTTACCATCTTCAGACAAAAGTACTGAATGGTTTTAGAATGTAATTTACAATATAATACACTGCTGCCTGTGATTGTAAAACGACACTTGAAGTTACACCGCATGAGTTTCTTTTCGACGAAAAATCAAAATTTTATTTCAAGGTGAAATATCGACTATTTCTAACCTTTTTGGATGAGGTATGAAAGGGTGAATTATGAAGAGTAATGATGATCGGAAAAATATAGAATAATTATAAAAGAATTATAAAGAAGATTATAAAAGAAAAATTTATCTTTCAGTAATTTTGTCTGAAGATGGTAACAACACTTTTACCGAAACCTCACACACTATTTATTTATTTGGATTTGGTCTTATTACCTTATATATTATTTAACATTCTGATGTAACTTACTTTAGAAATCAACGGTAAATAACTTTAAAATAAGTTGAAAATTCTAAAAGCACTCGAAAAATCATTCTAAACAGCATCTGTAGGATATTTTAGAAATGGTTTGGTAAGTACTTCTGCAAAGACCTGTATAGAATTGATCTGCAAATTACTTTAAGAAAAACATTTATAAAGTACTGAAGAAACATTTAAAATATAATCCAGAGAATAGATCAGTAAAAATACTCTAGATATATCATTTGCAAATCACGTAAAAAATCTTCTGTAATTAATTCCAATTAGCATCTTGGAACTAATATAGATTCCTCTGTAAACTCTACTCATAGAATAATTCCCATCCCTGGACACTTTTATTTTTCCGTTAATCATTACTCTTCACAATTCATCCTTTTATGCTTCATCCCTAAGGTTAGAAATAGTCGTTATTTCTCCTTAAAATAAATTACGATTTTTCGTTCAAATATTTGCGGTGAAACTTGTCAAACGTCTTTTTACTCTTAAAATAAGTTTAGAATATATGATTTATTTGTGTAAACTTTTATAGAAACAGTTGAGTTGAAGTAGAAGTTGTTGTAGAAACAGAATTGTAAAATATATAAAACAACTCTAAACCTCAGATAAACCGTCAATTATACGATAATTCAACTATGAATAACCTCAAATATATATAAACTACAAAGTACACTAGATATATCGTTCACAAATTACTTCAGAATTAAGTTTTAAGATATTTTAGAGAGCGGCAGTAAATTCTCTAGAGTTGGAAGCTGTGATATATATGGTGAATATCTTCCATGAATTACTAGGGAAGGCAGTTGTTGACCGCTGTAGAAATACCCTTTAGTATGTATCGTAAATATTGAGGCTGCCTGGCCGGCATTCATAGTTCTTCAAATAAAAGATACTTCGGCCAGTAAATCTTTTTATTACCTCGACGTTTCGACAAAAATCCTTTGTCCTCGTCAGGAGCAAACAAAAATTAAACATTTAGCAAGGCGTTAAAAATCTTTCTAAAGTTCCAAGGGCGTTTAAAATTTTTGTACAACATCTAAAGCACGAGTCAAAAATAAATATTTAACACACAAAAGACTATGATCTTTGAATTAAATTATAATATACATATATATAATGATAAATTATAAACAAAAATAAAATTTAGTATGTAGTAGAAATTATTTTCAAATTATTGTAGAAAATAATTGCTGTAAAATCTCATTCTCTAGTCCATAAAGCATCTGTAATATATATATATATCATAAATAGCAGATATAATTTCATTTAGAAAGCAATAAAGTCGATGAACGAGTAGTTAAAACCCTCTATTCCTGATAGCCATGAACCGGGATCGAATCCCCCATTGGACCCTTTGTTTTAATATGTAAATAACCTTCACATATTATTCATTGTTGTAAATATCATTGGCTAAGTTTCTCTTTTTGAGCAGCATCTAGTAAAGTTAATTTGGAACCAGAAACCAATATTGAAATTTTGTAGAAAATCTTCAAATTGCTCCAAAAAGTATCAATAAACTACAAAGAAGATGAAGAGAAGAATATATATACCGTTGAAATCAGTTCGCTAAATATCTCACAGAAATAATTCCTCGTGACCAATGTGGGCAGGATCAGTTATAGAGAAGCCAATCCGACAATTCCAGCTACAAAGTGGAACATCCATTCCTTCTAGAAATGGCAACTTTTTGTGGAACCGGTTCCCGCCGCTTTTCCTGGGTCGGGTCGGACTCTCCGATTGGTCAGCCTAAAAACCAACCAGAGAAAATAATTTTAATCTATACAATTCTAAATAATGATCCCTTGCGCGCTATGTTATTTGGCAAAAAGATCATCCAGAAATGTTTTTCTTAAATGTAACTGAAGTAATATAAGTCTATTAAATATGATGCCACGGGTCAGTATTCTGTCAATTTCTCTGTTAATCATACGAGATAGTAATTTCTAACGATATAATTGTTAGAGAAATTTATCATCTTATAATAAGCAGTATAAAGAAATACATTGTTCTGAAAATAGAGCAATACATACTTAAATCATTAGATAGTAAAAATACATATATTGGATTGAATAAAAGATTTATTTGCCACAATATTTCGGCTGGCTGAACGCCAACCTTTATCGAGGCATTACATTTTTGTATATACAAACTAAGCGCCGCATAGTGTTATAACACGCTAAGTTTGTATATACAAAAATGTAATGCCTTGATAAAGGTTGGCGTTCAGCCAGCCGAAATATTGGCAAATAAATCTTTTATTCAATCCAATATACGCCTTTTTAATATCTAATAGAACACCATGTAAAGAACACCTAATTAGAGAGCCAAAGTGTCCTTTACGGAGAGGTGTCCTTTTACCGGTGAGTTACTAAATAGTAAAAATGGTAATTTTAAAAATGAAAACTGTCCTTTGTAGAGAGGTGTCATCTAGCGCGAGTGTACTCTCATGGAGGTTCTACTGTATTAACATATAATTTCAAAAGATTCTAAACTAAATTTGAAAAATAAACTCTCAAAACTCAAGAAGGAAAAAATAATTTGCAGCACAAAAATTGAAAATTTATACTAAGAATTGAATATATAACATACACCATTCGGATTTCCTCGTATGGAGTATTGGTCCGTTACCGTTGCAGGTATTAGATGTAATTAAAAATACATATTTTTCAAATAAATTTATAAATTAATAATTTTTTGCCTTCAACTTTATCACTTGAAAATTTTTAAGGTCTAGATCTAAAAGTCAGGAGTGTTAAAAAATATTGTTTAATATCTCCATATCATCACAGGCTATAATTAGGTAGATAAACCATTCACTTTTTATCAAGTAAAAAGGTCACTTATTTGAAATATAGATTGAAATTTGGCAGAAATAAATTGATCTATAAAAACAAAGGTTACCTCTCCTGTTAAAACAGACGTCAAATATACACGCCATCTATTGACCGTCGCCGCAAACTAAAGGTCCGATGAAAATGCCACAACACCAGCTTTGACAAACTGAAAAGCGTCCACTTGGAGACCATGGTTTCTGGCTAATGGCCCTCGTCGTCAAGGGCAGATTTTATTCAATTATATTTCCACATGGAAAATTAGAAAATACAATCTTCAGAATAACACAGCAATTTATTTTTGAGCAATAAAAAACTATAAAGGATAAAGAAAAGATGAGCAACAAGGGAAGTTTACAGAGTAGCAAAAAATAAACATAAAACTGATACTCTGTTAATAAAACAAAAAATACTTTGTTACATAGCTTCTTCCCTATGGGAGCTGTGACCCACAGCTTGCAATTAATGCATTACTGACATGGATCTGACGTGCTTCTGCCAAGCATTCCATCGAAGTCTTGGAACTTTGTCCCTAGTACCTTTGCGTCCTTTTTCTTGCTGCGTGAAGAGCGGCTTTGAGCCACGTGGAAAATTAGGAAAGACAAACTTCAGGATGACGTAGCAATTTATTTAAGCAAGAAAATCT
>CP092872.1:22747566-22763237 GCA_030710605.1 Cordylochernes scorpioides
GATCTTCTTTCCTTTCTTTTAGGCGAAATGATTTATGGAATTTTCCACTCTAAATTCTCCTTGTTTGTAAAATTGAATTATACATTTAAATTTTGTTATTATTTTGATAATATTGCGATAAATGACAAAGTTAGTTGGTATTTCTAGTTGCGTTTTGTAAATTCAACTTTGTAATGAAAATGTTGGTAACATCTATTGCTTTAACGCTTGTTATACTTCCATTGTGTGACATAAGGAAAGTAGAAAATTACATTTTTCTAACTTGAGAATTGAAACAAAGCTGTTGATTTTCCTAGGAAAAATTGAAGGTATTCAGTTGGCAGTAAAATAGTTGGAAATTTAAGATTCTGTCACACTATAAAGCCAAATCGCAGTGCACCCATTCTGTGAATTTCCATCCATTTAGAATAATTGAACCTAAAAATGTTTCGATGTAATAAAATCGAAGTATTCCTAAGCAGCTCAAATTTACCGTAACAGAATAAGAGATCAAGCGTCAAATCTCTCTCTCTACCTATAGTACAAAATATTAAAAGCCAAATATTGACATGATTCATTAATACACCCTCAAATAAATTTGTTTATAATGTGAAAATAAATAACGTAAAAAAATTAAACAAATTTAAAGTCACCAGGAAAAAAATCGGTAACCGATCCGCGATGAATATAGAGAGAGTATATAGTACGTAGAATATATAGTACGTAGTCCCAATGCACAACTACTGAGCTAAAATATTGCACGTTGATTGGATAGTGAAGTCAACGATGATTGGCTGAGTAAAGTCAGATGATATTAGCGAATCAATCAGCGGGCGAATAAAACAAAAACCATTATAAACATGATGGGATGCCTATTATAGTATACTAGTTTAACCTAATCAGCGACAATGTGTATCTCCAATTATATATCTAAAATAAGTATTTGTTTAAAAACCTGAGTAATATTCCCATAATAAAAGTTATATATTTTAAAAAGGCATATTCTGAATAATGAATTTTCATATTTACCAAAAGTTCCATTGACTTAGCTTTTATCAAACAACGCGTTTTATCGTATTTACATTATTTATATTTTGATAAAAGTAGCCGCTCAAAGAGTCAATGGAAATTTTGGTAAATAATATATATAATATGCCTTTTCTTAAAAATATTTTCTATATTTGCAAAATTTCGCGCTATATATATTTAATTATTAGATCCTAAAATTTGTTATTTAGGACATTTTAAAAATTTTATGGACTTTGTAATAACCCTGCTCTCACATTATGAATGTGGTCAGAGGAAAAGTAAGGATTGAAGGCAAAGCATACTCGTATGTAAATTGACAGAAAAATGGATAAGATAAATAGAGGAACTTATTAATAAAGACTTCTAACTCCGCCTTTGCCGATTCCAAGCCCGGATAAAAAAAGAAGGAGGAGGAGCAGTAACAAGCTCGCTAAAAAACCTGGGTTCAGCTGGTCCGGCTGATAGTACACTGTAAGGACTCCTGATCCAGGGATACAGGATGAGCAGCGTTTGTACTCCATGTTAGGAGCGGCTGCACATAGCTTCTGTTCCTCATGTCAGAGGCTGTCATTTCTTTTGGAGCTAAGTCGGCTTGCCACTGAATAGTGCTTTCAGTCTTAATGACAAAGGCAGACGCATTCTACTTCACCCAGTCATGATAATTGTCAAACAGACACCATCAAGGGTTACAACTTGATATTCTAATATGATTGAGTGGAGATAAAAAAGAAGAAGAAGATGAAGACTTCTAAGAGAATTTTAAAGAGTAAGTATTAATTCAGCGCGTATTTTTCTTTTTCAAACAGAACCTTTTACTGTCCTACTGCGTTGGAAAATATTGCGAGGGCCTGGCTCATCAGTGGTGAACTCTCCCAGTGATAATTGGCCAGTTTAATATATATAACACTAATATAATATTGTATACTGGGTCTTTGTTTTCATATATAAGCGGTACTTAATTAGAATTCTTGGTTAAGGTTTTTAGTGAAAATATAGACATGGACTTTGATGATTTTATTGCCTCGATGCAAATATTTTAAATATTTCTACTGTCTTCAAACCTTATTTCCGTGGCATTGTATAATATATTCAATACTTTAGCTGATAATTCCTCTCTCTACGTAACGTAAATATATATAAACAGAACATCCTAATACAAAAATAAGAGCAGTATGTCTGATCAAACTGGAAACCAGGGTTCACCACTGATGATTCAGGACCTTCCTATATTATTCCATCTCAGTAAAGACAGTGAGACGTTTCATCAATAGTCTAATTCTTCTTTCTTATCTCCACTCAATCGTATTATGGTATTAAGTTGTGACCCTTGATGGTGTTTTTTTTTTCTACAACCATCATGACTGGGTGAAGTAGAATGCGTCTGCCTTTGTCATTTAGACTAGGAGCACTACTCAGTGACAGGTTGACTTAGCTCCAAAAGAAATGGCCTCCTCTGACATGAGGAACAGACACCGTGTGCAGCCGCTCCTAACATGGCGTACAAACGCGGCTCATCCTGTATTCCTGGATTAGGAGCCCTTACAGGGTACTATCAGCCGGGCCAGCTGAAACCAGGTTTTTTTAGCAAGCTTGTTACTGCTCCTCCTCCTTTTTCACCCGGGTTTGAGACCGGCAAAGGCGGAGTTGCATAAATAATAAAATAATGAAATCGTTCAAAGTAAAAGTTAGATTTATTTTATAAGCAGAATGGTGTACTGATGACCTATGTTTAGACGTTAATTAAATAAGTAAAAATAAAGTATCTAGATAGGACACGCTATAAACAAGAGAGAACAGTTAGCAGCATTTCAATGTAGGGAACAAGGAAAGAGATGAAGGGAGGACTACAAATATTTGACTTGGAAGACAATGGTCGACAATCTTGCTAAATATAGAAATTGGCCAAGAGCTTTAAATAATGTCTATGGAGTCCATAAGACATGTTCTTTTTATAACGGTTAACTCTCTTTATATACCATTATATATGGAGGTTGGTGGTATATCTAGTGGTAGATACTGTTGATTTCCACGAGCCGGGATCGAAACCCATATTGGGCTCTTTTTTTTTTTTGTAGAAAAATAGTTCAAATGGCCTCCAATTCTTGCAAAAGTCCAAACCCATAATTGAGTGCAAGTAATCAAACGGAATTCTGTTACACTTGTAAGTGCATAATTCGAACTGCGTTTACATGTAGACATGTGGGGAATTTTTACAGTAAAAGCAGCCGCCAACTTCTATGATTATTATGGCCTGTACAACATGTACCTAATATTAAAAAAAATAAACCCATAATATATATATATGTCACATTCTGCTTATAAATTATTAGTAGATGTAAAATTTTACGCTGTTAGGAATTGTGTAAATATTTGTAACGATATAAAAGGCGCGTGATTGAAATAAATTTAGTCAGACGGTTGATTGTTCTCTCTTTCTTTACGCAAAACAATATCCTCTGCATATTGGCGTATTACATATAAATATTGAAATAATTGTGAAAAAAAAACAATTAAAAATAGAAATTTGCCCAATAAGCACCTCTTTAGTAGATTGTGAAGATTCCATTGGATCCCGTGTGGATCTCATGGAATAAAGTCCGCCCTAGACTAACGAAGGCCATTAGCCCGAAACCATGGTCTCTAGGTGGACGCTTCTCTGTTTGCCAAAACTGGTGTTGTGGCTTTGTCACCGACCCGAGGCCGCTAGTTTGCGGCGAAGGTAAATCGATGGCGTCTAGTTTTGACGTTTAATTTGACGGGAGAGGCGCCCTATGCTTTCATTAAAATAAGTATTTTCCTCCGTTTTAACAATTTACTAGCTTATTTTACAATGGAAATAGTGAGTAATGTCTTTGTTAGTTTATGGAAATTTCATGAAACTCTTACAAATTCCTTTATATCAAAACCCTAAACGGACTGACGAGGGCCATAAACCGAAACAATGGTCTCCACTTGGGTGTTCTGAATTCCTCTAAATTGATGTTCAGTCTTTATTACTGAACCGAACCATTGTTCAGTGACAGTCAATAGATGGCACATATTTTTTGCATCCATTTTGACGTAAGATGTGTCTATTCTTTCTTATAATAAATAGGTAATCAACTTTATTTTCAATAATAAATTTCTGGCAAAGTGTTTCTTTTTGAATATATATTTATAAGGTTGTCCCAAAAGTTCGTGTTTTTCTTATTACTTGGAGAATAATATTATTACGGCGAATATATAATACAATTACTTTATAAAATGAAAGGATTTAAAAGCACGAATGTTCCTTTTATACATAATACAAACTTCTACTGCCCTTACTGCGATGAAAAAATATATTGGGAGGGCTTGGCTTATCAGTGGTGAACCCTCCCAGCGGTTTCGCCAATTTAATCCACCAGACCGCTTTTCAGATCTCTAATACTGTATTGGACGATTCTGCTTAAATAGGCAGCACTGAAGGATTGAATCTCAGAAGTGGTTTTCAAAAAAACTATGGACATAAGCTTATAGGACAGTAGAATTACATTCAAATATTTACATCGAGCAATGCTCTTCCGCAAACAATAAAGACAAGGCCAGTTAGGTATAAATCAACACAAAGCAATAACGCGTCATCTATACATATAAAATGAAGGATTTAAAAGAACGAATTTTTCTTTTATACATAATACAAAGACATTATACATAACGGCGAATAATATTGGTATTACAAATTTTTACAAGTGTTTACGAACTTTTGGGATAACCTTATATTATATATAATCTTCATAGATATCACTGTAATTATATTTTTAATGAGAAGGTTCACCACTGATGAGCCAAATTATAATTTCACTAAGGTCTTCCTGTAGTTATAATATTTATTATATACATTTTCCAAAAAACAACGCCTAAAAATTATTATTGCAAATTTAAACTATAGATAGCAATTCAAATTATAATAAAAATAGGTAATTGGTATGAAGTTTCATTTTATAAATATAAACTAGCGGATGCACCCGGCTTCGCCCGTGTTTTACCCGAGTAAAGGTTTGTCTAACGAATCTCTCGATAAAGTGAACATTTTTTCCCGGTCCTTTAAAAAATACTCGATAAGTTGAATAAAATCAATATTAATCGGTACCCGAGTAAAGGTCTGTCTAACGAACATTTGTTAAAACAATTCTCTATAAACTTATAAAAAAAGAGATATATTTTGATAATTTGAAACTCGTAAATTTGAATCTCTCGATAAAGTGAACATTTTTTCCCGGTCCCTGTGTGCCGTGTCATCCTGAATTTTGTCTTTCATAATTTTCTACATTACAAAATCATCGTTTTATCTAGTGAACATATTTTCCCGGTCCCCTGATAAATACTCGATAAGTCGAATAAAATCATGGTCGTGAATCTCTCGATAAAGTGATTATTTTTTCCCGGTCCCTGTGTGCCGTGTCATCCTGAATTTTGTCTTTCCTAATTTTCTACATTACAAAATCATCGTTTTATTTAGTGAACATATTTTCCCGGTCCCTTGAAAAATACTCGATAAGTTGAATAAAATCATGGTCGTTTATGGAAGATGGACGTAGTTCCCGGAGGTCATCCGCCCCCCGCGCGCCAGGACCTCTTGATCCCTCTGATTGGCCGGCGGCCGGACGGGGGGGGGGGGGGGGGCTCTTGATCCCTCTGATTGGTCGGTGGGAACGTGGACTGTCCAACCAACTGGCCGGCGGCCGGACGGGGGGGGGGGGGTGGTGGGGGCAGACCTAAGCCTATCTGGCGCTGCTTGCGAGTTAAAGCTACAAATCTGCAAATAACTCTAAGGATATTAAAGATATTCAAGAAATTATTTTTCGTAAACCTTTCCGGAGATACACCTAATAATATCCCAAAATTTCACGGCGATTGGATGTATGGTTTTTGAATCCATAGAGGACACACACACAGACATTCAATTTTATATATATAGATTATAAAAATATGTCCATAGTTCATCTGAAATACCCATTCAAAGAGTCTAGCATCAGTATCACTATAAAAGGAAGTTCGAAAAATGCAATATAACAGCGGTATAGTAGATTAAACTGGCGAAACCGCTGGAAGGGTTTACCACTGATGAGCCAGGCCCTCCCATAAATTTTTTCCATTGCATTAAGAACAGTAGAAATTGTTTATTTTCAAAAAGAATCATACGCGTCTATAATAGTTTTGAATTTTGATATAAATATAGAAGTATTAAAAATTATCTTTGATATTTGGTGAAATTTTCATATTAACTTTAATGACATTGTAATTGACAACCCGTCATGATATAAGTATATAATTGTGTGATACTTGTATATATATATATTATATAATCTAAAATACAATTATTTTATTTTTTTTAAAACATATTTTATTTTCATTCATTGACTGTTTTACGTATTTGACCATAGATGCAGAGCATGCCACTTTTAATTATTATTGTTGTAAATATGTATAGTTAACCCTACCTTTTCTAATTAAAAATCACGATTATAGAATTCATTGTATAAATTCTATATTGCAGTGATAAATAATTTTATGTGTATTTTTACTTCAAGTAATTCAAAATAAAATCTACTTGAAAGGTAAATAATTATCTTTACTTTTCCACGACTGCACCTCCTTTCAACAACAAAACACAAAACAAATTCTAATCTTAATATATATATAAATACATTTTCGGAAGGATGGAAATCGTGAATGCTAAAAAAGGTCGGTAGACTAGTGGTTAAAACCCTCGATTCCCGACAGCCATGAACCGGATTGAATCCCGTATTGGATACTTTGTTTTAATATGTGAATAACCATCACATATTATATATTGCTGTAAATATCATTAGCTAGGTTGCTCTTTTTGAACGGCACCCAGTAAGGTTATTTCGGAACCAGGTTAAAATTATGCTTTATAACAAAGCATTTTGGTTCGTCATCCCAATTCAGAACGTAATGGTGACAATGACGAATGAGCCTCAACACCTGTTCTGGTAAATCCAGACAAAAGCCAACATGTATGCCATGGTTATGATTATGATTCTTATCGACGAATCAATCCTCCCCAAACTTATGTTCAATTCTTTTATGAAAATTGAGCCTATCACTTCACCATTTTAAACACCTTTGGGCGAATTAGACTGGTGTCATCGCTTCTCTCGTAGAATGTTATGAATTCTAAGATGCCCCTGTACTGATGAGGGTCACAATAACTATGGCATTTAGGTTGGATTTTATCTGAAATTGCCAAAACTGGTGTTGTAGCGTATTCTTCATCATTACTATAACGTACAGTATTGGAATAATGACCCAAAATGCATTGTTTACTGCTCATTTAACGGGATTGGCGCCTCTTTTGGTACATATACACATACATATACCGCTTTAGTGAGATAACCAATCTTATACAGATTTACCACAGGAAGGAAGCATAGATGGAGCTCCTAAACTTCAGGCAACGCAGAACCCAACAGCCTCCAGGTCCGACGTATGTCCAGTAGCCATAGACTCTACCGTGCATAGGTTAACGTATCACTGAAAAAGCTAGTGTGGAATCAACCGTGTCTTAGTCTTCGCTTTCCTCATCCAAATAGACCACGACATTCGGCGATTCTATTAACATTCTTCGAACGGTGACTGCGACCTTGTAGAATTTATATGAACCAAAGAAATTTGATACATATATATCATGTGTTCGTGGTCAGGATATGCCTTTTATGATTCTAATATATATTATTATGTACACTTTTATCGATATATAGGCCAGTGAAATTCCAGCGCTAGTGGTGTTACTAGGTGTAATTAATAAGGTCCTCATTGACAAATAGAGGACCTAGTGACCTCGATAGCTGCAATACGTTTGAAATGAGATTCCAGATCATTGTTATGGATGGCGACCGGGAAGAGCCACCATGTTATTCTTTACCCTTGATATTGATGGAAATCCCGGGGTCATTTCTATGAAAAAATATATACCTATGGCTGATAGTCGTGGACGTTACTAAATTCTTCAATCAAACGAATATATATATATATGTCTTTGTCTTATATATTCTGTCTTTGCTCTTTATCTTATCCTAATACCTTCAATTCTTCCTTTATTTTTCCTATGTTCTGCTCATATGACGCGTAACTGCCGATGCTACAGCGTGAACTTGTTATAACCCTATGTTGTTACTTAAAATAAAATAAAAAACCTTTTTGATATCTTAAAAGTAATATATTTTATATGTTTTAAATTATCATCATTACTTCTCTAATACAACTATCTTTCATATAAATTATATTCAATTATACTTTATATATATATATAAGTCTCCGGGACAGACATTCACAGAAGAGCTCTCAAAATTCTTTGAACAGATATGGTAACAAATAATCAAGTCCTCGATCAAATGTTTACAGAACGCTAGATGATAAAGTTCATAAAACAACGAAAACTGGCGTTTGCTGGACATGTGATGCGCGAATCAGCAGGAGAGACATTCCTGACAGTGTTGGAGGGAAAGCTCCGGGGGAAGAGATTGAGGGGAAGGATACGACGGGGATACACAGACGATCTAAAACAATGGACTGGACGACACACCTACGAGGAGATGAAGAGGATGGCGGAGGACCGGGAAGTAGGGAAAGACCATGGGGCCTGCCCTCAGTAGAGAAAGGCATTGAAGGAGTAAGATCAAATATATCGACCCGTCAACTAACTAACCTCAACAAAGAAGAAATTTTCGTGAGGGAATGACATTTGGTATATGTATCTTTATCCGAAAATACGACCCCAAAGCTCGCTACGTGAAGAAATGCCCTTAGATCCTGTCCATACTTACGTCACACGTGGCCTGCTTCCTTCATTACCTTGGTAATCGCCTTGTCCATTCCAACTAGAGCTTATATACGATGTTTACCTTGACCTTCCACGTTACCTAACTCGTGTACGTCGTCATGTGAGCTACCGTTGTATTGTACGGCCGGTAGGCGCCTATTCTATGAGACCAAAAGTAAATTATCCGAAACTTCAGAAAACATATCCCAATAATATGACAATAGTTTCCATAAACCACCAGAGCATCAACAGACATAGACATTCCAGAAGTTTACAATAGATTTACACATAGCCCAAATACTTATATTTACTTTCAAAACAACCCTAGATAGTCAATAGTATGTTCATTTCGCTGGATTTGTTTATAAAAGAGATTAAAACTCAATTTTAATTATATTACATCATAAAACATACACTAGATAAATATGCTAAATAGCTTACTTGCACATTTTAAGGATATGTAAATAATCTACCAGATATAAATAGTAGTTAAAGATTAGGATTAATTTCGTTGTAAACTCCTGTAGAAGAGTTTATAATACCTGAAAGAGAGAGAAATAAGGATAACCCAGGCCCCTGGAGCGCAAGATAATACCTGAAAGCTTTAGAGATTGTTTAAATAAAGCAAGGAACTTCCTTGAAGGCAATGTGTTGTTACAATTGACATTTTAACGCTACACCTTTTTTATTGTAGGAATTTTTCTATCTGAAAATAAGAGTGAACCTTGCATATGATTTAGTCAGTTTAATCTTCCAAGACTATTGTAGTTGGGTTTGTGCCATCTCTATTTTAGAAAAAAAAAACATAATTTTGTAGAATTTTTAAAAATAAAATAATTTCTCATTGCCCCTTTCATATATTCAAAAATATATTGGGATGGCCTGGATATTTCACCAGTTTAAACTCTCAAACGATTCTCTTTTGTGAAATAAATAAAATGACTATAAATATATAGACCTGGTCTGATATAAACTCCAATAGTTGATCTTTTATAAGGAAAATCCCGAGGTTTGGTGAAGGAATTATAGAAACTGTTGATTTTCGATAGCAAATTTCTATTGGGCTCCTTTTTCATATGAAGAAAAATTGCTTAAATTGCTCTTAAATAGGTGCAAGTAATCAAACGAGGCTCTGAAACACTTGTAAACAAAAAAGTCGAACTGGTTTCTACAAGTCTATACATAGTTCTTAAAATTGCAGATACTTCGGCCAGTAACTATTTTTATTATTTCGACGTTTCGACAAAAATCTTTTGTCCTCGTCAGGAGCAAACAAATATTAAAACATTTGAAAAGGAGTTGAAAATTATATATAGAATAATTTTTAACGCCTTGCCAAATGCTTTAATATTTGTTTGCTGCTGACGAGGACAACATATTTTTGTCAAATGGTCGAGATAATAAAAATATTTAATGGTCGAAGTATTTTCAGTTTTAAGAACTGTGATAGCTGACCAGGCAACCTTTATCTTTAAGTCTAGACAATTGACAATTAGAATAATTTTATTGACATCTTGTCAATACATGCAAAGTGCACAGTCTGCACTATTTAAAAAAATATATGATTATATATATATTATATAATCTAAAATGCAAATATTTTATTTTTTTAAAACATGTATTTTATTTTTTTTCATTGACTGTTTTAGATTTTTGACCATAGATTTAGAAGATACCACTTTTTGAATGTTGTTGTAAATATGTATTTTCAACCTACCTTTTTTTAAAATCACGATTATAGGATTCATTTTTTAAATTCTATATTACTGTGAC
Organism: Cordylochernes scorpioides; assembly: GCA_030710605.1. Taxonomy (NCBI): domain Eukaryota; kingdom Metazoa; phylum Arthropoda; class Arachnida; order Pseudoscorpiones; family Chernetidae; genus Cordylochernes; species Cordylochernes scorpioides. The sequence goes on from CP092872.1 coordinate 22,758,155, forward strand.
AAATAATATTATGTATAATTTGCTTCTCTCTCTCTCAAATAATTCAAAATAAAAACTACTTGATGTGGGTAAATAATTTATTTCCTATTTTTCACGACTGCACCTCCGATTCTATCTTTTTCAACAACAAAACAAAATATTCATATACATATGCATTATACTATGTACAAAGAACATGGCGCTTCTACCAGCTCTTTAAGTCTAGATATGTTGAGCACTTACTGTAAATGTCGCTACACATTCACCATCATTATCGTGGCTTGTAGCAGGTGTACTTGGGGTAAGTGAAAAAGAGGATAGACCAGGATTAGAAACGTTTATTATAGGAAGTTCTGACGGTAATACCAACCATCAAATAGTGTGATTTTGTTAAATTAGATCGATATGTTAGACGGGGGGTGTCATAATGGCGCCTACACTGGGAGGGAATATCCGCCCATCTTGATATATCCCCTGTCGGTGTGATGGGCGGGTTTCTCCTTCAGTCAACCTGTCCCACTTTACCCGCAACATGGGGGAGTTGTAGATACGACCATAATTAAGATAATCTCTCTCCTTCACGTAGATATATTAAAATTCGAAACTATTTTAAACGCGTAAGATTCTTTTCAAAATTAAACAATTTCTACTGCCTTTAATGCAATGGAAAAATTAAAGGGAGGGCCTCGCTCATTTCAAAAATAATCTTACGCGTTTAAAATAGTTTCGAATTTTGATAACAGATGACGCGCAAGTGCATCGTAATATAGATATATACATTTATCAATCATCCGCATTACAGTTTACATTACAGTTTATATATAGTGAGTAAAAATATCAGGCCCCTCCAAGGAAATGAAAATACACTTTTCCCTGGAGACCTGATATCTTTACTATAAATTGATACAAGGGATTATTTTATTGAATATATCCGCAAGATGACAAGCCATGAGATGACGTCTTGATAACTTATTTTGAAGCTTCTGTCGTCTCAAATGTTCATATACTTGAGAAATATCGGATATTTATATTCAACCTCTATCTTTGATATTTTTAGGAAGTTAAGTGTACTGTATGGATAAAAGAAGTAATTTACGCACACTAGGAAAAAATAAATTTGAAACTGTATTGGTTCTTTATATATTTGAATGTAAGCCTCTCATAATCGAAAAGTATTTTTCTCTAGGATTGACCAGACTTCCAGACTTCTCTCTGAATTCCTTTCTAGAGAGTTGATAGGTCGTACTGTGCTCTTTAAATGTACACAACTTCCATAACAATGATAGAGAAATGAGGGCCTCGACAATGTAGTTGGATCCCGCAAAGCTTTCCTTATATTTTCTACTAACTATTATTAGTCGATTTCTTGTTCAAGAGAACCTTGTATAGGTCTTCCATCCTTAATACAGCAATAAAAATATCTTTATTAAAACCTTTCGTCTTAATAGACTCGTCCTAGAGTATAAAAAATTAAAAAAAACAATTGTCAAAGGTACTTGTTAGGTTTTTTTTTTAATTATTATTATTGTATTTTATTAATCAATTATAATTCATATTCATAGAATTTTATTGTTACTTATCATATTTTTGTTGTTGTTTTTTTCTTCTTCTGTTTTTCTTTTGTAATATAAATACAACTAAATCACATTAAATCGTAGTGTCATTCTCTTTTGTTGTTTGAAATAAATCAATTGAATCGAATTTAGTCAGCTCGTTCTTTATAAAAGAAACTTCAAAGAAAACGTGGTAACAGTACTAATGTATCGTAGACCGTGGTCTCTAGATGGAGGCGTTTTGAATTTGCCAAAAATGGTGTAATAACTTTGTCAACGACCTGAGTCTGTTAGGTGACATTGAAGATCGATACAAGACGCATGGGATTTGAGTATATATTTCAACGGGAAAGATGTCTTTCATTTTTTTAACAAAACTTTCCCTAGAAAAATGTATACCTAACATTCCTTAGAGTTATATACGCTTTCAATTAATCAATGGATCTTTTTACAATGTGTTTCTTTATTTGGTTAAAATGGATATTTTTGAACGTTATATCTTCATCAGGCCAATAGTTTCGCAACAAGTACAATATATAGATTTAATTATTACCTATGAAAGATTTTTTCTGGTAAATTACCCTTATTACTTCTATATAATGTACGTCTTTTTGAGGAAATAGTTTCGAAAGCTTTCCATTTTACTCACATAAGGGACACTCGCTGTAAATAGTCCTATTTATTTTTTACACGAATACCTTTGTAATTTTTCTCAGCAATGCCTATTTACATATACATATAGAGATTTATAGGTATTGGAGTAGACTGCCTTTCTTTGGTATACCTACCTAGGCATGGTGCTATGTTATCAACTTATATGATATATACACATTTATATCTAATTATGCTATTGAGAGAGAGAGAGATTGTGAGATTGAGATTGAAACTGATTTATTATAACGTCCATATAAGATTATATATGGTTAAATACATCAAATGAATAAATAAGATTAATAATTCTATATACAGTTACGAGCGTCATTCCTGGCCTCTGTCACGGTTTGCTTTTTTTTTTTGGAATGGCGCCCTCCTATTGGTCGGCTACGATCACGCCACCTTTGCCCCCCCCACTCGCATTTTAGTTTTTGTAACTATTGTGTTGGAGCGGGTCGCTCCTTAAATAAATGCATATATTAGTTAATAACTAAATGGAATCCTCTCTTTCTTTTTCCCAGTAAGAGACGCCTACGGAAGCCAACAGTACATAGACAGATAAAGCACATAGGCTATAGTTATTAACTAACATATGCATTTATTTGAGGCGCCAAATTATAATTGTAACAAATAGTATTTGAATCAAAACATTCAATCGGGTAAAACACGGGCGTTGCCCGGGTCATTCGGCTAGTGATAGATATACGAGAGAGAGATTGAAACTACTTTATTACAATGTTCAACATAATCTTAAAATGCAAAAAAAAACGTGAATATGAATAAATAAAAAGACTAAATAAGGATAAATATGATAATTCGAAACTATATAGACGCGTATGATTCTTTTTAAAAATAAACAATTTTTACTGCCCTTACTGCAATGGACATGCTACAGGTCCTCCCATTAATTTGTCCATTGCAGTAAGGACAGTAGAAATCGTTTATTTTTAAAAAAGAATCAAACGCGTCTATAATATTTTCGAATTTTGATAACAGATGGCGCGATAATGCATCATTATTAAAATATACAAGTATCAGAGTCATCAACAATCAATTCTGTCATCGTTTGCTTTTGTGAATGGAATAAATACCCAAATATGGCCATTTCTTATAAGCATCGGTGGTTCAGCGGTAGAATGCTCGCCTGCCACGGGCGGCCCGGGTTCGATTCCCGGCCGATGCATATTATTATTAAAATATACAAGTATCAGAGTCATCAATTCTGTCATCGTTTGCTTTTGTAAATGTATGTAAATAATGGATTTCATATTTTTTATTAATTTTTGTTCTGGCCTTTATTTGTTTAAATCTCTTTTTAAAAAGCATTTTAAATGCAGTCGCAATCATTAGCGAACACATATGTTTGTCTAATATTTCCATATGATCTTTTATTTTTTACAGAAAAATATTTACATGCCAGTATTTTGGATTAATTTTTTTTATAAACTTTTTTTTTTTTAAATTCTTACCGAGAAGATGGGCATCGCAGTCAGGATTATTTACAGTCAGTCACTCAACTCAGGCAATTTCAAAGGTTAATGGGGGTTTGGTGGAAAAGCTGCCGTCTATTTAAACTATATTAATTTTGAAACAACTAAATGGATTGCAAAAAATAATTAAATCAAATACCTAAACACTAATATAATACAATTTTTGCCATTTCACACTTTTTTTCCTGTAGTTTATGTGTTTCTTCTGTATTGCTATTCTATCGCACTTCTACTATTTATTATTGATGTACTTTCAGTATGAAGGAAACTTCACTCGGGGGATTTCTCGGGCGAAGCCTTGTCATTCTTCTAGTATAAATATATGAAAGAGAGAGAGTTGTTGATGTATCTTAAATATGTTTTTAAGAAATGGTTTCCAAACCTTTAAAAATGGCTAACAAACTAAAAAGTTCAGGACATGGATTACGGCTATATTTGGAATAAGGAGGACAAACACATCGACAGGGTATAATACTTTGAGAAGATAAAGTGCTCTTTCTTTAAGAAGCTTTCAAAATATTTTGTGACACAACAAAGGAGAGACCCAAGTTGGGAGAATTAGGGTGGGGCAGTCTTGCCCGCGTGGGTAGCTCTACATACTGTTTGTTCTTCGTGGTGCTTCTGAATGTGCTACTTGTTTCTAGAAATTCTGATCATTTGACTCAATTATTCTTGTTTTTGAACTAGTTATCCATTTATTCACAAACTTGTAGTTCCCCAATGTATTTCTCGTTTAGCTATTATTCTTCTCGCTTCACGAGTTTATTGATTGTTTCTTCAAAAGGGCATGTTCATATACATTCTATTTGTTCCAATACCTAATATTGTAGCGTAGAAATCAAGTCTTGGAATATCTTAATGTAAAAGTATTTATTGATGACGTCAGTACGACTAGTCGACAATTATCAAACAACCCTCTAGAACAACTATAAACAACTAGAGAATATTGAACAAGCAAGCTATACAACATATATGATGATTTTACAAATATAAATTAATAATCTGTTAAATATTTTCATTGAATAATTATATTAGAATTATTTTTAAAAAATATTTCTTCGCCACAATATTCTATTTATACGTATGTAAAGTTTCTCTATATTTGTTCTCGTTTCTTTACATACTGCTCGTTTATTTATAACTCTTACTCGTTTTTAAATACACTTTACTTATTATTTTACATATCGTTATTCTACCTACTATGCGTTTCACCCGGTAGTGTTCATTAATCTGTTGATAGTTTCACCATACGTACAGCCTCTACCGTCTTTGTCGGTTTGTGAATTTAATCCCTTGTGAATATTGTAGGAAAGTAATTATTGTTAAATTAACAGAGTATCATTTTCATATTTATATTTTGCTACTCTATAAACTTCCCTCGTTGCTTATCTTTTGTTTATCCTCCAT
>CP092872.1:22773436-22910638 GCA_030710605.1 Cordylochernes scorpioides
GATCCAAATATTTTACATCACAATATCATTATATTATATAGACACTTTTTAAAAATGTTTTTTTTTTTTTGGTAATTTGTTGGCTCTCTCTTCATGTAAGATTCTCCATGTGGAAAATTAGGGAAGACAAACTTCGGGATGAGACAACAATTTATTTCAGGCAAAAACAAACTATGAACGGTAAACAAAATATAAGCTAAAGAGGGAAAAGTACAGAGTATAGCAAAATATAAACATAAAAATTAATAATAAAAGACAATCTGCTGAGGGAAAAGTTTATTTTATGTATATCGGCAATACAAGTTTTCGGGGCTCAACAGCCCTTCGTCAGGTATAACTACGCTACTGAAGTTTTTAGAATCTAATCCATATATACATACATACAATGAGCAGGTAATATAAGACAGATATGCAAAAACTGATTTACATAGTGCAGTTAAAATAATAATAATAATAAATTATTGGTTAATGCTAATTCTCTATTGAGGTTATGTGATTACAGTAAATTACAAATTAAGAAGCCGGAAATTATTAATTAGGTTGGAGGTTCCGGAATTATACTATGATATACGTCGGGCAAATCTATGGATCTATTGATTGCTTTGAGTTTTTTAGTGAGTATAGCTTAGAGTACTAGGAGCTGATGCTTGCTCTTTATATTCTGATAATGGGTTGAGGGTTCACCAATATTGAATGAATGGCCTGTCTTGTGCTGGTATACAAGAGAACGGAGATCCGACAAGAATTGCGAAGAAATTGCGACAAGAATTCAATAGATTAAATTTTATCCTCTCTCGATAATTATTTAAGGACATGTCCTTCACCATTGAAAAAGCCCAAAATCAAGTTATTCCGTTCTTAGACATATAAATAATCCAAACTCCTAGCAGATACCACACCTAGTATTTTACAAAAAAAAGATTTCTTCCCCAACTACACACATTACACATCCTTCTGTCCTCTTTCCCACAAAATTGACATTGTAAGAACCTTATCAAAGCGCATACACAGCCATTGTTCTCTTCCACTTTTTCAATCAATAGAAAAACGTAATATAACCAAACATCTTAATTCTGCTGGATATCCGACATCCTTCATTTTTAAGCATTTTTATAAACCGTCCACGACAAGAAATCCTCTCAGTATCTATCCAATTGTATTACTCCCTTCTCTTCCAAATCCACCGCCATAGCACGAATATTGAAGAAACATGGCATCAATACCTACTTCTCTAATACAATAACCCTCGCAGACAGACTAAGCCATAATATGACCAAAAGCAAAACTCCTACAGATACTCTCAGCAAAAATAATGTAATATATTCGATATCATGCCTGCAGTGTGAAGCTACGTATGTTGGAGAGACGGAGAGAACGGTGAGAATCCGAATGGCCGAATACGAAAGATCAGTTAAAAGAAAGGATCTCCGTTCTCTTGTATACCAGCACAAGACAGGCCATTCATTCAATATTGGTGAACCCTCAACCCATTATCAGAATATAAAGAGCAAGCATCAGCTCCTAGTACTCTAAGCTATACTCACTAAAAAACTCAAAGCAATCAATAGATCCATAGACTTGCCCGACGTATATCATAGTATAATTCCGGAACCTCCAACCTAATTAATAATTTCCGGCTTCTTAATTTGTAATTTACTGTAATCACATAACCTCAATAGAGAATTAGCATTAACCAATAATTTATTATTATTAATATTTTAACTGTACTATGTAAATCAGTTTTTGCATATCTGTTTTATATTTCCTGCTTCTTTGTATGTATGTATATATGGATTAGATTCTAAAAACTTCAGTAGCGTAGTTATACCTGACGAAGGGCTGTTGTGCCCCGAAAGCTTGTATTGCCGATATATATAAAATAAACTTTTCCCTCAGCGAATTGTCTTTCATTAATAATTATACCGAAAGGATTATATTAACAATAAAAATTATGTGCAAATATAATAATAAATACTTTGTTACAAAGCTCCTTCCCTATAGGAGCTGTGACCCACAGCTAACAATTATTGTAGATACTGACATGGATCTGACGTGTTTCTGCCAAGGATTCCATCGAAGTCTTGGAACTTTGTCCCTAGTATCTTTGCGTCATTTTTCTTGCGACGTGTAGAGCGGCTTTTTCGTCGTATCATCTATAGGGGCATCGTCATCTTGGAGGGAGGTCTTGGCTTTGACACGTCGGTGGAATCCTGGAGCCAATCTCCGAAAATGTAGATTACAGCACCCATGGCCTCTAGGTCTTTTCGACGATCTTCAGTTTGTCTTCCCTAATTTACCCAGCATCTCCACCAAAATTCCACTTGGAAAATTAGGGAAGACAACTTTGGGATGAGACAACAATTTATTTCAGGCAAGAACAAACTATGAATTATAAATAAAAGATAAGCCAAAGGGGGAAGTGTACAGAGTATAGCAAAATATAAACCTAAAAAATAATACTCTGCTGATAAAATAATAAATACTTTGTTACAATATTAAATAACACCTTTGGAATGTTTCCACTCTCAATATACAGAGTGCGATGCGTATTGTTTGCTAATGTGTGATGTAATGCATCACCACATGTTTTACCAGAAGAACTTTCGTCATTCCAAAAACACGTAATACTAATCTACTCCTTAGATAGATAGACATTCCAAACTACTGTCCAGATGTTAAAGTAGCAGGTCAAGATGTCATTCAGTAGATTAGGATGCAATAATGCCACAAGACATTTGTTTTTAATAGAAACTTTCTTAATATACTCGTTAGATTGGTTCGAATTGCTCTTGTAGAATCTCCACCATGTGATTGCGTAGGGGACATCAAAGGTTATATTGAACTTCATAAATAGTTAAACCCATATACGATCCTTCGCTGTCATATTAATAAACGTCATATAACTTTCCAAGACCATCCCAATAATATTCAATCACAGGAAAGATAGCATGTTTGTATCATTTTAAAAATAAAAATTCATATTTAAAAGTTTCATGAAGATAGGGTTTGCCTGGCCGGTATTCATATTTATTTTAAAAATAGACACTTCGGCCAGTTAAAGTTTTATTTTCTCAATGTTTCAACAAAAATATTTTGTCTTCGTTAGGAGACATGAATAAAAATGAAGCCTTTGTCAATAAAACATTTTTATTTATTTCTCCTGACGAAGACAAAAGATATCTGTTGAAACATTGAGAAAATAAAACTGGCGAAGTGTATATTTTTTAAATAAATAAAAGTTTAATTTTGTATAAAATATATTCGTTGCGTCAATATTCCTTCAAAACAAAAAAGATGAGCTCTCCAAGAATCCTTCCGTATTCAGTAACTTGCCATAGTCTATCTTAGATGTAGATTGTGGTGAGTATCTGAAAGTTTTGTCTTCTTCGTTTTGAGAATCAATAAAATAATTTAATTCAAAAAAACTATATTAAATTTTTTAAACATAAACCCCCTCCCCCTTATTATCTTTAGCTTTCACGAGGTTAAAAGCTCTCTTCTGCAGAAAAACATTATTACCTCTATAATAAGACAAAATATTTTTCTATGTTAGGGATGGGATTCCTCTCAACGGCATGCCTTACGCCTACTAATGTGAAGACTGTTAAATTTTCCTCCTCGCCATGTCCCATATATTCTCAATTGGCAAGGTTCTGGGGAACGTGTGGGCCAGGAAAGATGTCAGCATTTTGAAGGAAGACTCGTGAGATGTTGGCTTATGTGGTCGGGTATTATCTTGATGGGAAATGACATTATTAGTCTGCTCAGTGAATGGTAACAAAACAGGTTACAACACATCTGTAATGTATAGCTGAGCAGTCATTGTGCCTTGAATAAAGACTAATGGAGTCCTTCTTTCATAGCTGATACCACATCACACCATGAAGTCAGGGGTTCTTGCTGTATGTCTTTCCACAATACAGTCCTGATGGGATCTTTCTTGGGGCCTACGTCTAACATGTATCCTGCGGTCATAAACCTCCAAAATGATTCTGGATTCATAAAAAAAGACAGAATTCAATTCTTGACCAAAGACGTCTCTCTTCACACGAGCTTAGCCTGTCACTTCTATGTATAGCAGAGAATGTAATTTTTAATAAAGGTCAGCAATTACGGAGTTCTGCTTCGATAAGACCGTTACTAAAGGTGTTAAGAGATGGTCTAAATTCATGCTGAACATATAGAGCTGCTTGAATCATTTGTACAGTTGTTCTGTCTGCTACAACCATCCTTCGAATCCTCCTATCCTCTCTCTGTTGTTACTCTAGGACGACCCTATCAAGGATTTCTTTAACTTTTCTCTTCTTCTGACCACTAAGACCAAATCCTTACAACAGTACTTTGATTACAGCCTACTTTCATAGCAATTTCTCTTGTCGAAATTCCACCTTCTCTAAGGCCTATGATTCCATCACTTGTAAAATCAGAAATTTCCTTGTATGTCGCAATTTTTTTTTCTGCCTTGGCATTCTACATATTATAGATGGTCTTAAAAAAAAAACTTTTTAATTAAAGATACATTAGGAGGCTATTTAAATACTCACTTTAATGGATAAACAAGTCTAATTTTAGAATATTTATAATTTGCATGACGTAATCTTCTTATAAAGTTTGCCAATTTTTAGAAATTTTGCGAAAGTCTTTATAGGCGATTCAATTTTTTCCGTATCAAGTATAATAAATATTTTTCTACAATAGAGTATATTTAAAAACAAAAATGGCATATCCTGACCGCTCACACAAGCATTTTAGAGAGTAGAGCGCCATCTAGTGGAACGAATATAAACTGAACGGGAATTTAATTCGTTCCTCGATATTTGGACAAAGCCCAATTCCTCGATAAAACAAGAAAAGCCAACCACGAACACTTTCGGGTCCTCGTCAGTGTGGTGGAAGCTGTACCTCAAAGCCTAAAATATGGTTCAAAAAGCTTCCTGAGAAATTAATAAATGGGTATTCAAGGCTAAATTTGTATATGTACCAGTATATAAATAGAGTGCAAAATTTTTTCCTCGTTTTCAGCCTATTGCATTGTTTTGCATCGATGTATTCGTTTAAAACGTTAGCTATTCATATGTAATTGTTAAAAGTCATGACATATAGTATGTAAATATCTTTTTGAATGTATGACTAGGAATGTAGATTTCTATTGAATGTATAAATTATTATGTAAATTTCCCTTTTGAATGTATATAACTTAGCCGTGTTGTTTAAATAAAGAGTTTTTTAGTAGAGCAGAAGAGCTTTACAGGTGTAGCCGCTGGTTTTGTCTTCCTTATTTTCTTTCTTGGTTGATCACCCGAGGCAGCCCAAACAATATCAAGACTTTGGGTAAAAGTTTTTATATGTTAAAGGAGGTTTCTTTAATTTGACCTCTTATACCTTAACAGTAATACTTGATATAAAATCTTATGAGCATTTTTATTTTAAGCTCTTTAAAAGTCTACTTCTGCGCCTAGAAAGTCTGATATATATTTTCGGAAAACTTTGTTTTCATCTTCAACCTCAGGAAAAGCGCAACCGAAGCTCATCAAATGCTCTATATAGCGCCTATGGAAACAATGCTTCTTCATTAAGAACCTGTCAAGAGAGGTTTAAACGTTTCAAATATGGAGATTTTGACATCAAAGACAAGGAGCACGAAAACTGTCAAAAATGTTCAAGGATGAAGAACTTCAAGCATTATTGGATGAAGACGATTCTCAAACACAAGAACAGTCAGTGGCTTCTCTCAACCTCACTCGACAGGCTGTTTCATTTCGTTTTAATATTATATGGGAAAAATGCAGAAGTAAAGAAAATTTTTGCCTCACGAATTGAGCGAAAAGAAAAAGGAAAATCGAAGAACGATATCTGAAATTTTGCTGGAAAGGTTTCAAAGAAAGTCTCTTATTCATCTTATTATGACTGGGGATGAAAAATGGATGTACTTTGATAATCTTAGTGCAAGAAATCATGGGTAAGTCCAGGATAGCCGACCTGTCTTGATGACTGTCTTTAGATGACTTGACCTGACCTCGCCAACGAGCGACCACCTTAGGAGAGACCAGGAGCGTGTATGGTTCTACGCGGTCTCTCAAGTGAGATTGAACTTCCTATTTTTTAAATGTCAATGCGACTTTTTATATAGACAAAATATTTTCTGAAAAGTAATAGTTTATTCATTTGAGACAATTTTATACGCACTTCAACTATCTAATGAGAAAAACAAAATTTGGTTGAGAACTGACACGAAGTCGGCTATTCCTGGGTGACTTCGGTAGATTCACCCGTAGTTAGAGACTTCAGAGCTGCTGTCAGCTTGCTGTAGACCCGCTCTACGGCGGCCTTCACAGATCGAACTAAGTTTCCCCTGGTTGTACGCAGGCATTTCTTCTCAATCCTCTCCTTCAACGTGTTCTTCAAAGTCTTCTCCTGAGACGTGGAGCCCCAAATCAACGTATGTAAACTATTTTTTAACGTCATGCGCATTTTCCTGAATTTTTTCTTAGTTGACAGAAATAGATTTTTGATATGCGACTTGAAGTTAGATCTGAAAAGATTTTTGGCATGGGTTGTAGAGTTTGAGATGGAGATATCTTTGATTTTCTCTGTTAGTGCAAGAATCCAGGGCGGGATTAGAGACTTAAAGGATGTGAAGGTGTCATTAAGGACCTGGAACGGTCCCGGTTCTGGTGATGAGACATTGAACACCTCTCTGAGAACCTCGAAAGTCATCCGGACTGAATCCTCTTCCAGTTTCTGAAGTCGAGATTTCTCCTGCTCCAGTGATTGGATACTAGCGCCGAGCCTGGCAACCTCAGGATCAGGACGAGATAACCGTCCTTGCAGGTCTTGGTTCTCTTGTGTCAGCCATTGCAGATGGGACAGTTTGTCCCGTAGGTGACGGGCATACTGATCCAGCTGCGTCTGGTAGGTCGTCATGGTCTCCATCTGTTCTTGCAACAGACTCATGTCTGCCCTCAGCTTCTGGACCATGTCGGAATTGACCTGAAACAGATACATGCAATCCTTACCTATGGCATTTGACATCCCTCATACTTTTAGAGAGAAAACATGATATTAAATTTGAAGCTCAAACATATATCATAAATAAACGCTATTCCCTGATTTATAAAATAACAAAATAAATAAAGCTTCCAGTGCTGAGTTTCTTGTGCAAACCTTTTAATTTCAAGCCTTCGGACTTTTCAGCCCGAATTAATAATAATTTGTTAATGTGTTACTCCTGTTGAAGGACTGACAAGTCTGAAAGCTTAAAAATAAAAGGTTTGCACAAGAAACCCTGCCCTGGAAACTTTATTTATTTTATTATATATATAAATGAGTTAATACATTCAATACATCAACCAATAAAACATTTATTGAGACCTTCAGTCTTACAGAAGATCTTCAGAGAGATGCAGAGAATGAGTGAAAATATAAGAGGGGGGAAGAAATGAGGATATAATTATTTTTCTATAACATTTATAACATAGGTAATAGAAATTCTCCTGCACTCCTTATATACAGAAATACGGGAAATATACACTCATGGACAAAACTTAAGAAACTTTTAACTTTTAGTATTTATATCGGGATTCAGACAATAACTCTGAAATAAATTACAGTGACCTTGATTGAAGTCACACGAGATAACTAAGTGTGAACAATCAGACAACGGGAGACATCAAAGACTTCCCACTTCCTTAAGTTTTGTCAATGAGTGTAGCTGTATAGTATCATCACCTTCATTGGATGCAAACTCTGGAGAAGGGCATTGGCACCGTACGCCTTGGTGAGTTGACGGACGCTGTTCTGTAGCCGCTGCAGGTCCCCAGCAATCTGTTGGTGGTCCTGGGTCAGGTTGCCCCATTCCTAGAACACATCGTTTTTAGGACGTCACCATTTTTAAACAAAGATAATATTGAAATGAGAATATGAATAGTAGCCATGCCTTTCTTTATTTGTCCAAAGTGCAAGCTATCTAATCATTATAATCCTTCTACAGGCATCCTGTAGAAGGATTATAAAGATCCGAACGCTTGCACTTTGGGCAAATAAAGAAACGCATTGCTACTATACATGTTCTTATTTTATACTTTATAGAGAGTTTCTCTTCTAAAAGAGAATATTGTCTTTTGTGTGTGAATGATTTACCCCTATCTCTGAGTAGTTCATTCGAACATATCAACCTTATACAAATGGCGTCTTAAAATTCACGCAAGAAGTAATCTTAAAAAAAACGGTTTATATATAATTTTAAAAATTGTAATTTTTAATTGATTTATAGAGTATAAAATATAGGATTATGCATGGAATAGATAATTGTGTTAATTTCTTCCAAGGCTTTTTGATGGCTCAAATGTACTTTTTTCTACGATCTTTTTGTATAAATTTCTTTGATATAATGCTAATTTTCTCTTTTAAGACATGGGTGGTCTTTGCGCTTACTAGCATGAATATTGTACTTCAAAATCCCCAAAAAGGAAAAATACCAATAGCGTTAAATTCAAATTTTTGGCATTTTCTGAACACCAAAACGGGAAATTACACTGCTAAGAAATGAATCTTATGTAGTAATTGAAAATTACTTTCTTGGGTTGTATGGAGTTTGCCACTATATACCATTCCATCACTTATAATTCTGTACTGTATACGTTCTGAATATAATACTTTACATTTAGCAATTATAAACAAGTGTTTTTCTATCAAAATTAATTCTTCCGTGAGTTTTGGGACAACCTCTATACTGTTGTACCAGGTTGTGGTCTGGCAGGTTCGCCAACCTTCATCTTCTGTTCAGACATGTCCTGTAACTTTCCAATGCGTGTTTAGACCATTCTACAAGTTTAGAGAAGCCAATAATAAGACAACTATATTTTTAGATAGTACCTAGAATATCTCTTTATTTATTACATCAAAGTTTAAATCAGGTGGTGTAGTCACAGTGTTTCACAATACAAATGATGATTTTTGTATATATTATAGTATATTCATTAATAAAGAAAGCATATCCTGGCCAGGAGCACATGTGCTTTTTAGATGGCAGAGCGCCATCTAGTGGAACAGAAATCAACTAAAACTGTTCCCTAATATTTGGCCAACCCAATTTCTTGATAAATCACACACACAAAAGCCTTTATTAAGACACACAGGTCTTACAGAGGATTCTCCTTGGGGTTACAAGACGGAGAAACCTATGAAAGTGGGAAATATACAAAGGGGTAAAAATGGAGAAAGATTATATACATATGGTAAATATATACAGATTATTATTTGAATAATCCTATGGAAAATAAGAAAAAAAATTGGAAATATGGATGGGAGAAGTGGAGAGCAAAGAGAGGAAAGAAAACAGGTATTTACATATGGAACATACATATAATGGAACAAGTCAATTTAAGCTCTTCTGCTCACACAGCACAGGTGGACCATGGCTTTTTCAAGAAATCTTTAAGAGGGTTTCCAAGAAAATCCGAGTGTTCAGGGTTGTAAGATAAACACCGTTTTATCAGTGTGGGGGGTTAACTTATCGTACCTGCCTAAACAAATAATTGGAAATTGGCTCTGTCCTTCTAATCAAGCAGAAATTTTTGGTATGTTTGGATGTTCGGTTAAGTCTTTCTTTTTTACAGCATTTTTATGGAAGTTATATAGATTCAAAGTTACTGAAATATTGTCTATAAAGTTGGATAATAAAGAATATATTGTGAGATGTGTATGGCCTATCTTAGAGAAAAGTATTTTCTTTCCGTGTCAAGAGGAATGCATTCAAATATATAATGTTCTAATTCATTTTCGGTTCTATTTTTGCATAGTTGGCAATACAAGTTTTCTGTCCTTAGATATTTTATATGGTCTTCTCGATATAAAACAAATAGAATTCTCAATTGCGCAATGAGGCGTTTAGTCGGTAGTGGGAGTTCACTTAGTAGATAGTTCTCTGCTGCGAATGTTTTATGTAAATATTTGTAGTGTGTGTGCAGCTTCGAATTGGTTATTCTTGATTGATCGGTTTGGATAGACTGTTCTATAGTGATTCTGATAATTTGAGGTAATGCTTTCTGTAGAATATTGGGGTCTGAACAATTCTTTAACCACATGAATCCAGTTGAGTTTAGGATATTCATTAAATTTTCTGTAAAACCTATAAAGGTATTCGTTAGAGTGGACGTTTCCCATAATTGGGCTAGACAGATTGCGGGCAATCTGGATTTTTCCATTTTTAATATTCTTAACCAGAACTTTAGAATTAGTTTGGTTGCTGTGACTCCTAGTGAGAAGCGTCCGGTTTCCATGCGTAGTAGCTAGCCTGGTGTGTTACTCGGCAAGTTCAATAGTCGTCGGAGATAGTTATTCTGAATTTGGTCCAAGATTTTGTTCTTTTCGTTTGCCCAAATTGGAGCAGAATACAGCAGTGTTGACAGGATAATCGAGTCTAATAGTTTCATTGATGAACCAAATAAATTCAACCTGGATTTCTCCATAATTTTCAATACTTCGCCGGTAGCTGCAAGCGCTTTGCCTTCAAAGTATGAAGCCACTTGACTAAACGAGATTGTTGTTGTGAGGGGATAGCCAAGATAGAGATATTTCGATGTCACTGTCAACAGTTGGTCTCCGCAGAACCATTTGTCCGATTTTGCAGGGCGGCCACCATTTCGGAAAACCATTATCTTGGATTTTGATTCGTTCAGGGTTAGATGATTTGTTTCGAAGTATTTTTTCAACATGTTGATTTTTATTTGTAGATTGATTTTTGATTCTCCTATGAGAATTATGTCGTCGGCATACATCAAAAGGTGGACCGTTCCAAAATTAAGGAGGTATATGCCTGGTAGAGTTGAGTCATTAAAAATGTTGATTAAATCAGTTACAAAGAGTATAAATAGATAGGGTGATAAGGGTTCTCCTTGTAACACTCCCGATCGGATTTTGATGGGTTCAGTAAATAGTCCATTCCATCTCACCGTCGTTGTTATTTGTTTGAAGTAGTTCCTAATAAGGTTAACAAAGCGGAAATCCAGACCTAAATCACCCAATTTTGACCACAAAAGTGAGTGGGGAACAGTGTCAAAAGCCTTTTTTAGGTCCACAAAAAAAGCATAAAGTTTTCTTCTTTTACGTCTGAGAGTCAGCTGTATCAAGAACAACAGTGTGAATATGTGATCTTTACAGGAGTAGCCTTTTCTGAATCCGGCCTGGTTCTCTGGAATAATTGATCTACCTTCAATCCAGTTGCGTAATCGCGATTTTAGTATTGATGTGAAAAGTTTTGACAGATTACTAATAAGGGCAATTCCGCGGTAGTTTGATGGATTATCCCGGTCACCGCTTTTAAAAATAGGATGGATGATAGATTTAGACCATATTAAGGGATATGAACCAGAATTAATGATTCTATTCAATATACAGTTACGAGCGTCATGCGTTCTTAATTCTTCATCTCTTAATCATTTGTCATCTCTGTCACCGTTTGCTTTTTTTTTTTTTTTGGAATGGCGCCCTCCTATTGGTTGGCTACGATCACGCCACCTTTGCCCCCCCCCCCCCCCCCATCATGCCCCCCACTCGCTATTTCGTCTTTGTAACTATTGTGTTGGAGCGGGTCGCTCCCTAAATAAATGCATATATTAGATAATAACCAAATGGAATCCTCTCTTTTTTTTTCCCAGTAAGAGACGCCTACAGAAGCCAACAGTACATAGACAGATAAAGCACATAGGCTATAGTTATTAACTAACATATGCATTTATTTAAGGCGCCAATTTATAATTGTAACAAATAGTATTTGAATCAAAACATTCAATCGGGTAAAACACGGCCGTTGCCCGGGTCATTCGGCTAGTTGAATATATTTTTTAGAGTAACAAGGTGTTCGAAAGGTAGGGTCTTTAATGCTTCATTCGGAATTTCGTCAGCTCCACAAGCTTTTTCATTTGCCAGACTGGAAATTTCTCTAGTTATTTCTGTTATGGAGATTTCACAGTAGAGTTCAGGATCGATTGGTGAGAGAGTAGATAGGTTGCTTCCTATCGTCGTTTCAGCAGAGAGCAGTTTGTTGTAAAAGCACTGCCACTCTAAAATTGTTATATTTCCTTGTATATAGCTTTTGTATTTCAAGGTAGCTATAGTTTTCCAAAGGTTTGCGGAGTCACGGGCATTTTTAAGAAGTTCTTGTATTTCCTGAAGATATTTTTTCTTGTTGAAGTTTATTAAGGTCGTGTATCTTTTCCTATTTGAGACATAAATATTGCGGTCTACGTCAGTGTTCGTTTCCTTAAAGGTGGTGAGGCTTGCCTTAGCAGATTTTTTTGGCTAAATAGCATTCCCTGAATTTCTTGATAAATCAAGAAAAGTCATCCACAAACGCGTTTCGCGCTGTTGGCGCTCGTCAGAGTGAAGTAGAAGTAGCTCCTGGTCAGGATATGCCTTTTTTTTTTTTAAATATCAACACCTGACTTTTTTTCACTTACCTTTTCATTATAGTATATATAATAGGTTTATAATACTTCATATTTATTATCACAGCTTTACAGATTTCGACACATTACAAAAAAAAAAGGCATAAGACACGCCGCAATTCTTTTTATTTACTTGATTAAAGAAGATTTCGGTAAAGCCCTTCTTTATCTAACTAAAACTAAATATGTGCAAAAGAGCACCCTTATACCTTCTAATATATGAATTTCCTTCCGCTGTAATAGAGAAATGTGGTGTTTCAAGAGTTGTCCAAACAAATTGTAGTTTATAGACGTCGTCCATTATGCTAAATTGCGATCAATTTAAAACAAAGGTAAAACAGCTGTACCCAAATCTGTTTGGAATTTCAAACTTTCATTTTATTCATATTGTAGTAAAGTATTTTTATATTTTATGTTCAGACTATTAATTTTTCATATTCATAATATATTTATATAGTTGCTACTCTAGAAACTTCCCTCATTGCTTAACTTGTATCTTATAAATGTTGATTTTGTTTTTGCCTTAAATAAAATTGCCGTGTCATTCTGAAGTTTGTCTTTCCTGATTTTCTATGTTACAATATTAATCCAGGTAAAATATTCAAACTCATAAACCCGTTGAAGAGCGATTATAACTTGAAAGATAGCAATTTAAAATAAAAAGAAATTCATTGTGAGAAAATATTTTGTGATTTTTAAAACTCATATATAAAATTAAATTTTTTAAATATTCGTCAATAAGATATCCACTAATAAATTGATGAAATAGTGACATTTGGATAGCGTATTTGCGTATCTTTAAACGTTTTCAAATGATTAACAAGTATACTTATAGATAAAAACTTAAGATAGTTGTATCTTTTAAAATGTATATATATTATTATTTTTATGTTTTATTATATCAAAATCAAAAAAGCATATCCCGACTATGAGCACATGAGCTTTTTAGATGACAGAGTGCTATCTAGTGGAACAGAAATCAACTAAACATTGATTTAGCCTGTTCCCTGATATTTGGTCAACTCATTTTCTTAATAAATCAAGAAAATAGGTTGGCAAATGGCGTGTAGCCAAGTGCTCGTAGTCAGGATATGCTTTTTCTTTTATTTAATACCAACACCCAATCTTTTTTTTTTTTTATCATTTTTTAAAATTCTATTATGGCAAAGTATTTATTATTTAATATACAGATTATTATTATTATTTTTTATATTTATATTATTTATATGTTGTTATTTTGGAAAATTTACTCATTGCTTCTCTTGTATTTTATATATTTTGGTTGGTAATTGTCTCAAATAAATTACCGTCTCGCTCTGAATTCTGTCTCTCCTAATTTTCTACGTTTTACAATTTTTTTTTTCACATTTTATTATATATTTTTTTTATTAATGAAACTTTGGACTTTACATGTATGGGAAATCTGCAGTTATATAAGAAAAATGAGAAATGTTTTATGTTTAAAATATGAAACGTCATTAATTTTAGTTCATGAGTGTAAATTCCTAAACGGTTTCGTAGATTTACAGCAAAGAAGATATTAATAATTTTAAAATAAATCACCAAAGATAAAAAAGAGCTTAATAGTATATTCATATCTGTATTTAATCATTCTTTTTCTTATACACCAAACCCTTGCTTCCTTATTGAATAAATCAAGGTATAAAAGCAAGGAAGATTCTATATTATAAATCAAGAGTTAAATGATGAATCTTTTGCCAGAAAACATTAGTTATTATTAGAATTTTTTAATCAAGAAGAGAAATAAAAGATATAAGAAGAAGAAACCCTCGATTCCTTATTGAATAAATCAAAGTATAAATCAGGCAAGAATATATATTATAAATCAAGAGTTATATAATGAATCTTTTGCCAGAGAGAGAGAGAGAGAGAGAGAGAGAGAAAACATTAGTTATTATCAGAATCTTTTAATCAAGAAGAGAAATAGAAGATATAAGAAGAAGAAACCCTCGATTCCTTATTGAATAAATCAAAGTATAAAAGCAAGGAAGTACCTATATTATAAATCAAGAGTTAAATGATGAATATTTTGCCATATATATATATAAAACATTAGTTATTATCAGAATCTTTTAATCAAGAAGAGAAATAAAAAATATAAGAAGAAGAAACCCTCGATTCCTTATTGGATAAATCAAAGTATAAAATCAGGCAAGAATCTATAGTAAAAATCAAGTGTTAAATGATTAATCTATTGCCAGAGAGAGAGAGAGAGAGAGAGAGAAAACATTAGTTATTATCAGAATCTTTTAATCAAGAAGATAAATGAAAGATATAAGAAAAAGAAACCCTCGATTCCTTATTGAATAAATCAAGGTATAAAAGCAAGGAAGAATTTATATTAAAAAGAGTTATATAATGAATATTTTGCCAGAAAACATTAGTTATTATTAGAATATTTTAATCAAGAAGAGAAATAAAAGATATATAAGAAACAGAAACCCTTGCTTCCTTATTGAATAAATCAAAGTATAAAAGCAAGGAAGAATTTATATTAAAAAGAGTTATATAATGAATATTTTGCCAGAAAACATTAGTTATTATTAGAATCTTTTAATCAAGAAGATAAATAAAAAATATAAGAAGAAACCCTTTATTCCTTATTGGTTAAATCAAAGTATTTGTACCCCTGTAGAAGGGCTACGATGCCCGAAAGATAAAGTTGGCAATAAAAGAAACTCATCTCTGATGACTTATTAACTTGTTTAATTAATATTTAGGAGATTCAAATATATAGCATTATATCAAATTATAAAAGCAAGGAAGAATCTATAGCATATTCATATGGTAATTAATTAGTATCTCCAAGCATCTAGGTATTTAAATCCCATGGTTTCTGCCATGTGCGGTGGAATAAACGGATTGGAGTCCATATTTCATCCTTTGAGCCGGTGAACAAAGGGGTGAAAAGGTGGCTACAAGGTTGTTGACCTGCCCCATTGTTGTACCAGCCGAATGGTTTAAAAGCTCATCAAACCTGTCTCCTGGCCTCATGAATCAGATACACCGTCTCAAATTGGCTCATTTCCAGTCGGGGTATACTCTTAATGAGCTCTTTTGATTCCCTTCCGGTCTTTCAATCTCTTCGCTGAGGCATTTTATCATTTATTATATAATAAATAGAGCTTCCAGGGTTAAGTTTCTTGTGCAACTTTTTTATTTTCTAGATTTCGGACTTGTCAGTCCTTCAACAGGATTATCACGTTAACAACTCAATAATAAATACAATTTTTATATACACATTATTAAAAACATATTTTAAATACTTATTATATATTGAGAGGACATATTTTACATTATTTCTATTTGAAAAACAAAATTTTGAAACTATACGTTCGTGGTGGATGATACGTGCTTTTATCATTTCCTTGACAACTTCTTCCCCCCATTGATCTATAATATAAAAATATATCTAAACATATAGAGATTTTCGGATATTATATTTTATAAAGGACTGCGGCGTGTGATTATAAACAATACTTAAAATTATACCGCATAAGTTTCATTTCTATGAAAAATCAATATTTATTCCCGCCCCTGGACACTTTTATTTTTCCCGTTCGCCATTACTCTTCATATTTTCACCCTCTCATACTTCATTCAAAAAAAAAAAAAGTTAGAAATAGTAAATATTTCTCTTTAAAATAAATATTGATTTTTCATAGAAAAGAAACTTATGCGGTATAATTTTAAGTATTGGATATTATATTTGTTAAAAGTGTGATTTTTATTTGCTATTTTTGTTTTCGAATTGAGAACTACACTCACGGACAAAACTTAAGGAAGTTGTACCTTTTAGCAATATATCGGGATTCAGACAATACCTCTGAAAGATATTACAGTGACCTTTATTGAAGACACACGAGATAACCAAGTATAAATTAAGAAAGAAAGGCATTTCCTAATAGTGAAACTGAAAGTTGCTGATGGCTTACGCCATCTATCGGAATAAATATCCACTAATCGTTGATTTTTGATTATTCCAGAATTGGCCACGCTGACGAGGGTCAACAGCCCGAAACCCGTACGTGGTTAGCTTTTCTTGATTAATCAAGAAACGGTATTTGGCCAATTCAGCAATAATTAAAAATCAACGATTAGTGGATATTTATTCCGATAGATGGCGCAAGCCATCAGCAACTTTCAGTTGCACGATCAGGAAATTCCTTTTTTTTATTAATTTATCTACCTGATCCAAGTACAAATTCACGTTTGTACTATTTTACACATAACCAAGTAGGTAAAAAATTGCCTCTGTATCCTTTAAAATAAAAATAATAATAATAATAAAATAAAAATGAAAAAGATAATCTTTGAATCAAAGACTTTCCACTTCCTTATGTTGTGTCCATCTCTGCCAAATAGCTGTCATCTGGTCGATGACAAAGCCAACAACACCAGCCTTGGCAATGGTGCTCAGTATTAGTATCAATTTTGACAGGAAAGATTATCTTTCTTTTTCTAGGATGAAAAATTTAAACGCTACATAATAGGCTTTTATTTATTTACGCAAGAGAATTGTTTTACAACAAATTAATTTAAAAAAAAACAATGTCGGTTGACGAGTGGATATCCTTCACATATTATTCATTGTTGCAAATATCATAAACTAGGTTGCTCTTGTTGAGTGGTACCTAATAAATTGATTTTGGAACCGAACCGAAATTAATCCCCTATATCAATTTAAGGTGAAAACATTGGTTATTAAATGTAGGGGAGACTGGGAGAAAAGTTCATAATATTATAGCTGAACATAATAAGAATATTAACAACAGTGACTCAAGATATTTAATAGTTCAACACATAAAAGAAACAGGCCATTCATTTAACTTATTTCAACCCATAGTATATTATGACAATATCCATAGTAAATACCAAAGACCTTTAATAGAATCTATGATAACCAAACGGCAAAAAAGCATAAGCAGATGAATAGAAATATCAGAAACATACGAAACAATATGGACAAATACTGTCCCATAGATGTAGGCACTCTTCTATATATAGCACAATAGTTCACGAATTTATTGGGTTTAATTTGAGATCTCGAGATATCATTCGACCAGCATGTATCCTCCACCCATGCACGTATATTTTCAAAAATTGTTTATAACACACAAAGAATGTATTATATATTTTCTCCGCCTTTCATTATCATTAATATTTAAAATATGTAAAAATTAATTTGTATATAAAAATAGTATATATCATCAATTTATTCTCGTGATACTCCTGTTGAAGGACTGACAAGTCCGAAAGCTTGGAAATAAAAATTTGAACAAGAAACTTAACCCTGGAAGCTTTATTTATTTTATGACGTTGGTTATTAGTTTAGTTGAATATTTCTAGTCCCACACAGAAGCCTATGCCCATAGTTCCTCAATCAACCCTGCTCTATAATAAATACAAAGACATTATAAGACAATCGGCATAATACATAACGGTCTGGAGATTTTACTGATCAAACTGATGGTTTCACGATATATTTTGTAGCGAAATATTTATTATTTTATTAACAGAGTATCATTTTTATAAGAAATAGAAGTATTATGAAGCACGAATGTTTCTTTTTCCAAACACAAAACAAACTTCTACTGTCCTTACTGCGATGAAAAAATATATTGGGAGGGCTTGTTTCATCAGTGGTGAACCCTACCAGCGGTTTCGCCAATTTAATCTACCAGACCGCTTCTCTTAGCCGCTGGGAAAACCGCTGGGAGGGTTCACCACTGATGAGCCAAGCCCTCCCAATATATTTTTTCATCGCAGTAAGGACAGTAGAAGTTTGTTTTGTGTTAAAAAAAGAACATTCGTGTTTTATAATGCTTCCATTTCTTATATATAGATGGCACGTTATCGTCTTATATCATTTTCTATATAGATAATACCGTAACAGAGTTTTCCATTGTAAAGTCCTGAGCTATCTCCTCCGAAGATTCTGAACTACACATAACGATCTATATACCAAAATTTTCGTTATTTTTTTCTTCGTATGATAGGCCTGTTTTTATTTTCCTAATGTTAACAGTTATTTTTATTTTTTAATTTAATCTATTTTACAATCGTAGATTTATTGCATTTATCATCATCAATTCCTTTGTTTTGAATTGCGTACTTTTATAGAGCGAAATAAAGAAATACATAATTGATTAGATACAAAAGTGTGAACCAGAAAGTCGATTTTTAAAAATGTTATTATTTAATATAAACTTATTTTAATTTAATTTTGAAATGAAAAGGTAGTGTAAAAGTGTATATGAGGTTAGATTCAAATAGGTTAAATTATGTTAGTTTAATCGCTAAATAAGGTTAGTTTTAGATAAGTTGAATTAGGTTAGTTTCAGATAATTAAAAAAAATAATGTTCGTTTTTAGAAAAATAATTCGAAATAGTAAGTATATATATATCAATATAAAAGATCGAAATGTAAAAATCACTACGTCCAAAATCTTCGCTTTAACTCGTGTAAAACGGCTCGAAGGTACGGCGGTGTCAACGTACAGCGCCGCCTACCAAAGTTAACCTTTTCTGGGAACTCGTGTAAAACGGCTCGAAGGTACGGCGGTGTCAACGTACAGCGCCGCCTACCAAAGTTAACCTTTTCTGGGAACTCACCAGGTTACATTATTTTTCGAATTGTAGATTGAATTATTACTTTTATTCTATCTTTTATAAGTGTTTGTTATAGTTTTTCATTTGAATTTAGCACAATTTTTGTATCTGGTTATCTTTTTTGGCATCTTTTCATCTCTCTTTGGCATCTTTTTTTTCCTCATTAATAAGACCTAATCCAAATAATTTAATAGTGTGTGCCGTTTTTTTAATTAAATTATTTGGATTAGGTCTTATTTTCTTTTATTAATTTGTTATAGTTTTTCATTTGAATTTAGCTCCATTTTTGTGTCTGTCTTTTTTTTTCTTCTCATAAATAGGCTGATGCTGTATTTGTGTACTCAATTGTTGCTTTTTGTGTCTGGTTTCTTTTTTGCAGTATTTTTTTGGAATCCTTTTTTTTTTCATCAATTGTTTCCTCACATGCTTGGAATTTTCTTTTTATGCCTGTCCTGGCTTTCAGTTTTATAGTTTTCCTCTGCTTTGGATACCAACTTTCGCTTCATTCTAGAGAGGCTTTATGTTTCACTAAGGTTGGCTTTTGCTATGACTATAAAGAGGGCTCAAGGCCAAACCTTTGCTACAAGAGCCTGGGTTTACGCACAGACGACTTTATGTGACTTTTGCAAGTGTGCGAACTTTGGATAGCATACATGTAAAGTTGAACCCAAGTATATATAAAATGTAGTTTTTAATGAGGTCATTTAAATGAATTCATTCCTTTTATATGTAGTTTTATCTGTGATATAGTAGTATTGTTTGCAATTTTATTTGCTGATTTGTGTCTTTTTTTTTCACTCAAAATATATATTTTTAAACTCTTGAATTACAGTTTTTTATATGATAGGCTGTAGGTCAGGACAACAAAACATGGTCGAATTATCGAGAGTGTCGAATTACAGTTTTTTTATATGATAGGCTGTAGGTCAGGACAACAAAACATGGTCGAATTATCGAGAGTGTCTAATTACAGTTTTTTATATGATAGGCTGTAGGTCAGGACAACAAAACATGGTCGAATTATCTATAGTGTCAAATTAAATTTGTTATTTAATAGGCTGTAGGTAAGGACAACAATCCTTTTTTTTTTTTCATCAATTGTTTCCTCACATGCTTGGAATTTTCTTTTTATGCCTGTCCTGGCTTTCAGTTTTATAGTTTTCCTCTGCTTTGGATACCAACTTTCGCTTCATTCTAGAGAGGCTTTATGTTTCACTAAGGTTGGCTTTTGCTATGACTATAAAGAGGGCTCAAGGCCAAACCTTTGCTACAAGAGCCTGGGTTTACGCACAGACGACTTTATGTGACTTTTGCAAGTGTGCGAACTTTGGATAGCATACATGTAAAGTTGAACCCAAGTATATATAAAATGTAGTTTTTAATGAGGTCATTTAAATGAATTCATTCCTTTTATATGTAGTCTTATCTGTGATATAGTAGTATTGTTTGCAATTTTATTTGCTGATTTGTGTCTTTTTTTTTTCACTCAAAATATATATTTTTAAACTCTTGAATTACAGTTTTTTATATGATAGGCTGTAGGTCAGGACAACAAAACATGGTCGAATTATCGAGAGTGTCGAATTACAGTTTTTTTATATGATAGGCTGTAGGTCAGGACAACAAAACATGGTCGAATTATCGAGAGTGTCTAATTACAGTTTTTTATATGATAGGCTGTAGGTCAGGACAACAAAACATGGTCGAATTATCTATAGTGTCAAATTAAATTTGTTATTTAATAGGCTGTAGGTAAGGACAACAAAACTTGGTCGAATTATCGAGGTTATATTTTTATATATAAAACTATAAATGTCGTTTTAATGAGGTCATTTAAATGAATTCATTCCTTTTATATGTTGTCTTATCTGTGATATAGTAGTATTGTTTGCAATTTTATTTGCTGATTTGTGTCTTTTTTTTTCACTCAAAATATATATTTTTAAACTCTTCAACCAATACCTATAGTTTCTTTCTTGAAATTGCTTACCAAACACGAGTCAGTGTTTCCTCAGTGGTAACAGTGTGGAGTGTAAGATTGTGGAGGAGAAAAATAACTTCCTATTGAATTTTTCAATAGCCTTACTCCCAGAAGAATGCCTCCACACTAGTTATACTCTAGGTTGGTGCTATTGTTATGCTTCTGAGAAATTTTAATCTTAAGCAGGGTCTTTACAATGGTACATGTATGGTGATACAGTGCATGTGCTCTCATGTCCTTGAGGTACAAATACTGACAGGGGCCAATGTTGGACACACTGTATTTTGGTGTCAAAACATCTTTGGCTCCTTCAGATATCAACATTCCCTTCATTCTGAAGAGGCAAGAGTTTCCAATAGGGTTGGCTTTTCCTATGACTATAAATAAGGCTTAAGGACAAACCTTTACTAGAGTGAGTTTCTTGCTACAAGAACCTGCATTTATACATGGACAGCTCTATGTGGCTTTTTCACGTGTGTGAACTTTGGATGGCATACAAGTAGAGTTGAAGCACAAATACTGACCGGGACCAATGTTGGACACACTGTATTGGTGCCAAAAATATATTTGGCTCCTTCAGATATCAGCCTTCCCTTCATTCTTAAGAGGCATCAGTTTTCACTAAAGTTGGCTTTTGCTATGACTATAAATAATATTTGGGTTCTTACTACATACGCATGGACAGCTCTATGCGGCTTTTTCACGTGTTTGAACTTTGGACAAAATACATATAAAGTTGAACCCATGTATGAATAAAAATAGAAATTAATTTTTAATGAGTCCTTTAGATTAATTCCTTTTATAAGTAGTCTCCTCTGCAATATAGTTGACAACCTCTTTTTTCTGATTTATTTTCATAAACTTTTTACTAATGTCTATAGTTTCTTACCTCAAAGGAATTTTTTTTTGTATTAGTTGTTTGTTAATACACTATTATCAATTATTTAGATTTTGGACTTTTCTTTATTCACTAAATTCTCCCATTTCTCTATACATAAATTTTGTACATTTTCAGTGGCTGTCATCGCCTCTGTAATACCTTTTTACCGGTAAGGTTGTATTTAAACAACAATCGACTGTGTAAATTTGATTTTTAAAACGGTCGAATTATCGGAAGTGTCGAATTATTGATAGTGTCGAATTACAGTTTGTTATATGATAGGCTATAGTTCAGGACATCAAAACATGGTCAATCTATACTTTTAAAGTCTCTGCAGGCCCTTTGGGTAAACCCTGGGCGTTGCCCGGGTCACTCGGCTAGTTATGTTTATATTTTTCTACTCTGTAAAACTTCTCTTATTGGTTATCTTTTTTTTTATCATTCATAGTTTGTTCTTGCCTTGAAAAAATGTTGTGGCATCCTGGAGTTTGTCTTTCCGGTGGCAATATAATATAAATTTGAGGGTGGAAGATATATTTATGTACCTAGAGAGACAAAGATTAATCGATATTTATTCCGATAGATGGCGCAAGTCGTCAGTAAATTTAAGTTATACTTCAATTATGCATCAGAACGATGCATTATGGTCATCACCCTAGTAAAAAAAACTTTACTAGTGTTGATAAAGAAAGAACCAAAACTGGTGATATAGCTCATTCTTTATCACAAATAGTAAATTTTTACTAGGGTGATGAACCTAAGGCATATTTTCTAACGCATAATTAAAGGGAGAGGTGCCCCTCTAGGTGTGTGTATATATATATGTCGTATTAAGGTAAGTCTTTGAATAATTATAAATTTAAAACTCTAAATTTGTATATAAGAAATAATAGACGCGACAAAAAGAAACGCAGCCATTTTCTCTTTGTTTATTTTCCAACTCCTTTGTTCTCCTCTTCTCCCTCTTACCCCTCGGGTCGTTGGTCAAAAAATTATATACAAGCATTGGCTATTTACTCTTTGATTATAGATATCAAAATATATGGATATTAAAATAAAAAATGTGTTGACTATTTACAAGTAGTGTGGGAATTATATTGCAGTGAACCTGTGTGGGTGTGCGCAAGATGAAATTCGTAGCTGCACAGTCTAGATAAAATTTTTAATTTTCTCTGAATTGAAAATATCCTAACGAGGTTATGATATACTATTGATATTTTAAACTGTTATTTATTACATCTTTATTCTCTAATAAGTCGATAGGATTCGAACAGTGCGGGGTTAAAAAGCTAAGACTACGGATGGTAGATCTCTCGGCCACGACTGCTCACTTTGAAAATGTTCATATCTTTCTTCATCCTACGATCCCTATTCTTCCTATCGTTGGCCACAAGTTGGCTAGACTTATGTTCCAACCTGGAAGTCTGGATAACGTTGTCTGTGTACTTTTACCTATGATATACTCGTACATTGAGTTTACGACTCACTCAATGGAAGTACATAGGTCAAAGCACTACAGCCAAAATTTTCTTCTTTTTTTTTTTTAAAAGGATGATCTTTAATTCGAACTAACATTTTGAAGTGCTCATCTTAGGATAGGTTTTACCGAACATCGATTTTCGAAACTAACCGATGGGGTTATACCATATCTTAGAGGATGATGTGTTTAAAAATCCAAAATTTTCTTTTTTTTTCTTTTAACCCTCGATAGTTTATCTTATAAAAACGCTTATATACTAATCCTATAGTTGTTCTATCGTATTGCTCTCTACGTAAATTAACTTATTACTATTGTCCTAAATCTGTAGGCCTTTACATCTTGTCTGTCCTACACCAGACAAAACGAACGGAGGTATGCGGGGTTGTTATACTCGACTAACGAAAAGCGCTAGCCTCTGCATATTGTAAGGTGGCTAAAGATATTTATAGGCTATTTAAACCCACACAGGCATTAAGTGTTTTTATGTTCACATTTTAAAGTAATATATTCAAGTCTTCAAGGTCATATATCATTTGAATTTATAGCTTGATTAAAATTATCATATCGCCTCATATAGTCCAACATTACATTTATATAGATATTTATATATTCCACTATTCTAACGGTCCATTTTATCAAGAACATTTTATAAGAGATATGTAGGTTTGTTTGCATGGGTAGAGGCAAGATATAAAACAATAAAGGAAGAAGGTATATACAAGATGCTAAATGAGTATAAAGAATCCAAAATATTATTGTGGTAATTAAAAACAATGGAAATTTTTCAATTCTAAATATAACAGTTTTATACAAAAATGTACACAGAGTGATAACATTATTTATTAACGAGTCTTTATTTAAATAATGTGAAAATTCTTTGGTCGCCAAGGTTGTTGGTATAAAGACATCGGCATTTGGATTAAGTTTACTGTGTAATTTTCTTTGGTAGTACCCAAATTACTTTCCACCATATTATCGAATGGATTGATTTTAGGGTCTAAGACCAATGTACTGGATATAGTGGGCTTTACTATTGATGAAAAAGTTGGTTTGGATGTTATTGGAAAATCAGACTTATAAAATTTTTCATCCGTGAAAATACTGTTGTCCAAATGGTTAAACGGTTGAAACCATTTCCTTGGTCTGGAGGAACCCGGATCACCCAAGATATCTGTAGTGAAGTGCCTATAAGGAAATAGAAAATAGTTTTGTCTAGGAGGAGATTCGGAAAGGTCCGTAGGAGGTGTGATATGGGAAATATTTTCTACATATCTACGAAGTTTTTCTATATTTATAAATTCTGTCTGTAACTGCAAAGGTCTATTTGGTCTATTAATGCGCACTACCTGAGGTGATAGTATTTCCAAGATCTCATATGGGCCTGTATAGTTAGGTTCCAACTTTGGAGTATTCGGATGTCTATAAACTTTCACCAATACTAGATCCCCTGGTACAAAATCAATCTTTTTATGTTTTTGATCGTACATTAGTTTTTCGGCCTTATGCCTTGCTTGAGTCTTTTGTAATGCTATTCTTCTTGCTTCTGAGAGTTCGGGAAATGTCTGAACATGGTTGTTTAAATTGTTAGGGACTATCCCTTTTAATAAATAGATGGGAGGAAATCCCGTCACTGTATGTGGAGTTAGATTGTAGATTCTGGTGACCCTTTCTATCTGTTTGGTCCATGTCTGTTTGGGGTGTTCTAAATGGAGTATCTTTAGTTTCCCTGTTATGGTTGCATTCAATCTCTCGCTCAGACCATTTGACTGTGGGTGATTTGCTGTGGTATACAAGGGTTTTATACCTTGTGAGATTAAAAACCTTCTATATAAATTGAGCGGATGTAAATGCAGGAGCTCGGTCTGTCAGTAGGTTTTTAGGAATACCTTCCTGAAATACCCTTTTTAGGGTTTGAATATAGGTCAGGGTAGAGGTAGATTTACTAGGAAAAGTCCAACAGTCATCATATCGCCACGCTGTAAGATTCAAAGGAAAAACAGGGTAACGTGGTAAGATTCTTTAATAGAACACGACGAGCTTTCAGGCAGCAACTGCCCTTCTTCAGGTCTTATACAAGTGTAGACAAAGAAGTGCCATATTTATAAGCGAAAATATTTACATATATACGCGCAAGGAATAAGGAATTTTACATACTGAAGATTGGAAAGGGGAATTTGCATATTTACAAATAAAAATAGAACAAACTCTGTGTGTGAGAAATAGAGGCAAAAAAAAACGGAGATAAAAATTAAACCTGAAGGCAAAACACGGAGATAAAAATTGAACCGTAAATAACAATAAAACCCAGAAACATATCAGCGAGTGAGGCCGTAAAATATTGTATATTGCGGTGGGAGATCAATCTTCCGGTTAAAACTGGGAGTACAGTTGGACACCAGTGCTTCCAGAACCAAGCGTTGGTACTTGTTTCCAATATCCCTGTATACAGAAATCGTATCGTCTAAATTAAAGGAATGGTCGAAATCTGCCATGTGTTGAAAGATGAGAGATTTTCGATCTTTGGAACGTATATTACGGTTGTGTTCGCGGATTCTAGTGGCGATGGTTCGACCAGTTTCACCAATGTAGCATTGCTCACAATCGTTGCATGATATTTTATAGATGCCGTTATTGAGGGATAGAGGGTTAAGCGAAAATATTTACATATATACGCGCAAGGAATAAGGAATTTTACATACTGAAGATTGGAAAGGGGAATTTGCATATTTACAAATAAAAATAGAACAAACTCTGTGTGTGAGAAATAGAGGCAAAAAAAAAACGGAGATAAAAATTAAACCTGAAGGCAAAACACGGAGATAAAAATTGAACCGTAAATAACAATAAAACCCAGAAACATGGAACGTAAAAATGGCGGTCAATAAAATTATGAGGGTAACCGGCGGATAAAAGATGGGTGTAAACGGTACGCTTCTCGATCGTTCTAAATAAGGCAAGGGAACAATGAGTTTGGAGAGAGTTTTTACCGTGGTGATTTTTTGAGAAACCGGGGCATGTGATAAAAAGTGTAAATAGGAGGGAGTGAAGTTAGGCTTGCGAAATACGGAGGGTTAAGTTTGATGGAGCTTTTTGTTATGGGGTGCCGTAAGGATGCTTCTAGGGAAGGCCAATTTTTGAAAAACGTGCGAATACCGAATTTTCGTAAAAATAACGCAATATCAGAGTTCGTGGTCGAAAAAGGAAGGACACAGACGTTTTTATACAGCGGAGGTGTAACTTTTTTGTGGTTCGGAACGTAAAAATGGCGGTCAATAAAATTATGAGGGTAACCGGCGGATAAAAGATGGGTGTAAACGGTACGCTTCTCGATCGTTCTAAATAAGGCAAGGGAACAATGAGTTTGGAGAGAGTTTTTACCGTGGTGATTTTTTGAGAAACCGGGGCATGTGATAAAAAGTGTAAATAGGAGGGAGTGAAGTTAGGCTTGCGAAATACGGTGGTCTGAAAAGTGCCATTAGTGTTGATGACTAAAACGTCTAAAAACGGGATGCAATTAAAACAGGATGGGTTGTGAGTAAAACGGAGATCATGATGGTATGAGTTTAAAACCGTGAGTATGGGGAGATGGTCGGTATCACGATGGAGGCAAAAAATGTCGTCAACGTACCTCGACCACATCTCGATCCCCAAATGATTATGGGAAACTAACCACCGGTCCAGATTAGACATAACAATCTCAGCTGCTATTGTGGAAAGAGGGCTGCCCATAGGGGAGCCTCTCATCTGTACAAAGAAACAGCCATTGAATTCTAAAGCATTCATGTCAAGGCAGATGGTGAATAGATCCAAGATGGTTTTTTGATCATTACTAGGAAGAGTGGAAGAAGAAAGAAGTTGCTCTAGGCCATCTATGATCAGAGAATGCGGGAGGCACAGAAAGAGTGATGTCACGTCAAAAGTCGACATGGTGAGACCACGAGGTTGGGGGACATTCTTTAATCTTGTAAAAAAATCAGATGGATCTTGTACCGAGTAAAGATTATGAGTTTTGACCAGGGGTTTTAGAAGGCTAGAAAGGTATTTGGCTAGCGGTAAGGCGGGTGACAGATGGCAAGCAACTATGGGTCTAAGGGGGACACTGGGCTTATGGGTTTTTGGTAGGCCATATATATATGGAACCCTGGAAAGATTGGAGGTAAACTGCTGGAACTTATCGGTAGTAATGCATTCGTTTCTTCTGAGCAATCTGAGTGATGATTTGTAGGCACCAGAAATAGCACAAACACGTTCAGGTGAAATCTCTTGGAAGGTATCGGAGTCTGAAAGGATATCAGACATTTTCTTCTTGTAATCATCAACTTTTAACACAACTACTTGTGAGCCCTTATCTGATTTAGTGATGAGGATATCATGATGGCTCTTGAGGGCTTTCAAGGAGGCAAGATCGCTCTTGACGGAATTGGAGCGAGATGAAGAACTCTTGTAAGCAGCAAGAAGTTTGTTGGCTATGGTAGAACGGATGTGATGTTTGTCTGTGTGGGACTGGTGCTGGAGGGAAGATTCAATACAGCTAATCGTGTATAAAAGATCAGGTTCATTGGGCAACCGAAAACTAAGGCCTTTCTCTAGTAGGGATATCTGCTTGTCTGAAAATACGATGTCGGTTAGGTTAACAATGGTATCTTCAGAGGGGGAGCGGGTGCGCAAGGGAAAACCATATTTCACGTGCCAGAATTCCAGCTTCCTCTGGTGCCGGAGTTCAATCTCAGAGTTCTGAAGTTTAACTCGGGCGGTTATGCCTTGTAAAAGAGAGCCGAGATCATTGGAAGGGATTCTGTGAGAGAGCAGGCAAAGCAGACCTCTGATGTTTTTTGTAAAAAACGGATCATATTATTGACCGCCATTTTTACGTTCCGAACCACAAAAAAGTTACACCTCCGCTGTATAAAAACGTCTGTGTCCTTCCTTTTTCGACCACGAACTCTGATATTGCGTTATTTTTACGAAAATTCGGTATTCGCACGTTTTTCAAAAATTCGCCTTCCCTAGAAGCATCCTTACGGCACCCCATAACAAAAAGCTCCATCAAACTTAACCCTCTATCCCTCAATAACGGCATCTATAAAATATCATGCAACGATTGTGAGCAATGCTACATTGGTGAAACTGGTCGAACCATCGCCACTAGAATCCGCGAACACAACCGTAATATACGTTCCAAAGATCGAAAATCTCTCATCTTTCAACACATGGCAGATTTCGACCATTCCTTTAATTTAGACGATACGATTTCTGTATACAGGGATATTGGAAACAAGTACCAACGCTTGGTTCTGGAAGCACTGGTGTCCAACTGTACTCCCAGTTTTAACCGGAAGATTGATCTCCCACCGCAATATACAATATTTTACGGCCTCACTCGCTGATATGTTTCTGGGTTTTATTGTTATTTACGGTTCAATTTTTATCTCCGTGTTTTGCCTTCAGGTTTAATTTTTATCTCCGTTTTTTTTTGCCTCTATTTCTCACACACAGAGTTTGTTCTATTTTTATTTGTAAATATGCAAATTCCCCTTTCCAATCTTCAGTATGTAAAATTCCTTATTCCTTGCGCGTATATATGTAAATATTTTCGCTTATAAATATGGCACTTCTTTGTCTACACTTGTATAAGACCTGAAGAAGGGCAGTTGCTGCCTGAAAGCTCGTCGTGTTCTATTAAAGAATCTTACCACGTTACCCTGTTTTTCCTTTAAAGTCCAACAGTATCGACTCATGTGATCACATATTACATGTAAATAAACTCGGTTACCACCATACTTATTAAATCCGGCTACTGTGTCCATTGACATAAGTCCATAAGGTTTCTTCGCGAGTGGTAAGGTACCCATTTCTCCATATGTAGGTCCTTTCGGAGGTTTTACTATTTGGCAAATTTTGCATTTACGGACATAGTTATTTATATCTTTGGTCATACCATCCCAATAATGCTGACTAGTGATTAACCTAGTGAGTTGTGTGATTCCTGGATGGTTATACCATTCGTGTGCTTTCTGGAGTAACATTTCTAAGTGTATCAGGTACGACTACTCTGGGTACGCCATTTTTAGTAATAATCGCAAGTCTATCAGTATTGGTGAGTGATTGATATTTCTCAGGTACACGATGCTGGTGTTCCTCCAATTGTTGAGCCTCTAGAAATCCGCAAAATGGTTGTCTTGATAGTAAGTCTGCTTCGAGTTGTTTTTTACCTTTCAGATAGGGTATGTCAAAAGTGTATGGGCTGAGTCTCAAGGACCACCGAAATAACCTACCTGACGGATTTTTAATATTTTTCAAATAGACCAGAGCTTGGTGATCAGAATAAATGGTGAAATGTCTACCAAGCAGGTACACCCTGAAGTATTCGATAGACTCAATGATAGCTAAACACTCCAGCTCCGAGATGGAGTAGTTCTGTTCATACTTGCGTAGAGAGCGAGAGAAATATTGTACAGGATGTTCTTCTCCATTTTCATCCTTTTGCTTTAGAATTCCGGATATCCCTAATGTACTTGCGTCACAATATAAGAAGCAGGGTAAATCTTCTTTAAAGATATGTAAAACTGGTGATTCAGTTAGGCTGCTTTTCAAATCTTCAAATGCCTTCTGACATTTAAGAGTCCACTTAAAAGGAATATTCTTTTTTAGAAGTATATTTAAAGGCGATCTAAGCTGTGCATAATGAGGAATGAATTTATGATATACATTTACGACACCTAAAAATGACTGTAAAGTTTTAACATTAGTCGGAGGTTGGATGGTTCCTATTACCTGAGTGTTAGTTAGGTGAGGTTTATAAGTGCCCTGTGTGATTTCGTACCCTAGGAAGCTAATGGAGGTCTTACATAATTGACATTTGTTAAGGTTGAGGCGGATATTTTCTGCCCTGCATAGTTGGAAGAATAAACGAAGATGTTCTAAGTGTTCTTCAAAACTATCAGAAAAAATTATAAAATCATCATAGTAGTGTTCTAGAAATTGGAAGTTATATTTTCTAAGTATTTGTCCAATAGCTCTCTCGAAGATCTGTGGTGAGCTTCGTAGCCCGAAAGGTAATCTTTTAAACATGTACACTCCTGCGTGGGTGGTGAAGGCTAAATAAGGTCGAGAATCCGGATGGATAGTTACTGTCCAATAAGCGTTGCTCAAATCAAGGCTGGAAAAATACTTAGCTTTCGACAGTTTTTCTATCACTGATTCTATTAATGGTATAGGTTGGGGATCAACAGGAATGTGTTCATTTAATTTTCGAAAATTCACACACATTCTAAATGTTCCATTTTTCTTTTTTACTAGAGTAATGGGTGAAGCATATTCACCTATGGCCGGTTCTATTATATTATTTTTTAACATCTCATTGATTTGTATATCTATTTCTTTCCTATATGTAAATGGAATTCTATACGGTCGCAACCTGATTACTCTATCTGTATTTGGTTTAATCTGTACAGGTTGGATATGTAGGGTAGGAACTTTAAATGGGTCTGTAGGACATATTTCAGCAAATCCTTTCAATAATCTAATTAACTTAAGGTATAATAAGTTGTTTATCTTATGATACTTATCAATTAAATCACTGGTTAACTTATTTTCCCCTGGAATGCTTGATTGAGTGGAAGGTGTCTGTTGTAAATGATTAACATAGAGTGGATTACTTCCTGAAGGTGCACAGTGATTATCTAAGATTTGTGTATTAACAATATGAAGGTGTTGGTTTATATTATATTTCCTATCTGGATTTATCACATTGTATGCATCATTTACATAAGCCAAATCTGTTTCAAAATAAAAAAGAGTAGCAGGAATATTTGTGCCTTGTTGACTCACTACATTTCTATTGAAGTCAATTCTAGTTTTTAATTTTTTTTTTGAGTATATAATCCTATTAGTGCAATTTCATATGGTAGATGAAATATATAAAATTTTAAGCTAACTTTTCTTTTAAAAAAACTGACTGGTAAAATAACATAAAATAGAGGTTGGATTGGTCCACTCAATGTATTAATTCTAGAATGCTTATTAACTGAATATTTAGTTATATTTCGAAATATATCTGATGGCAAAATTTTATGCAAATAATCAAAAGATATTAGGTTAATGGTAGAGCCAGTATCCACAAGAAATTTAACATTGAAGGTGAAAATAGATAAATTAAAGAATAGTCTTACATTATGCTGGTTCTTTCCTTGATGAGGGATCACATCCTTGTGATCTGGGATGATGTCCGCTCGATGTGGCTGGTTCCCTGGGTTCCTTGGGCAGCGTGGTAATCGCGTAGTTGCGAAAGGCAAAACGTCCACCTCCAGGTCGGCGAAACGCTGCTTGCCCATATTGTGGCCGGTAATGTCCTTGGCCAGGCGAGGGAGTGGATTCGGGTGCCAACGGTCAAGGTCACGCTGTGGTGTCGGTTGTCCCCGAGCACTCGTTACTGGCCACTTTTGGATGGTGTTCACATAGTCCAACCATTCTTTAGGCGTCTGTGGGTTCCTGGCGTATATCATTTTCTTCAAATCATACGTTACACTTGCCGTAAGTGCTTCAACAATCTGTTTGTTTGGAAGTGAGTTCTCTAATGCACCCACAACCTTAAAATGGTAATAATCGTTAATTTTTTCTGGCTTTTCCAATTGGCGAGTGAACAATTCTTCCAACGTTGTCTTCTTCTTTGATATATAGATTGTGGACAGTTTCTGTTTGATATTTAAATAAGTCTCTTGTTCTAAGCCCAATCGATAAAATATATTTTTAGCTTCTTCTTCTAAATTTAGAATAACTAAATTTTTTCTGTCTCGTTCATCGTTCGTTGCATTCTCAATGTTACGAAAGAAAATATTTATATCTTGATTGAGGCCAGAGAATTTACTTATATAATTTTTATTTGAGATCGTCTGTTGTGTTGTATAATTTGTGTTAGTAAATTAATTTATTCTTTCATTAATTTAAATTCTATATTATCGTTTCTGTCAGAAAAATGAGTGTCGGTATCTGACTTCCTTTTTGGCATTTTTGTGGCGAATGGGTGTAGGCTAAAGGCTAAATCCAATAAAGTTCCAAAAAAAAGAAAAAACGTACCGGTTATTATATCCTGTGTCGGCTAAATACTGTCGTATTAAGGTAAGTCTTTGAATAATTATAAATATAAAACTCTAAATTTGTATATAAGAAATAATAGACGTGACAAAAAGAAACGCAGCCATTTTCTCTTTGTTTATTTTCCAACTCCTTTGTTCTCCTCTTCTCCC
The DNA here is from genome assembly GCA_030710605.1 of Cordylochernes scorpioides. Taxonomy (NCBI): domain Eukaryota; kingdom Metazoa; phylum Arthropoda; class Arachnida; order Pseudoscorpiones; family Chernetidae; genus Cordylochernes; species Cordylochernes scorpioides. The sequence continues at coordinate 22,806,102 of CP092872.1, forward strand.
TCTTACCCCTCGGGTCGTTGGTCAAAAAATTATATACAAGCATTGGCTATTTACTCTTTGATTATAGATATTAAAATATATGGATATTAAAATAAAAAATGTGTTGACTATTTACAAGTAGTGTGGGAATTATATTGCATATATATATATATATATATATATATTTTATATTGGAAATATTGGAACAATAAAATAATTAGAAATCCAATATATGCATCTTTTATAAATATATATATATGTGTGTGTGTGCAACTTAAAGTTACTGATGGCTCGCGCCATCTTTGGGAAATAATATCAATTAATCATTGATTTTTTTAATTATTCCAGAATTTGGCAAATACCGTTTCTTAATTAATCAAGAAAAGCTAACCACATACGCGTTTCGCGTGTTGACCCGCGACAGCGTGGTCCAAGATGTATCTTAACGACTAAAAAAGCTAAACAAAAACGACTAAACAAAGCAATGAAACAGGTATTTAGACTATAAGAGGGCGTAAGAACGCCAATCAGTGTGAAAAATAGTACAAAAGTGTAAAAGGGATAAAAAAAAAGTATAAATATATGTATATATATGGTAATTTAAACCAACAACCCTATATTGTATAATACTTATAACAAGATTGTCATGTTGTATATAGAAACACATCTATAAATAATTATACGCATGATTGACATGTGTCATTGCATCACCATATGTAATGTACTTTGTACAAACTGAGGATGAATAAATAAAACTATGTAATAGATTAAGAGCTGAGCTAAGAAAGAGATCGAGATAGAAATACAACAACCCTAAAAAGGAATTTGGCAGCCCGTTGCCATCAGGTATGAAGGGTGTGGAGGATGCCGCAGCCACCCCACGCACTTTGCACCCGTTCAAAGTCCAAATTCTCGCCTGCCCCCCCCCCCCCCTCCCTCGGCGAAGATATAAAACATCTGCCCTAGCCGAAATGTTACAGTCACTTCACAATCGGCGTGAGCCCTTGTCGGTTGTAGCCAGGACCACCTCATCGACCATGTAAAACAGTAAGAAATATTCTTTCTCCATCTTGCTCTTAGCTCGTCCCCTATCTGTTCACGAAACTTTCCTACTACAACTGTGTCTCTTCGATTTTTTGTGTGTGGACATTCCCAAGCTTTCCACTCTGCCTCGACCACGACTGCCTGTACTCTGTGAAAACTGTTAAAGGTCTTCCAAAGTGCAGAGAGGTACTGGAAAATTCTCCACGCCCTGACTGTCCCTCTCGGTTACTACAGGTTTGACCCTCGATTACCACATATATATAATCCAATTTCAGTATAATGCCGCATAATGTGTTCAAATAGGTATTTACAACGGAATATGCGTGAACATTTTACCTGCTGAAAGATGAGCTGATTGTGTTGATGAGTGCTTCTAAGTTGTTTCAGGAGGACAGCCTTGTATGCTTCAGCATCCTCAAGCGAATGGAGAACTGGGCAGAACATACTTACATTAGCAGAATCTCTAAATATAGAGACTATACTGATACTAAAACATATATTCGAGGCGGAAAATACTCATTCTCGAATCCTCAATCTCTAATGACAACAAGATTATTGTTCAGGATTACAGCCTTGTATGCTTCAGCCTCCTCAAGCGAATGGACAACTAGGCAGAACATGCTTACACACGTTAGCAAGATCTCTAAAAATAGAGACTATACTGGTACTAAAACATAGATTCCACGCATAAAATACTCATTCTTGAATCCTCAATCTATAATGATAACCAAATTATTGTTACGGTGCGAAGTTTCGGTATCGCCGTGGTGGCAAGCAGGGTCAGTTCGACCACATGTGTTCACCCCAATATTAGCTGAGGAGGGGCCGACGTATCGTCAAGAAGAAAGAAGCTCATCTCTGAATGTCCGGTTGTCGTCTTCCTCCCTATTGTTGATGCTCTATGTATGTTACGTGCTTTGTTCTCCATATTACACAAAATGTTAATAAAGATGAGTTGAACAGATTTCCTTATCGATCTCTTCTACTCATTGAACCACAGGGGGTCGGTGGAAGGATGGTCTAAACCGTTGGTTTTCGACTGCAACGACCCGGATTTGATTCACGCATTGAAAACTTTTTTCTGATAAAAAAAAATGCTCCAATGGCCCCAGATTCTTGCAAAAATCCAACCCCACCAGCGAGTGCAAGTAACCTAACGGGTCTCTGGCACATTTATAAGTGCAAAGTCGAACTGCTTTTCACATGTGTAGACATGTCGTGCACTTACAGTTAAAGCAGTTGCCCTTTTCTACCCACCATGATTATCATGGCCTGTACCACCTGTACACGGTGGAACAAAAGTATAAACTGCAAAATCGATTTCCTAGAACAGTTCCAACATATAATATCCAAATGATTTCTCAATGTATTCCTCAATATTTTATATACATATCTACTACATAGATTTCCCCCTAACGCTTTTGTTTGTAGTTTTAGAAATAACTATAATTATGTGAACAAAATTGTGTCTGTCTCCTTTAAAAATATATATACGATTGTCGTCATTAACGACTTTACACTTCCTTAATTTTTGTCCATGAGTGTAGCTTTAATGCATTTTTTAACGGGGGGGTTTCTCTTTTTGGTACATTAAACTACGTGAATTTTCATATAGAAAAGGTCTGAAAGATTGGTCTTACAAGTTATTTATCTCTCTATATCTATGTAATTCATCTATTGCAATAAATTGATAAAGAGGGAGCAATCCCTCGATATATTTGAGATTTTTTTTCTCATTACAGATCCAGGTACGCCCTTTTTTATATAAACTTATTTGATGGATCGCTTTTTGACTCAAATAAAGAACATTGTACGAGAGTGAAATTGTACTGGGATAAGGTGAATAAATTAAGAAAGAAAAATACATCTCCTGATCATACAACTATAGCTACATCAGCAACATTTAGTTACACAATAAGATATGCCTTTTTTATATGAAGTATCTTGTTTTGCTATTTTTAAAATAAGAATATTTTAGATTGAATTGATTTTTTAAATTTATGATACAAAATGAATGCAATATTTGAATCCATAATAAATGCATTCTCATTGATAAAAAACTATATATATATATATATCAATTTAAAAGGCATATATAATTTATTTACAAAATTTATTTTGTCAATAATATATATACAAGGTATGTCCCATAAGTTCCCGGACTGGGTCCATAAAAAAATAAATAAATGAAAAATGTAAATAAATTTGACAGTTTATTATAGAAAAAATATCTGGCAACACGGTGGTACCAATATCGAGGCGGTACGTGCGCGCGCGCCAAAGTTATTCTAATTTATTTAAAGGTTACACCTTGCGCTGCGGCGATTTTACGATGAAACAAAAATTGAAGCAGAGGATTTGCATAGAAATTTGTGTGAAACTTCAAATATCAGGAACCGACACTTTTGAAATGCTTAATAAAGCATTCCCCAATAACGCCCCAAAGAGAACAACTGTTTTTGAATGGCATTCTAGATTTAAAGCTGGCAGAATTTCCATTGAAGATGATCCTCGTCAAGGACGCCCAACATTTCAAAGGACTGATGAAAATGTGCAAAAAAACACCGATTTGATAAAAGAAAATCCTCGAACCACTTTGCTGGAGCTAGAGCAAGACACAGGCATCTCTAAAACAACGATTGGAAGGATCGTAACCGAAGATTTGAGGCTCAAAAAGACTCCTGCAAAATTCATCCCAAGATTCCTCACTAATGAGCAAAAACTGTGTCGGCTTGCAACCTGTGAGGACAGGCTGGAAATGACAAGAACGGATCCGGAATGGAAAGAGAAGATAATCACAGGCGGCGAGACATAAGTCTATGGCTATGACCCTGAAACCAAGCGTCAATCTGCCGAGTGGAGAGGTCAGGGTGAGCCTAGACCCCAAAAAATCCAGGATATTGAAATCCAGAAACAAGGTGTTGCTGGTCGCTTTTTTGGATAACAAGGGCATTGTTCATCACGAGTATCTTCCTGCAGGCCAAACAGTTATTAAGGAAATGTATTTGAGCATTCTTCGCCGTCTAAGGGAAGCGATTCGAAAAGAAAGGCCAGAAAAATGGACTAATGGTGACTGGATCCTACACCATGACAATGCCCGCCCTCACACAGCGCACTTGGTGACGAGTTTTTTGGCGAAAAACGGGACAGAAATCCTACCTCAACCACCCTATTCCCCAGACATCGCACCAAATGACTTTTTCCTGTTCCCCAAACTCAAAGCAGTTCTAAAAGGAAGACATTTTGACACCAGGGAAGACATAATAGAAAAATCGCTGCTGGCATTGAAGAGCATTCCAAAAGAGGCCTATAAAAACTGTTTCGACAATTGGGAGAAACGATGGCGCTGGTGCGTTGAAGCAAGGGGGGATTACTTTGAAAAGTTTTAATGAAAAAAAAATAAAAAAATCTTACCTTTTTTTTTATGGACCCAGTCCGGGAACTTATGGGACATACCTTGTATATATATCAAAAATATTTCTCCCTCCCCTTTGAATATAGGTCAAAAATATTTTAAAACTTGATTCTATTGATGTTGTGTGGCGCTGAGTTTGTTATTGACAACATAAATATGTTATAATACCTTGAAAAAGGTTAGCGTTCACCCAACTGAAATATTGATAAATAAATTATATTTTGATCCAATATATGTATTTTTAATAGAAGATCTATTTATGGATTGCTCTATTTTCTCTCTCTCTCAGAAAAAATAATCAATATATGGTTTACACGAAACATTAGTACTTACAATTTATATCCTGGAGACTAGAAGATAAAAAGGTGTAGGTCATGAAGAGAAAGAGCAGGAAGGACATTATGGACTTGCTAACCGGGGACATGAGACGTCTCAGTCCACTGTAGACCTGGTTAAGAAGGTAGGGTGAAGTCTGAAGTGGTTGTTTAGCTGTCTCTACCCCTGCTATCCTCACTTCCAGACTTTCCCCTAGCCATGACATGGGATTCTGCCACTTGTTCCTATAATCTCCAAAGTGCTGCTGTAAAGCCTTTACATCTCCAGTTTCTTTCAACGGATTATGAAGAACATTCTTTATCTTTACACAGAGCTCTTGAAGATCTTGGGTCCATTGCATAACCATATCGGATTTCTTCTCTTTCGTATCGCAGATGAATGGAGACGGTTTAAGCTTCTCTTCAGATTCCTTCGGCCCAGATACCAAAGACAGGACCTCTGAGAGGACAATTAGGGAGGACTCGGTGATGACTTGGAATGAAGATTCCGTATCACTGCGAGCTTTCCCCAGTGTCTGGGGCTGGATGAGGGACCATCTCTCTGAGTCGCAGGGGATGGTGTCACTCGAGCCGCTACTGTCCCACCGTTCCAGTGACAGCTTGGTGATAGGCCAGACGCTTTGGGCTCGGCGCGGTGCAGGTAAGTTAAGTTCAGAAAGGCCTTCAGAAGATAATAAAGAATAAGTTGATTCTTGTTCTTTCTTTTCGTCTAGGATTCTGCGCACGCAAACCACATGTTTTCAGATTTTTAAGAAGCCAAAAACTTTGTTTGTTTTCGTGAGTGTGTGTGTGGAAGGAAATTCTAAGCTACAATGTTTTAGATCAATATTTTGTATATTTTGAGAGAGATAGAGATGCGTTTAGATTTATTTTTGTTATTAGGATGTCTAGGAATGCTATGGCAGAACGATCCAATCTATTAGAGCTCTAAAGAAGCGGTCTGGTGGATTTAAATTGGCGTAACCGCTGAGAGGGTTCACCACTGATGTGCCGGGCCTTCCCAGTATTGTTTCGTCGCGGTGGGGATAGTGGAAGCTTGATTTATTTGTGAAAAGAAACTTTCGCGTCTTAATGTCTTCATTAGTTACATATAGATGACATGTTATTGCTTTGTATTAAAATAGAAAGTGTTACACCAATAAGAAACAGATTGAATATCATGAAACTTATAATTAATGTAAAGGTATATTACAGAGATCATTTGATTAAAAAATATAATTACTTTTAATTTACCTATTTTGTATATACATGGCATACAAATTTAATCGTTCCTTTCTTGCCTCAAGAAACTGAGCTAAATTCCTTTTTTTTTTATTGATGGAATTTTTCCGGGAAAACGGAGCAAAAATTTGCACACCAATTATGGACCGATTTATTCGTCTCAGACTCATTAACTCGACACCTAAGAAAATTCTTACCCACTCCCGGCCATCTTAAAAAGAACCTCAGAAAAATACAACTAGGAACATCAACCACTACCCTACTATCAGGACATGGATATGTTCAAGCCGATATGGCCAGAATTAAACAAATCCCTGATTGAGCATGTCCTTTCTTATATAGGATAGTTGTCCTTTCTCTTTATAGACCAATATCCTTTCGGAAAAAATTGCACCAATATTTTGGCCAAAGATTTGTTGGCCAAAGGTAAACATCTTTGGAAAATTCTGAGCATTCCACGAATCCCGTGAGGATCTCAAGAAACAAAAGTTCGCTTGGACTGATGAAGGACATTAGCCTGAAACCACGATCTCTAGGTAGGCGCTTTGAATTTACTAAAGCTTCTGTAGTGGCTTTGTCCCTGACCATGTTCGATCACCAAAATTCTAAACTACCACGAGTTTAAAAATTCCACATTATAGCCAAATCCTAGACTCTGTTGGCTCTTCTTTCTTATTTCATACATGAATTCATACATACTAGGTGAAAAATTCTCAATTTTTTCAAATAAGTGTATGTATTTAAAATTTCCCCGAGCGAATCTTGGCTAAATAACTTCTCAGAATCAATATAACTAAAGGCATCGTATATAATAGTCTTCAACAAGAAAAAATTATATGATCACCAAAAGCCGTATAGCTTTACACAAAAAAATAACTTTGTAATTATTTTTTATTTGGGATGTGTACATGCCTCAAAGATCTATGCATTTAGATGAACATAATTGGTAAGGTAAGAGGCTCTCGAGGTGTGGCGTTAGCGCGAATGGACGAAAATCTAGAAATCTATGGGTTTAGTGGAAAAAGATAGATATACAAGGTGCGTTCATTAATTTCCAGGACTGCTCTGTATCTTTGAAAAAATAAAACAAATAAAAAAACTAATTCAATATTTTTCAAAATATGCCCCTCCTGCCTCAATACACCCGTTCCATCTTTTTTTCCAATTGTCGAAGCAGGAGATAAAATCACTTTTTGAGAGGTTCCTCAAGGTTGCCTTCGATTCAGCTTGTATCATATCAATGTTGTCAAATTTCCGTCCTTTCAAGTTAATTTTCAATTTAGGATAGAGGAAAAAGTCATTGGGGGCTAAGTCGGGGGAATAGGGTGGATGAGGGATCTGTATGGTTGAATGCTTGGCCAAAAACTGCAAAACAACATGGGCTGTGTGCGGCCGCGCATTACCGACGTGAAGTATCCAGTCATTGTTTTGCCATCTTTCAGGTCTTTTAAGGCGCACTGCCTCCCTTAAGCACCTCATTATCCCCAAATAAACAGATAGTCCAGTCACTGAAGATAATTCTTCTGTTAGATTTAATTAACTCCTTTATTTTGAGCTTGTTTTCCTCGCAACGAAATGATCTTGGACGCCCAGTATGCTGATCATCGTTTACCTTTTCCCGACCTTTTTGGAAGCGTGAAAATCATTCAAAAGTTCTTGAACGGGATAAAGCTGCATCGCCAAAAGCTTCTTTAATCAATTCATACGTCTCAGTATCACTTTTTTTTCAATTTAAAACAAAACTTAATGCAGATTCTCTGCTCTTCGAAAATGGCCATTTTAAAATTAGAAATGCGAACCTTACAAGGAAGTTGTTTTGTTCTATTTTTAGATCGGCGCGTGCGCCACGAGACTCGTGCTTTCAGTCAGGTGTGGTCGAATGTCCAATATTCAACTCTGTAAAAAATATTTTCTCTAGCATTTTTATTTATTTTATTTTTTAACCAGTCCTGGAAATTAATGAACGCACCTTGTATGTTAGATTTCCTTTTTTTCAATAAATTAAAGAAGAAAATAAAATATTAATTGTTTAGATTTATTCTTATAAATACACAAAAAATAAAACTCCGCTCCAATTTTTAAGTACTCTCTCCTTTCCTTTATTCTTTTAAATTACCACAAAATACAACATAGGTATACAAAACAATAATTTAAAGTATAAAAATTACAAGATGAATTACAATATAAATTGCATATACCGACCTGGAATGAGGAACAGTCACCTCAGGCTTGCGGTCTATTGAGGTTTCCTGGGACCCGCCCTCTGCGATGGATGACTCCGTGAGGACTTGGAAAGAGGACTCGGACAGGTTATCATCACCCTGGCGCTGGACTATGGACCATTTCTCGAGGTCCACAGACAGATTGTCGGAGTTGTTGCTGCTTGACTCCGGTGGATCGGGCTGGACTCTGGCTGGACCTGCGTGCTCGATGGAATCTCCCTGCATGCTGCTGCGCACAGCACATTCCACCATGGCTATCTCTTCATCGAGGATCTTATTCCCTATTCTGGAACTATATTTAGAACTGTATAGAACTATCACATACAGAGGCCACGGTGGTACATGCGATGTAGATTTCCAAAAATAATTAAACTTCAACAAAGTATCGAAGTAACAAAAATCTATCAATTATTGCCCTCTTTGAATGTATAATTAAAAGAATCAGGAAAATATGCGTCAGACCCCCTATAAAATCTTAATATAAATATTAAATATAAAGGTAACCCAGACACTATAAAGTGAATGACATAAAGTAAAATGTGACTTATGGTTTAATGCAAAATATATATATATATTATAAAAATAAATAGTTGTATAGTTTTATAGTTAAGTATTCTATTAAAATTATCTTCATTATTTTGATTATTTAAATTCAAATTATAAAATTTACAAATTTTATAATTTGAATTTAAATAATCAAAATAATGAAGATAATTTTAATAGAATACTTAACTATAAAACTATACAACTATTTATTTTTATAATTAATTTAGATTTAGCTTGCTAATCTAACCAAATCTACTTGATATGATTTATCATTCTGATCAGTTTGCTCCTTAAGTTTTAAATGTAGTATCACTGTTATATTTTTATTATATAGTTTTTACACTATATATATATATATATTAATAACACATACCAAGGATCAAATTCTCATTTATTTATCAATTCATTTCATTTTTAAAAATTATCTCATGGGTACGATTACACCAGGTTATGAAAGTTGAAAGCAATTATTTTTCATAATATAGTTTTGGGGTTGTTGTATAGGTCTTAGCTCCAATACAGTCCAAGATATGTGCTGGAGTGGAGTTGGAGCATTTTGAGCAGACAGTAAAAACTTCTCTCCATCAATGAACATAATAGGTCTAGTATGTCCGTATTTAATCTTGTAGTTTTGTGAAATTCATTTCATGCACATACATACACATTGTGTGTATACACTGAACTTTAATTATTTTATAAATTTCAAAAGGTTGTTTATCTTCGTTTCTCAAAATTCAAATAGCATACATAGCCCAGTTATTCTTTGGTACATAAGCTAGAAGAAGTTTTATCTTAAGAAAATTACCGCATTGTAGTTAAACATTCTTTTCTCATTTTTACAACACTCATCAACAGTTCTTCTCAATTTTACTCATACTGTCATTACCTTCCAGACCTAAACCATCACCTTTCTTACTTCTTTGGCATATAAAGGTTCAAATTTGCAGAATCAACCTTGAAGGAAATTGATATGGAACTAGAGCAGCAGCTTTTCACATTCAAGATAGAGGACATTGCGTTTGCTGTGATAGAGATGTATGAAGTCATCTGAGGCTCTTCATTGGAAACGACAACAGCAACAACAAGGTTCAAATTTGATCTAATATTAAGATAGGCACTTTATTAGCTCTCTCTTTCTCTATACAGGGTGGATTCAAAATACGCCGACCAAAGAATGGATTCTAACCATAATGATAATAGAAAAATGTTCTATGAATATTTATTTGTTTTTTGAAAATGATGATGACAAATATCTATATATTTGACCTATATCTATATATTTGCCACCATCTAGAGTTATGGCAAGGAAGGAATCATTCCTTCACAGCTACAAATCCGTAGCCTGTAACTAATCCCAATTAGTAGATAATATCCCATTATGGAAAATGACAATGAAAATATACAACAACAACAACAAAAAGCCTTTTTTGGGGCCACTCGCCCCATACAGGATTCGCCAGTTCACAAGGGATAGGGAGAACACTGTGAGGCCTTTTTCCGGGATATAGTCTTGTGAAATCCAAATATCGCCAACGCTATGTACCTATTCTTTGATATTTCATCAATCAGTGCCGGAAATGAAGGACAAAGTTGCCCCGTTTTATCATTTAATTTTCGTCTTTCCTCAGACAGAGCAGCACAGTCAAATAAGTAATGCAACATCTCCGTTGTTATTCCTGATCCACAGAAAGTGCATTTCAGGTCTTCACGCCTCAATAAAATCAAATGGTGTTCTCTGAAAAAAATTGAAAGGGTTCTGAATTGTGCAATTAATCTGATGATAGGAAAAGGGAGTTCAGTTAAGAAGTATTCTTCGGTGGTAAAGGTTGTATATATGTCTCTATAGTGGGAATATAACTTTGATTGGGTTATTCTTGTTAGGTCGTTTTGTATTGTTTGCTCTATCGCAGTTCTTAATATTCCAGGGATAGCATTCCTTAGTGAGTCAGGATCATTACAATAAGTAAGCCACGAGGATCCGTTATTATTAAGTAAATTGCTTAATTGTTTTATAAAACCGATGGGCGCACCTGTAGCACAGGATAATTGCCTCGACAATGAAAATATTTTAAGGAAATAATAACCAGCCAAATAATTGGAATTAATTGGATATTCTCCGGTCTTGGAGATCTGTGAGAATAATTCTTTCCAGATCTAACTATATATGGATTATCAAATTAAATCTCCATTAGAGTTTATAAAATTGTTTTAATATCAAACTATTCACGATTCAATACTATGTAAAGCGATAAGTTTGTTTATTATATTGTCACGTGGAAAATTAGGGACGATAAACTTCAGAATAAGACAGCAATTTATTTAAGGCAAGAACAAACTATGATTGTGATAAACAAAAGATAAGAAATGAGGGAAGTTTCCAGAGTAGCAAATTATAAACAAAAATGATACTCTGTTAAAAAATAATAATAAATACTTTGTTACAATATTATGCATGGCTATCGTTTGAATCAAGTGTCCTTCAACATTAGCGGTTAAATAACGAACGGTTCAATAAAGGTTTGATAATTATATTTATATATAATATAAGAACCAGAATATACAGAATATATAAGCCTCATTATTGTGACTTGTATGGAAACAATAAAGTCCAATATTATAACCTCTGTGAAATCTTTGGACAAAATAATGAAACCTCCGAGGTTGCGTTTCTTTCTTTACAACGTTTAATAATGCTCAAGCTTTCGGGTTCGGGCTTCCTGTTTTGATTGCTGTGTTGAATCAGTTGACCGGAAATTTCCATCATGAGGTTAAGTCTAGGAAGCTGGCCATTTTGCGTTGCTCCTGTAGAAGGGCCACCATACCCGAAAGCTTGAGCATTATTAAACGTTGTAAAGAAAGAAACGCAACCTCGGAGGCTTTATTATTTTGTCCTAAACAATGACGTATAAATGTAAAAATATATACGGTAGAAATGTGTTTCTTTATCAAATATAAATAAAGAAACAGCATTGATACTGCATATTTTTTTTACATTTATACTTTATAGCAATTTTCTCTTTTAATAAAGTTAAAGGAAGGTTGATGACCTCACAAAAGACGTGACAGCCTGGCTAGAATGACGAAAAATCTTTATAGAAAATTTGTCTATTGTTTTTTTTTGTTTAGTACCTATATTCCTGAAATTTGTCGATCAATTTCAGATTCACCCTGTATACTGATATGTTTTTTTAAGAGTTAAATTTATTTCAATATAATTATAATAAATAATGAATAATTTATCGTAACAGAAACACACGATTTAGCGTGATTTTTTTGTTTTTTTCAAATAAAACAATTTCCTACTGTCTTTACGTTGAGAAAATAAAAATCGGTTTCCAAATGAATTACGCACATGAGACAACAACAAAAAATACCTCAAATTACCCTACACTAGAAGTGTTTTAATTAGTTTTCACTGAACATTTTCAAAAATAACAATCATCTTAAAAAACTACAAGAAAATTTGCGAGTATGTAATGGAACACTCCCGGCTGGTGCTGTAAAAATACTAAGCATACCATAGAAATAAACGATTTTTGTTAGTAATCGTATTTTAATTAATATTATTCCTTTCTAATACATCTTCATAACCTCCTTAATTCCTTTTTGTCCATTCATTTAGACCTTTATTAATAATTGTCATTTTTTTCGTATTTTCTTCACTCCTATATTAATCATACTGCATCTTCATTCTTATCTTTGAGCAATCTCTAACCATTTCACACTTCCTATTTACCTACTAGATGGTTGATCTAGTATTTGGGACAATAGCTCTTGTGTAAACAAACTGATCAAGGACTATATTATAGAGAGATATTTATAATCCAGGTTCCTGGAGGGCAGAGCGCCAACTACCCGAGGAGTGCAGCTCACTAGTGCCACGTGGAAAATTAGGAAAGACAAACTTTGGGATGACACAGAAATGTATTTAAGGCATCACAAACAAAATATAAGCAACGAGGAAAGTTTACAGAGTAGCAAAATATAAACATAAAAAAATGATACTCTGGTAATGAAATAATAAATACTTTGCTACACTAATATGGACTAGTGTTGAGCGCTTTTATTCGCGTCCTGTTTTGATTACTGAGTTGAACCAGCTGACCAGAAATTTCCATGATAGGGTTGAGTCTGGGAGACTGGCCATAGATCTAGGATTGAGGTGGGTCAGTCCGAGCAGGATAGCTGCTTGACATTCTATGTCTTAGGAATACTGGACAACTGAAGAGAAGATAATCGACTGTCTGTGGCTCTTCTGAACAGTGGATGCAGGTAGGGTTTGTTCGAGATGCCCACGTGTAATGTCTGCCAGTATATGGCCGTGGTCTATCATAGAATATATACTATACTCTGAAAGAGAGAGAGCTCACCTTTTTACTTATAAAAAATGAAAGAATTTGACGCGCAATCGAAACTACAGTTAAACCTATCTATAGCGCCCCCTCTTGGGACTCACCAGGGTGCTATAGAGAGAGGGTGCTATAGACAGGTCATTTTTAATGTAAATTTTAATATTAATAATTACATTTTAATGTTTAAAATCGGGCGCTATAGAGAGGAAAGCGCTATTTAGAGAGGGCGCTATAGACAGGTTTAATTGTATATAATAACTAATATTCATAATATAGAGCGTCGTAATTACAAAAATCTATTTATTAATATATAAAGAAATGGTAGATGATACGGAAGGCAATACATGAAAAAATAGGAAAGTTCAAATATAGATAGATATAATATGATTCACTAACACGCCATCTGTTATCAAAATTCGAAACTATTTTAAAGGCGTAAGATTCTTTTTGAAATTAAACAATTTCTACTGCCCTTACTGCAATGGAAAAATTAAAGGGGATATATATAATCAACTATTGACATTTGAATTTGCGAAAAGGATGAAAATATTCCTTTTTCGGAGGTGATAATATAGCGATATAGAAAACATTTTTGATTTGATGATTCGAATGAAAATTTTGTATTTTAGATGGAAAATTTGCCGAGAGGAAATTGATCTAAAGAAGCATAGGGCTCCCACCTGTCAAATTAAGCGACAAAACTAGACGCCATCTATTGACCGTCGCCGCAAATGATGACGAAAAGCGACGGTCACTAGATGGCGTCTTGTTTTGACGCTCAATTTTACGGGAGAGAGAGAGAGGAGCCCTATGCTTTTTAAAATATGTTTTCCAATTAAAGTTTTCAATTGAAGTCAATTTGACTTCAAAACAGCATGTTTGGACAACATCTTCTTCTATTAGAGGTTGACTTCATCCTACGCAACAGCGAACTTCTGTGAAAGACATGGGCTTTTTAAACATAATTTGATATTTTTTTAATAAATTGGAAATAATTTTGACAAAAAAATTTCGCATACATCTTTCAATCGCCAAATTTTCTTCAAATCATTTAAACATCTCTCTCTAATGGTAATTTATATAATAATGAACATCTCACATATTGGTTCATTAAAGAATATACTGATGATTTTTATTCCAAAAATGTCCATTCCCAAGTTTTAACTCCAAACGTTATCTAACTCTCTATTTTTCGATCTAATTGTTAATCTCTATTTCAATGTTTAATCCTCAATATAATTCGTCTTCTTCTATATATCTCAATTTTTCTAAAGTTGTAAAAATTTTATATTTCGTTTGCTTAATCGCAAATATAAAATTCAGAGAAATATAAGTGTAACGAATGTTGAAATCAAGTTCTGAAACATAACTAATTCTTGGAATTATTTAATTACAAATATGTACGTGTAAAGCAAATTGAAATGGTCGAATGACTATTAATGAGCCAAATTCGCCTATTTTCTCTATCGATTTGAAAAATTAAGCTCTTTTATTTCATTTATGAACCACATATCTAGAATTACCAGAAGCTATCCAACTGTAGTTGCAAGCGTACATTCAACAGCGGAAAGAATATCTTCATATTAGAAATAGAAGACAAGAGACGATCAGAAAATCAAATTATCTGATTAAATTTGAAAGAACAAAAGTAAAACTGATCAAAATCCAAACTTCAAATATATTCCTGAATTTCACCTTCTTTAATTCTAAAAGATTCAATTCGTACGCATTTTTCTATTGCAAAATTTATTTTGCCAGCAATATGTATATTTTTGCAAAATTTTTCTCTCCGCATTGAAAGGCGTTATGTGGCACTGGTTTTTTTTTTCGACAATACGTTGTAATAACTTGAAAAAGGTTGACATTCAGCCAAATGATATATTGGTAAATATATATCAGTTTTTATCCAATATGTCTTTTAATTGAAAATTCTTTTGAATTTGTTACAATATGTTCAAAGATATATTAATATTATTTCTAAACCAACCGCCTGGAAGTCTTGAAATAACGTGTTCGAGTTGCTGGGATAGGAGAAGGAGGTGAGAAGACAGGTACTGGGCGTCTTACTGGATTGGCTACCTTAACAACGACCGTATTCCATTGGTACTGGAAACTTCAGCACAAGCCTACGTACATTTGTCCAGCGTTCCATCCAATAAGAAATAAGTTGAAATCGTTAATTTATAAAATCCAATTTTTTATGAAAATTTGATATTAACAATCAGTCATTTTTGATAGGTCTAATCGTTAATGTATTATGACCTTTTGAATGCTCGGTTTAGAATCGGCTTTAAAATAGGTATATCATTACCTATTATACGCGTTTAAAGTATTTCTATATATTTGTATGGTACCTCCATCTGTGAATAAGACTGTGAATAATTAAGTTATGAAAACAGAAAAATATAGTCCAGCAAGAGGTTTTATGATAATTTTAATAATTATCTTCATTCATAATGTTTAATTCTGAAAAAAAAAGCATATATGTGGTGGTTTTTCAATTGAAAATTAATGCAATATTGTCGATTCAATATCAAGTTGCGGAAATATGGTATTCATATACCAAAAGCGGCACCTCTCCTTTTATAAAAACATCAAAATGTGTGTTTATCGCTTCAGTACAGGGGGCTGGTAAATGTGTGGTCTAAACCGTTGGTTTTCGACCTTTACGACCCGGGAATGAATCCCGCGTTGAGCACTTATTTTCTAATTGAAAAAATGCTCCAATAGCCCCCGAATCTTGGAGAAGTACAACCTGACTAGTAAGTTCAAGTAACCAAAGAGGGGCTCTGGCACACTTGTAATTTCCAAAAGTTGAACTGCTTTTCACATGTGTAAATATATGGTGCACTTACAGTAAAATCAGTCGCCAACTTCTACCCACCTTTTATCATAGTCTGCACTACGTATACTAGGGGGATAATACTAAAATATAAATTCAGTATAAAAGAAGAGGTAGCGATAATAAATGAGCCACAACACCAGTTTTGTCAAATTCAGACAACAGCCAACCTGTATACCATAGCTTCAGGCTATGGCCCTCATCAGTACAGGGGCGGCTGTGTCCTATGGGAGGAATTATAAAATCGGTCGAATTTTCCGAAAAAGTGTTTAAGCTGGTGAAGTGATAGAGCCGATTTTCAGGCCAGGATATAATGTAAAATGTCAGGAGATGGTATTCATAAATACCTACAGGCGGATCTTTTCCTTTATAAATTCATTAAAACAATGCGTTAAACACTAGAGTGATAAGCAAAATTCGTTTATTAAGGGAAATATGCCTCTTTTGATACTTATTTATAACTATTAATATATGAGTGATTGTGTGTGAATCGCCTATCCAAAAATTCATTCTATAACCGTTTGATAGAATTGAAGAGATTCAAAAGGTATATGCGTTGTGTTATTTTTGAAGCGATAAAGTACACAGATAATAACATGTTAATATATCGTAAAGATAGGGGCTGCCTGGCCGGAATTCATAGTTATTTAAATTAAAGATACTTCAGCCAGTAAATCTTTTTTATTGTCTCGACGTTTCGACAAAAATATTTTGTCCTCGTCAGGAGCGAACAAAAACGCTTTGCTAAATGTTTTGATTTTTGTTCGTTCCTGACGAGGACAAAAGATTTTGTCGAAACGTCGAGACAATAAAAAAGATTTACTGGCCGAAGTATCTTTAAGTTAAAGAATGTTAATATATATTATAGCATTATTGCTAATGAATATTTGATGTGAATATGTTACCAATGATAACCTATGCACTTCAGTTCTACTTCAAAGAACTAGAGTTTCTGGAACTCCAAACAAAAGGTAAATTCATATAATAAATTAAGAGTGGTTCGGACGTACATAAAAGTTATAAATATGTATTTTAACGATACGTTTATTTTTTCAAATATATATAATTAAAAACTATTTCAACAGAGTTTATTCAGCAATTAATAAAGATATGAAAGAGGGGGAGCATGGTTCATCACAGTGGTGAACCCTCATAGCGTTTTTCCTTCATTTTAATCTCATTGAATTGACTGAATTTCTCTCAAGTCTGAATTTTCCATAGGGGGGAGACATTAAATTGTTGTTTTGAAAGAACTTTAGACATATGCTCTTAGGTCTGTAAAAATGTATAGCTTTAGATTTAATGCATCGAGCAATGCTTTTCTGAAAAATCACAAATAAACTTGCAAGGCAACATCTAAAGTTGAGGTTTGTCAACATTGATATTTATGTTGAAGTTTTAAACATAAAAGTACCTCTTTAGCTTCTTCTTAAAACTTATCGCATCAAACACCCTTGTATACAGTGAGAGTTCAAGAAAAATCTGATTCAATCTTGAAATATGAGCCTTATATTCC
The DNA here is from genome assembly GCA_030710605.1 of Cordylochernes scorpioides. Lineage (NCBI taxonomy): Eukaryota > Metazoa > Arthropoda > Arachnida > Pseudoscorpiones > Chernetidae > Cordylochernes > Cordylochernes scorpioides. The sequence continues at coordinate 22,823,574 of CP092872.1, forward strand.
CAGATAATAAAAACATTTTTTACTTATCCCAAGTACATGAAGTAAAGGTCATGATAATCATGGTGAGTAGTTAGCAACTACTTTTACTATAAGTGAATCCTATATAGACGCATGTAGAGAGAATTTTGTACTTACAAGTGTATCAGAGCTCCGTTTGGCTACGTGCATTCACTGTTGCGGAAAACCCTCTACAAGAAACATTGGCCATTGGATCTTTTTTTTCTTAAGAAAAAATGTCCAATGCAAAATTCGATCCCAGGTCGTGACTATCGAAATTCGGCAGTTTTTACATTCCACGTCACTGCAAACTTCGGTAATAAAAATATGAAGAGAACAAAAGTTAAATTAGAAAAATTACCTCGATACTCCAGATTTACATGCAATTACTAGAAGAAAATCAATAATATAATAACAGATTCCCCATTTTAAAAAATGCTCACATCACAGATACCACCGTAGGAATTTCGGAAATAGCAGCTACCAAACTGCTACGGAAAACTCTTGAAGGTACTCTACGGAAAGAGGAAAATGTATCATTATTCCTATAACCTCTTTTTTTTACTTTTATATCTTTATCCTATATGATTTCCGCGAAAAATTGTTTCTCTACGATGTAACTTTATATCGGTAATAAATCTTTAAAATTAATTAAATTTAATATTTTAAATTAATAAATAAGAGAGATCTTTAAATGATATATATATATATATTTTAAAAATCTTTATTACACGTGGTACAGGCCATGATAATCATGACTGAGACCTGTTTGGTTACTTGCATACACTGGTGGGGTTGGACTTTTGCCAGAATCGGGGGGTCGTTTAAGAGACATTTCTCGGCCAGTAAATGTATTTTTCACATGTGAAAGCATGTGGTGTACTTACAGTAAAAGCAGTCGCCAACTTCTACACACCATGATTATCATGGCCTGTACCACATGTAATAGGGATAATAAAAAAATAATCAGATCTTTAAATTGATTTTATAATACTTCATATGCTTTTTACGGACATGGAGTTACATCGTAGAGAATAAAAACATTTACTAGTCAAAGTGTCTCTTAATGTTAAGAACTATGAATGCCGATCATGTAACATCTATCTTAAAGACTTCCCAAATTAAGCGCATCATTATATATTATATTTTCTTTTTTGTTTTTCTTTTTATATAATGCGATTTTATTCAGACCAAGAATTAAACACTGCCACACACACTTCTGATTCATTGCTATCTTATTTCCTTCACTAGATTATGATAGAAATTCTGAGTAGAATAAAATAGGCAAACTTTAGCAGAAGTAGCAATCAGTTGCACAGTTATTTTTTGTACATCTCATGCTGGATCATCACGAGAAGCTGAAAATATAGTCCTAGCGTATAGATAGAGAATATTGATCTATAAAAATAAAGGTCACCTATCCCTTCAAAATAGACGCAAAATCTATACGCAATCTTATAGCCCCGAAGCTAGAAATATAAACTTTAAATTTGTAAATAAGTAATTACAAACTTTTCTAACTAATTAAAATAGTTAGTTTTGAATAATATTTTAAGAATTTTATATTGTCCTTAATATTAACAAAAAGGCATCTCCATATCGTGCAACTGAAAGTTGTTGATGGCTTGCGCCATCTATCCGAATAAATATCAACTATTCTCGTTGATTTCCAATTATTCCAGAATTGGCCAAATATACATTCTTGATTAATCAAGAAAAGCTAACCACGGACGCGTTTCGGGCTGTTGGCCTTCATCAACGTGGTGCAAGTTGTACCTCAACGACCAAAAAATTGATCATTCAGGCATCCTGAAAAATCATGAAACGGGTAGTTAAGGCCAGAATTGCGTGAGACCGCGATACAATGTGAAAAAGTAGTACAAATGTGAAATTGTACTGGTATAAGGTGCATAATATTGTCCCTAATATTGCAGACTTATTTGTGTTTATATTCTGCCTAGTGTGTTTACGTTTTTAAAAAATAACTAAAATATTTTAGAGTTGATTATTTAAATGTAAAATATATTAAATAAGTTAAATTAGCAGCTGTTAAAAATATAATAAATATATATCTGTGTTTTAATGTGAAATATCAAGCATTAATAAAATATGTCTAATTATATATAAATTTGAAGAAAATATATATCATCATTATTACAAAACGAAAATAAACAGTTATAAAATCGCTTGGTGTTTTGATTCTTCAAATCTATAAATATCATAAAATTAACTTTGTGTCTCTGTCTAAATAACTGATAGCAAATATGAAAAAAATAGTACAAAAGTGACATTGTACAGGGATCAGGTGGATAAATCAAGAAAAAGGCATCTTCTGATTGTGCAACTAAAATTTCCTGATGGCTTGACCTGTCTGAACAAATATCAACTAATCTTTGATTTTTAATTATTTCAGAATTGCCCAAAAACAGCTTGCATCACGTTGAAGAGGGCCAACATCCCGAAACGCGTACTTGGTTAGTTTTCCTTGAATAATCAAGAAAGGGTATTTGGCTAATTTTGGATCCAGTTCCAAAATAACTTTATTAGATACCGCTCAAAAAGAACAACCTAGATCATCATATTTACAATGGGGGATGTATTTATATGCAAAGGTTCATATATAATTATATTTTTATATTGGTGTCTTTGTGGGTCCGGATTCTCAGGTCTTTGAGGATATTGTTCTTGAGGAGGTTTTTCTGACTTGTTTGATATTCAAAGTGAAATCATTTTTCCTTTTTTTCCACTTTTCGCTATTTTGGCTTAGTTGCTAAAGAATTTGTTTCGGTTTTAAATTTATTTTTTCTTTGTTCCGCATTTGTAGGATGGATTATGGCGATAGATGGCGTAAGCCATCAGCAACTTTTAGTTACACGACCAGGAGATACCTTTTTCTTCATATAGAAATAATTTAAACGACTTTTATATTAAAAAAAAGACCCTGATTGAAGATACCTGCAGCAAAATATGGCTCCATAATCTATTTTATAATTTCAACCTGTAATTTAAAGACAGACTATGTATTAAGCAGGTGAACTATTTTCTCTCTCCATATGTACTCTCTCGTTCACAACCCAAGTCTCTAATGACGTCTGTGTGTTTCTGGAACACTGTTGATGATGTTTAAATAGCCCTATAAGAGAAAGTGATGGTGATAATGATATTACAGAAGACTTTGATGATTCTTCGTTAAATGTTGTTCCATCATCATAATCTATTATAGATTACCTAAACAATCATTAAAGGGTGGCCCTAATCACATGAACATGATGTCATTAAAATGTTCCTAATGGGTGCCTATATACAACTTGATTTGTGAATGTCACCATTTGTAGTTCTTGAATGGATTTGTAGGAAGAATTTAAGGGGGACACTTCCTATGAGTTCTCTCTCTCTGCTAGCCTATTGAGATTAAACAAATAAGATCCATTGAAATTCAATTTTTAATTATATAACATTTTTTTGTAAAAGAAAAATAAAATTACCAAGGATGAGTGTCCGATATTTAATGCTTTACGTTTCAAGCTTTCGGGTATTAACGACCCTTCTACAAGAAGAAAAAAAAACGAAGACACTGTTCTATTGAGAATTTAAAGGGGACTTTTCCTATGTGTTCTGCTAGGCCAGGGGTCGGGAAACTGCCGCTCGTGAGCCTCATTCAGCTCTTTGGATGTGAAGCTTCGGTTCTTTATATAGTTCTATATGTAAATATTATTTATGCGAATACTATAAATTGTTGGCAAGAAAAAATTGTGTGGCTCTTTAAAAACTTTGAGATTTTGTAAATTGTATTTTTTGACTCTTCTGACTCGAAAGTTTGCTGACCCCTGTGCTAGCCTATCAATTCTACAAAAAAGGTCCATTTTTAACCTTATTTTTAATTATATAACATTTGTAGTTCTTGATGAACTTGTAGAGAGATTTTAAAGGGGACTCTTCTTATGTTTTCTGCTAGCCTATTGATTCTGAAAATAAGATCCATTGTAATCCTACAAAGGTCACTCCTTCAAGGTCACTTCTTCAAAAGATTGGTTTTTCCAAATTCAAATTTATTAAACCAATTAAAAAATGTTCTAATAGAAAGAGTTTTATCTCCTAAAGCTTTCATCAATTTTTCATGGGATTTTTTAGAAGTTAAATTAATTTTATTATCATAAAATATTATGGCGCGTAAATTTTATCTAGTCAACTCCATTGTGTCTGTAGGAATGTTAAGAAATTGCCGCTGTAAACAAATCAGGCCCTCTATGAGTCATTTTTGTTACTATTTTATGAAAATGTTTGTAGATTTTAATGGTATAATTTATTTTTAATATTTTAATTATTCAATATTTATTACAAAATTTTTGGAGTGACCCTTGTATTTTTAATTATATAACATTTGTAGTTCTTGAATAGATTTGTATAGAATTTAAAGAGGACATTTCCCATGTGTTCTGCTAAACCCATCGATTCTACAAATAAGGTCCATTGTAATCCTATTATTAATTGAATAAGATTTGATTTCATTTCTTTTCTTGACTAGAGAAAACAAAATTATGAAAAGTAAATAATGTCTTTCGTTATTGTTTTTAAGCTAGTTTACACAAACATGTTTTTCCTCTACAAGCATCTATATCTATATCTACATCTATAAATATGTAGAAATATATTAGAAGAGAATATACAAGGTATGTCCCATAAGTTCCCGGACTGGGTCCATAAAAAAAAAAGGTAAGATTTTTTTAAAATTTTTTTATTAAAACTTTTCAAAGTAATCCCCCCTTGCTTCAACGCACCAGCGCCATCGTTTCTCCCTCAATTGTCGAAACAGTTTTTATAAGCCTCTTTTGGAATGCTCTTCAATGCTAACGGCGATTTTTCTATTATGTCATCCCTGGTGTCAAAATGTCTTCCTTTTAGAACTGCTTTAAGTTTGGGGAACAGAAAATCATTTGGTGCGATGTCTGGGGAATAGAGTGGTTGAGGTAGGATTTCTGTCCCGTTTTTCGCCAAAAAACTCGTCACCAAGTGCGCTGTGTGAGGGCGGGCATTGTTATGGTGTAGGATCCAGTCACCATTAGTCCTTTTTTCTGGCCTTTTTTTTTTCGAATCGCTTCCCTTAGGCGGCGAAGAATGCCCAAATACATTTCCTTAATAACTGTTCGGCCTGCAGGAAGATACTCGTGATGAACAATGCCCTTGTTATCCGAAAAAGCGACCAGCAACACCTTGTTTCTGGATTTTTTGGGTCTAGGCTCACCCTAACCTCTCCACTCGGCAGATTGAGGTTTGGTTTCAGGGTCATAGCCATAGACCCATGTTTCGTCGCCTGTGATTATCTTGTCTTTCCATTCTGGATCCGTTCTGTCATTTCCATTATGTCATCACAGGTTGCAAGCCGACACAGTTTTTGCTCATTGGTAAGGAATCTTGGGATGAATTTTGCAGGAGTCTTTTTGAGCTTCAAATCTTCGGTTACGATCCTTCCAATCGTTGTTTTAGAGATGCCTGTGTCTTGCTCTAGCTCCAGCAAAGTGGTTCGAGGATTTTCTTTTATCAAATCGGTGATTTTTTGCACATTTTCATCAGTCCTTTGAAATTCTGGGCGTCCTTGACGAGGATCATCTTCAATGGAAATTCTGCCAGCTTTAATCTAGAATGCCATTCAAAAACAGTTGTTCTCTTTAGGGCGTCATTGGGGAATGCTTTATTAAGCATTTCAAAAGTTTCGGTTGCTGATATTTGAAGTTTCACACAAAATTCTATGCAAATCCTCTGCTTCAATTTTTGTTCCATCGTAAAATCGCCGCAGCGCTAGGTGTGACCTTTAAATAAATTTGAATAACCTTGGCGCGCGCGCAAATACCGCCTGATATTGGTACCACCGTGTAGCCAGATATTTTTTTCTATAATAAACAGTCAAATTCATTTACATTTTTCATTTATTTATTTTTTTTATGGACCCAGTCCGGGAACTTATGGGACATACCTTGTATAAACTTCAAACTATATTTATTATATAACCTCAGTATATATTTTGCTATTTTCATAGATAGACCTGTAGATGGACACGATGTGGCCAAAGGTCGCCTCTCCCGTCAAAATAAACGTAAAAACTAGACTCCATCTATTGACTGTCGCAAACTAGCGTCCTAGGTTCGGTGACAAAGTCACAACACCAGTTTTTCAAACTGAAAAGCGTCCACCTAGAGACCATGGTTTAAGACTAATGGCTCTCGTCAGATCAAAATCGGACCTTTTTTCCATGAGATTCCCAAGGGATAAAAATGAAATCTTCACAATCCGCCAAAGACGTGAGAGGCGACCTTTTTTTAATAGATCAATTTCCACCCGGCAAGATTTTCACCTATATTTTGGTCATATATTAGACTTATCCACTTTACCAGATAAACACCTCTTTGGTGGATTGTAAAGATTCAATTTGATCCATAGTGGATTTCATGAAAAAAGCCCATCCTGTATGACGAGAGCCATTATTCCGAAACCATGGTCTCCAGGTGAGCGCTTTTCAGTTTGCTAATGCTTCAGTTGTGGCTTTGTCACCTAACCGAGTCCGCTAGTTTGCATAGACGGTCAATATATGGCACCTAATTTTGGCGTCTATTTCGACGGGAGTGGTTTATTTTTAGGCTTTAATACATAGTTGTCAATCTAGATACATGAATATCTTCCTCTCGCAACTTTATGTTGTATTGTAGTTTAAAAATCGGTCTTATCCATTCACTTGCTTAGACACCTTTTCGATCAATTCGACCGATTTAATAATCTATCTCTTGTAGGATGTGGAAAATCGAACTCTCCCCTGTACTGATGAAGTCCATAGCTCTACACCGTGGTATATATATTGACTTTTGGTCTGTATTTGCCATAACTGGTGTTGTGGTTCATTCTTTATCATCACAAGTAGATTATCTACTAGAGTAATAAGCATGTTACATCGTTCTGATGCATAATATCTTTATTATCCCTAGTACACGTGGTACAGGCCATGATAATTCATGGTGGGTAGAAGTTGACGACTGCTTTTACTGTAAATGCACCATATGTCTACACATGTGAAAATCAGTTCGACTTTTGAACTTAAAATTGAGCCAGAGCCCCGTTTGGCTACTTGCACTCGCTGGTAGGGTTGGACTTTTGCAATAATCGGGGGCCATTGGAGCATTTTTTTAAATTAAAATAATTGAAGAAGTTTGAAGAAAAATGTTTATTTGCTAATATTAGGTTTGCTGACCGCTAAATATTGACTAATAAATCTTCTAATCCAATCCAATATATGCCTTTTTATTACTAAATATTCAAATATATATATATATATATATATATATATATATATATATATATATATATATACTAGCCGAATGACCCGGGCAACGCCCGGGTTTTACCCGATTAAATGCTTTTATTCAAATAATATTCGTTACAATTATAAATTGGCGCCGTGGATGTCATTCTTGTGAAACGTCCCGCTCCAAACTTTGTGTCTGAGAAGCTATATTTTTACAAAGAGATGATCTGGCTTTGTGTCTTCTGCTCGAATGAATGTTTTTCTGTTAGAATTTTGTTCCTGCATACTAAAAAGGAACTGGCTACACCCGTGGTATCTGCTTTTTGGATTTTTTCCGGATATAATTTTGTATCTGATAATCAAATATGATACAGCAATATTGTCATAATCATTTTCTGACTAAAAAACACCAACTATTTTTGCCCAGATTCTGTCAAATGCTTATAAAAAATGGCCATATTTGGGTATTTATTCCATTCACAAAAGCAAACGGTGACAGAATTGTTGATTGATTGTTGATTATGACTCTGATACTTGTATCTTTTAATTGTTCTATTTTCAAAATACATACATACGTATTTATATATAAATGTAAAAATAACGCTGTATTAGATATGTAACGTGTATAATAATCTATTTTCCCTCCAACACACAAATATAATAAATGTTTATAAAATGTGTCAATAGATGGCGCCGTCAGCTCAGAATAAGACTCTAACGCACACTTTGAAAATCACAAATAGAATAATTATTGAAGTTCATTTTGTAGCAAAATTCCACTTCGGATTTTACATTCTATGAAACACACTCTAGAATCTTATATCTTTTATTTTAAAGACTTTCTGAAAATTACTTATATTTATTGCATATAAAATCTAGCAACAACATCAGTAAATTTCCTATTAGATATTTATTGATGAACCTTTCTGAGCGTCCACCATTGTAAAATCATATCTAACTCAACCTCCAATAAGAGACCATCCTCAGGATAGAGAATGTATCCATGCTTTTTTTGTTTTGGGTAAATACAGGGTGATCCATAAGTCCCGAATCCTTTTATTTTTTTAATTAAAAATTAAAAGGCAAACTAGAATAAAAACTAAAACTATTCTATTTTAGGTAATTATATTAAAGTTTTTTCAAATATATTTAAATTTAATAGTTATTCAAAATGTCCTCCATTTGCTTCCAAACACAATCTAAGTCTTTTAGGGACACTTTGACAAACACGAGCTCATAAATCCGCATCAAGAATATTAAATTATTCTTCTAGTGCAATTTTCATTTGCTCTAAAGTCTTGGGTTTTAAATGATAAACTTTATCTTTTAAATAACCCCACAAAAAAATCTGCCGGAGTAAGATCAGGTGACCACGCAGGCCAATCAATGGATCCACGGCGCCCTATCCATTTGTGAGGAAACTTTTCATTGAGAAATATTCTAACAATGTTTGAGTAATGGGCGGGTGCACCATCCTGCATGAAGTAAGTTTTTCCAGCCAATTTTGGTTACATAATTTCTTCAACATTTTCAAATAATTCTCACCATTTATTTTTTCATCGAAAATGCAAGGTCCTCTTATTCCTTCCAAACAAATTCCACCCCAAACAGTTAAACCAGGGGAATTAACTTCCTTCTCAATTTCTATCTTTGTATTTTCTGAAGCCCAATAAACACAAATATGTAAATTGACATGGTTATTCAATTTTAATATACCTCATCAAAAAACAAAACTTTATTCACTTAGATAAATATACCCCATCAAAGGACATCATTTTCTTAGCTAAATATATAATCACAGAACGAATCTAGATTTTCCCTCGGCTAAATATACCCCATCACATAAGGAAACTAAATCCACTTGGCTTAACATGCCTCAACAAAGAACACAACTGCATTCACCCTGTTCAATATACCTCATTAAAGAAAAAAATACATTTACTTCGGCTAAATATACCTTTTCTAATAACAACACTACATTCACTTACCTGAAAAAAACCCATCAAAGTTTCCCAGTATAATGTAACTGTCCAATGAATAGCATTTTGTTATTTGAAACCTTCCTGGTTTAGCAATTTTAATTAACAGTAGTGTATATACTTATATTTAGGTTATTTCTCCTCTCAACTCACAAATTAGTATGCAATATTCTTATTCTCCCAGTGTTTCCTCACCAGGGCCAATTTGAACGACAGTATAGGGTAGTCTCTCTATATTGTTCAGGAATTCCATTCTTGGCTCTCCTTCCCTTTCCTGATATTTCTGACATAACTTCTAGAAATAACGCCGTCTCCTCCGACAAGTAGCTCAAACATACTGATTACTGCTCTTCGCCTTATCTACGACTGTCCGAACTTTGCAGAAGTGAGACATCGTTTGTTCCCTGATCACTTAACTCTCTTACATCTGCCACTTTGTCTATATAAATTTTATGAACTCTGTCGAATAATACATGTAAATTTGTACATTTTTAATTCTAAGTTCTAATTTGTTTGTTGTTTTGTTTGTTTCCTCTGCAATAGACGTAACTATTTCAATATCGCGTCTTTTTGATTAATACAATGAAATAAACATATTGATTATTTTACCCTTAATCGTATTCAATAGGTTATATATCTCTCCGTTCAATTTTAGGACATTTTCTGTGCTGTCAATCATTCATCATTAAGTAACATCACTACATCTCAAAATCTGTATCTTTGCCATATCTACTCTTTAAAAAATCTTGTTTTCGGAAGGATTTATACAAACACTCCAAATAAAACTTTGGATAAAATGATTTTTTTTGTTTTAATGGACATTTTATTGATGTTCAAATTTTTTTCGTTTATTGCTGATTTCCATCTGAGACAATTAAAATCTGTAGACTGTAAATGATGTAACTAAATTAAGGATTTCGTCCAGAAGGAAAATTTCAGACTTATCTATGCCTTCTCTAGTGTTTTTCATTATATGGTCAACTTTTTATTGATCTTAATTCAGCATATTTCTTTCTAGTCATATTATCAGCTTTTTAATCTAGTTTTAATCTATGTTTTATGACGTCTTTAACAAAGATATTAAGTAGAAGTGAAAATGGAACATGTCCATGTCTTAACTTTTGTCTATATTTTTCAGTTTATTAAGGTTGTTGTTGTCATGTCCAATGAAGAGCCTCAGATGTCTCGTAGCATCTCTATCACAGCATCGCAATGTTTTCTATCTTGGGTGTGTAAAGCTGATGTTTTGGGTCCATATCAATTTTATGTTGTTGTTGTCGTGTCCAATGAATAGCCTCAGATGTCTCCATAAATCTCTATCACAGCAGTAGCAATGTTCTCTATCTTGGGTAAGCAAAGCTGCATTTCTGGGTCCATGTCAATATTCTGTAAGACTACAGCTATTGCTGGACATGAGGATATATGATTAAGTGTTAGTTACACCAGGATAATTGTTGCATGCTCTATAGGTTCTTGTGCAAAATGGATGCATTTTCATTCCTTTAGAATGTTTCATTCTGAGTTTTCAATGAAGAGAAAATAAGGTCGTCGTATTATTGATATATTCTTATTCTTCTCTCTATAGATTCTATTGAGGTTTCTTTCTCACTACTCCAAACATTATTCTACAATTAACCTTCTTCTTCTCTCTTATCTCCACTCAATCATTTTAGGATATCAAGCTTGTTTGACAACCATCATGACTGTGTGAAGTAGAATTCGTCTGCCTTTGTCATTAAGACTGGGAGCACTACTCAGTGGCAGGCCGACTTAGCTCCAAAATAAATCTGACATGAAGAACAGACGCCATGTGCAGCCGCTCCTAACATGGAGTAAAAACGCTGCTCATCCTGTATCCCTGGATAAGGAGCCCTTACAAGGTACTATCAGCCCGCCCAGGTTTTTTAGCAAGCTTGTTACTGCTCCCCCTCCTCCTTATTCATCCGTGCTTGGGACCGGCAAAGGCGGAGTTACAATTAACCTTATAATAGAAAGCATAAGATTGAAGTAAAAAAGTTTTTTATTAATTGCGATACGTAAAAAAAAAAACTTTACAACTTCTTGGTTTTCCACAGGTGGAACTGAATTTTGAATTACACTTCTATGTAGATAAATCGAAAGAGGATTGAAAAAGCTCATGTTTATACATGCTCTAAATAGAAAATAAAATGTTCTCCATCATTTCTATATTTTCCGTTATATATTTTCAAGCATCAAGCGAAAACGTAAATAGATGAGTGTTAAAAGAGTGTCATCTTCCCTTTAAACCGTAGCTGTCCCTCATACTTCGATTGACATAGCCCGAAACAATAATCTATAGATTGGCGTGTTCTCTAATTTGATGAAACAGGATTTAAAGCATATTAATCTATCGGAATTTGAGCAGTGATGATCGAATACTATCTAGTGTTTGGGAGAAATACCTTATATATCTCCATACGGATAACTAACTACGGAAAACCAAATCCAAGTTCAATTGGTTCACTTCTCTTTCCACTTGTGTATACACTCTACTGTTTTCTCTCTTTATATATCTTTTAAATTAATAAAATATTTATAAAATAAAAGGATTTAAAAGCGCGAATGTTTCTTTTATACATAAAACAAACTTCTACTGTCCTTACTGCGATGAAAAAATATATTGGGAGGGCTTGGCTCATCAGTGGTGAACCCTCCCAGCGGTTTCGCCAATTTAATCCACCAGACCGCTTCTCAGAGCTCTAATACTGTATTGGATCAGTAACAATTGTTCCGCCTTCTACATGCTATCAGGTAAGCATTCTAAGGCTCATACTGTATTGGATCATTCTGCATTTATATGCTACACTGAAGGATGGAATCTTAGAAATGGTTTTCAAGTAAACTATGGACATAAGCTTATAGGACAGTAGCATTACATTTAAATATTTGCTTCGAGCAATGCTCTTCAGCAAACTATAAAGACAAGGCCAGTTAGGTATAAATTAACACAAAGCAATAAGGCGCCATCTATACATATAAAATAAAAGGATTTAAAAGCGCGAATGTTTCTTTTATACATAAAACAAACTTCTACTGTCCTTACTGCGATGAAAAAATATATTGTGAGGGCTTGGCTCATCAGTAGTGAACCCTCCCAGCGGTTTCGCCAATTTATGTATGTTTTATGTATAAAAGAAACATTCGCGCTTTTAAATCATTTTATTTTATATGTATAGATGACGCGTTATTGCTTTGTGTTAATAAAATATTTGTTTACAATTACTTACGATATATCAAAGCTGCTGTTAAACAAGGCCAGAATACGTTTCAAAAGTGCGAGAAGATGGTATTTATTTGCAAAACATATATATTTATGTACCTGTCTCTTTTATAAATAGACTTGTCTCGAAACGAGGCTATTGCCGTGTCTTGTAAAAATTTGACAAGATAGTCAGCCTAGATGTGGAGCACGAACTCCTAGTAACGGTGGCAGCCAGTGTCTCAGCCCTGGCGATGCCCAGGGCGACAGGTCAGCTTCCATAAACTACAGACGACCTCGCTCCAAGCAACGGCTGAAAAACTCTTCCTTCATCGCAGCTGTTTGTTCAGCCGGGAGGGACAGCTGTGGCTACCGAATATAACTCATACCAATAGAAGAGCATGATTTGAATCGAGAGAAATTATGAGAGTTTTTATAGATACATAAAAATGGCAGCATAGATAATAATTCTTGCAGTCCTATTGATAAAGAACGTCAATATTTAACCATAAACACCGCCTCTCCAAACTTCGCACCTGCTTGCATGACAGCGATTTTTTAAACAATTGTTTTATCATTTTTCCTAAACGCCATGGAGATTGAATGACATGATTTTAGAGCCATCTTTTTCAAAATTCTGATACCTTACATTTTTAAAAGATATTTGAGAGAAGCGCTTTCTCCCTGACATTGGTTCTTTAATATTAACAATCTGTAAATCTGTCCATTTCTCTATTCACTAAGTTCATCAATCTTTTCATAGTTCTTTCAGTAAAAATGTTCAATTATGTAAATTCTTAAATTTGTATGTCCTATATTTACATAGATATATCTTTAAAATGCTATATTATCTCTCTCCACCTTTTTTTTAATGTTTTAGTTTGATGAGGAAGAGCTTGCTTGAAAGTTACTTTATACAATTAATAGAAGAAAATAGTTGCGGCATCTTATACCATTTTTGTAATATCAATAATATTTTATTTATTTGCATAATGTAAATAGGGAAGATTGTCTTTGGAAGATGACCCAAAGTTGTCATGTCAAAGTCCGGCCATCAACAGCTGCGTTAATAAAAAACGTAGCTATGTTTGAAAAATTAAGACGAAAGAAACTTCGGAATACTCATGAACAGTCATCCACATGTATTAAAATAAGTTCAAATAGTGTGAATGTGATTATGAATTAATATTTAAAGTCCTTAAAATATGTTTTCGATGGAAATCACATTCTTTAACAGAGGAGCAGACAGAAGGCAGCAGAGTTAAAAGTTGAAAGTTTCTGATAGATAAATACAATTTAGTAACCTCAAATACGTTAATAATATCTTAACCTTTGATACTAATTTGTTAAAATGTAATTATGATCTGTAAACAATCACTTAATTCATATTGTACATTCACCCAGAAAAGTTCGTCGAATTCGAAGTGCTTAAAATTAATTGGCGGCTTTGTTTTTCTACAAAAAAAAAAAAAACGCCATATTGTTACCATTCCTTTAGAAATCAGAATAATTTCAATTTTTAATATGAAGCATAACTTAAGGTGATAAGGCACAATTTGGATTATAGATTATAAACACAAAGTAATAAGACCAAATTAATAAATAGTGTGTGACGTTTCGGTAACAGCGTTGTTACCATTTTCAGATAAAAGTGCTGAATGAGGAAAAATATTGTTTCTCATTTATCACTTTTGTCTGATGATTACACAATATTTATTTATTTGTATTTGGTCTTATTACCTTATGTTTATAACCTAAGGTGTTACCGTAAGAGAGAGAGGCTTTAGATAAATGGTATGTATGACTTCCAAAGTATTTTTCAGATGTCTTTATCATTAACGATAATGATTCTTCGATAACCACCTCAGCCTGAACGATAGTTATTTTTGAAGAAAATATCGTTAAATTTTGACTATATCCTGCTTATTCGCCTTCTTACGACCTTTTCTCTTCTCCGATGTGAAATACAGCTGCCTGGAGACTATGATAAAGTTCCAATGAACAGACTCTCGATGCACACATAGAGGCCATTGACCCTATGCCAGAAGTAAAGTGGAGCTAGGACTTCATTACATAGTTCCAAGGAATCCAGAAATTATTCGAATATCAGGAGAAAGAAACTTTGAAAGTTGTAAAAAGTATATTCCATCTCATATAGTTTTTTTTTGTGTTGTGTGTTGTTTGTATTGTTTTTTTGTTGTTGTTTGTGTATTGTGTTTTGTTGTTGTAGTTGTTGTGTGTTGTGTTGTTTTGTTGTTGTGTTTTTTGTGTTGTTGAACTATAAAAACCTTTAGAATCTCACCTACGTAATTAATTAACGGAATTTTACAAATACCTATTCGCCTGCCTGTTCAACGAACGTGTGTTGAGAGCTAGTTATTCTCCAACCTAATGAATAACTAATCTGCCCATAATGCCGCTAACAATCATAAACCTTTAGAGAAAGCTGAAGAACTTCCTCAAATTTCAGGAAAATTCTTCTTTTTTAATTATTTTCTTCCTGAGTTCTATCCATGCCTCATCTAAGAAAACCAAATGTTTATTTTCAAAACCTGCCAACAAATTTCGTATAGACTTTTGCAATTGATATTTTGATATTTTATCAAAATTCGAAACTATTATAGACGCGTATGATTTTCTTAAAATTAAATAATTACTACTGTTCTTATTACAATGGAAAAAATAATTTTTCCATTGTAGTAAGGACAGTAGTAATTATTTATTTTAAGAAAATCATACGCGTCTATAATAGTTTCGAATTTCCATAACAGATGGCGCGCTAATACATCATAATATATTTTATATTTAATATTCAAGCTCTGAACAAAATATATATATATATATTTTTTGGAAGGTTTATTTTTTCAATCTCTACAACAATTCCTCGGTTCACAGATTTGGATTTGTAACCTTTACTTAGTAATCTAATTTTTATATAAAAAGGGCGTACCTCTGGATCTGTAAAGAAAAAACAACTTTTTCTCAAAATATTTCGAGAGAGTTCCCTCTTTATCAATTTATTGCACAGTAAATTTATATTATGATACATTGGCGCGCCATCTGTTATGAAAATTCAAAACTATTATAGACGCGTATGCTTATTTTTTTTTTTAAATTAACAATTTTTACTGCACTTACTGCAATGGAAAAATTAATGGGAGGCCTGGCTCATTAGTGGTTAACCCTCCCAGCGGTTTTGCCAGTTTTATCTACCATACAAGGTGTGTTCAAAAGGTATCGCGACTTTTGTGTTTTTCAAATATTATTTATTTATTCATGAATACCTATTTTGTCCCCTTCAAAGTAATCCCCATGAGATATTATACACTTGTGCCAACGGTTTTTCCAATCTTCGAAGCACTTCAAAAAATCATTTTTTAAAAATCTTTTTCAGCTCCTCCTTCGATGCCGTCTTTATCTCGTCAAGCGTAGCGTAACGTCGTCCTTTCATGGGCCTCTTCAGTTTAGGGAACAAGAAAAAGTCACAGGGGGCCAGATCTGGGAAATACGGTGGCTGGGCGGCATCATTAGTGTGTTGTTTTTGGCCAAAAAGTCGCGCACAAGCAACGATGTGTGGGCAGGGGCGTTATCGTGGTGCAAAAGCCAATTTTTGTTCTTCCACAAATCCGGTCGTTTCTGGCGGATTGCTTCGCGCAAATTGCGCATAACCTCCAGGTAATATTCCTTATTGACCGTTCTACCCTGTGGCAAGAACTCATGATGCACCACACCCCTGCAATCGAAGAAAACTGTCAGCAAAACTTTCACATTCGACCGAACTTGGCGCGCTTTTTTCGGTCTTGGTTCGTGCGGCAGCTTCCATTGAGATGATTGAGCTTTGGTTTCCACGTCATAACCATACACCCACGCTAGGTCACCAGTTATGACCCTCTGGAGCAAATTTGGGTCGTCGCGGACAGAGTCCAACATCTCATTAGCAATGTTCATGCGATGCTGTTTTTGGTCGCAATTGAGCAATTTTGGTGCGAATTTCGCGGCGACCCGTCTCATGCACAAATCATTGATAAAAATCGAATGGCACGAGCCAATCGATATGTTTAGGTCCTCAGCAACTTCTCTAACGGTGATTCGACGATTGGCCAATATCATTTTCTCCACTTCATTAATTTTTTCGTCTGTTGTTGAAGTGCTCGGGCGTCCGGCACGCTCTTCGTCGTTCACATCTTCTCGGCCTTCTGAGAACATTTTTTACCACCGATAAACGTTGCTTCGGTCCAAGGTAGCTTCTCCGTATGCCACAGTCAACATTCGGAATGCATCCGCGCACTTAATTTCGTTTTTCACACAAAATTTGATACAGGTTCTTTGATCCATTTTTTTTAATAGGTAAAAATCGAAGACGATCCAAAACACCTGCAAGCAAAGCAGCTGTCAACAATTAAGTGAACATTCAAAATGGCCGAGCTTGTCGGCATAAGTGAGAGACATGAGTACCAACATAAAGCCACAAAAAGATCGAAATTCGAATATACGTAACCCGCGAAAATTCAAAATTCGCGATACCTTTTGAACACACCTCGTATACAGTAAACTTAATTTACAAATTCTTGTAGATTACATGGAAACAAATTTGTCATTGTGATCTGATATAATTTGTAAATTAAG
Organism: Cordylochernes scorpioides; assembly: GCA_030710605.1. NCBI lineage: Eukaryota > Metazoa > Arthropoda > Arachnida > Pseudoscorpiones > Chernetidae > Cordylochernes > Cordylochernes scorpioides. Next base: position 22,840,687 of record CP092872.1, read on the forward strand.
TTTACTGTGCAATAAATTGATAAAGAGGGAGCAATCTCTCGAAATATTTAGAGAAAAAATTGTTTTTTTTTTTTTTTACAGATCCAGGTACGTCCTTTTATGTAAACTTATTTGATGGATCGCCTTTTGACTCAAATCTTATTTTTGTAAATTTCGATTCTCGTTATTCGATTTAGGACTCTTAAACTTTATATATTTATTACTTATTTCTTACACTTTAAGAAAATTAGACCCCATACTCTCTTCCGTAGAATATGAACAATCATTTTGAAAATAAATTAAATTCAAGTATAAATAACGTTTTATAACTTTCTTTAGAAATATAAAGTTATACATATTCTCAATTATTTTATTTTAAACTAAAATTAAATCCTAAATAGACAAAAAAAAAGTCGGAATTGTATTTGTAGTTTCGCAGAGAAATTGCTATTTTAAAAATATTGCATAGATAACAATTTTTAATTAAAATAGGCTGAAAATTTTACGGGAAGGATATATTGATCTGTGTGATTGACGACCACACTTTGCTTCAGCGAGCGCGAACTGGGACAAAGGTTCACTACAGATCTATAAAAGCCAAGTTTACTTGTCTCAACAAAATAGATGCTAAAACTAAGTATCCTAGGTAGTAACCATTCTTTTTCAAACTTGCGGACTCAGATTTATGACAAATCCATAACAACAGGCAAATTCAGGACGCCTAACTGGAAACCATGCTTACGGTCTAATGATTCTTATCAGTCTAGGGAATGAGTCGGCAATATTTTGAGTAGGAAGAGTCAAAAATTACAATTAACAAAATTTCAAGTTTTTAAATAGTCACAACATTTTTTCTTGCAAAAAATAAATAGTACTCGCATAAATAATATTTGCAAATGAAACTATAAAGAGCCGTAGCTTTACATCCAAAGAGCCGCATGAGGCTCGCGAGCCCTAGTTTGACGACCCCTGGTCTAGGGGTGTCTATGATTGATTCCATGAGAGCCACAAAGGATTAAATGGTATTTTTCCATGAGGATCTCAAAAATCAAAGCCCGCCCTGGACTGACGATAGCCATTAGTTCGAAACTATGGTCTCCAGATGGGCGACCATACATCCTTCAAGTATTACCTTTATCCACTATCAATGTCGGACAAGATGTCCAAACTGCCGATTCTCTTCCTCCCAATCGTCTTCAGCATGCCATCTCCGAAGTTATCTGATTTATAATGTTGGATTGAAGCCCATTCTCCTCTGCAGCTGTCTACACACTGACTGACACATGGCCTAGTTGACTTGTCCTAACACAATGCCATCTGTCTGAGTGTGAAAATGCCCCAGGGATGGGAAGGTAGGGCTCTATAATTAGGAAACCTGTTTCTCTCTTTTCCCTTCACCCTCATTCACCAAATGACCCGTTTTACTTCAAATCAGATTAGATAGAGTGTATCTGCCTAATACAGCCATTTATAAGGTTGTCCCAAAAGTTCGTATTTTTCCTAAAACGTTGTTTTTCTTATTACTTGGTGAATTATATTATTACGGCGAATACATAATATATAATACATAATACAATTACTTTATACATAATATAAAGAAATTATACATAACGGCGAATAATATTAGTATTTCAATTTTTTGCAAGTGTTTACGAACTTTTGGGACAACCTTGTATTAAGAAATTGTCAATACGATATATGTAACGTTGTTATTATTCAGGTTAATCAGGCCTAAGAATGTTGGATCTATTCAATGAAATTTCTCCAACATAATCAATTTCCTGGTTAATCTTTTTAAATGGTAGTAAGACTTTGCTTTGATTTCTCTCTTCGTTTGATACATGAGGACATCCTTTTGATCTATTTCCTTTAATGCGACCTTTTATATGAATAGGCTATCATAGCTGTTGTGTATTAACTTATTTACTTATATTGTATCTTCACTGTTTTGCATAGTTGGTTATGCTTTCAGAAGATAGCACTATTTTGCATAGTTGGTTATGCTTTTAGAAGATAACACTGTTTTGCATAGTTGGTTATTCTTTTAGAAAATAACACTGTTTTGCATAGTTGGTTATGCTTTCAGAAGATAGCACTATTTTGCATAGTTGATTATTTTTAGGAGAAAATAATAAAGCCTCCGAGGTTGCGTTTCTTTCTTTAAAACGTTTAATAATGCTCAAGCTTTCGGGTATGGTGGCCCTTCTACAGGAGCAACGCAAATGATAGTGAATCGTCAGAAGCTGTTATATATTTACCTAATATGTTTACATATTTACAAATTTTTTTATAAGAGAACTATTAATTTCTTGATATATGCTAAGTATTGAAATATTATTAATGTTTATCCAGAATATTTACATCTTTCTAAACTTAAGGTAAAAATTATTATATAATAATTTAACATATGAGATTTGAATTAGCTATGGAAAAGTGTTACGAAATAGGAGCTATTGCATTAAATATGGGGAAGTGTACTTTTTTACTTGCTATTTATGAGTTCTGTATATGATTCTGGAATTTAAATGTGTCTATTGATGCTTGCGTGTTTTAATGATAAAAAAAGCTTCTAAGTACAGTCTTTTCTGTTTGTTGTTTATGTTGGTGTAGAAAGTTTTTGGGTTATTTAGGTTGAAGGTGTGACCTGTATTTTGCGTGTGTTGGTATAAAAGGGATTTTTTTATCTTTTTTATTCGTGGATCTGGTGTGCTCGTTTGTCCTGTCTATTACTTGTCTGCTGGTTTCGCCTATGTACATACTATTGCATTGGTTGCATTCTATTGAGTATATTGCTTGACTGTTGTATATTGGTGAGTTATGGCTATTGTTTTTTGTTATGGGATTTCTGACTATTGCGCCTATGTTGGGTGTGTTTTCGTAATATGTTTTTATACCGTATTTTCTAATTTCTCGGGCTATTGTTACGCTATTAGGGGAGTACGGTATGATGCAAATAGATTTATATGTTTGATTATTGTTTGTGTTATTGGGGCTATAAAAATGCCTTAATATGAAATTTTTTGGGTATCCGGCTGTGGTAAGATATTGAATTATATTTTTAGTTTCTATTGCTTTACTTGTGTTGTTGGAGCAATGTGTGTGTATCCGTTTTGTTAGGGTGTTTACTGTGTTGATTTTGTGACTTAGTGGGCAGTATGATGAATATTGTATGAAATTGGGTTGGAATGTAGGCTTGTAATATACTGTGGAAGTGTACTGTGAGTTTTTTTTTAGTAATGAGGATGTCAAGGAATGGTAAGGAATGATTGCTTTCTTTTTCTATGGTAAAGTTTAATTCATTATGGAGGCTATTTATTTCAGTTAATATATTATTGATTTTATCTGTTTGGCAAATGCAAAAAATGTCATCTATATATCTTTTCCAGGTTTGTATTATGTTAGGGAAACGACTGATTATTGTTTGGTCTATGTGTCTCATGACTATTTCGGCTAGTGGGGAGGATAAAGGACTACCCATAGGGGAGCCATTGGTCTGTTTGTAGTGTTTAGAGTTAAAGGTGAATATGTTTGTTTTTAAACTTAGATTTATCAATTTTGTGATTTTGCGATTAAAGCTTGAGCATTATTAAACGTTTTAAAGAAAGAAACGCAACCTCGGAGGCTTTATTATTTTGTCCTAAAGATTTCACAGAGGTTATAATATTGGAATAGTTGATTATGCTTTTAGAAGATAGCATTGTTTTGCATAGTTGGTTATGCTTTTAGAAGATAGCACTATTTTGCATAGTTGGTTATGCTTTTAGAATATAGCACTATTTTGCATAGTTGGTTATGCTTTTAGAAGATAGCACTATTTTGCATAGGTATGAATTGTGCTTTGTAACATATAAATACCGTTATCAAGTTTAGAGCGACAGTCCAGTAGCACGTTAAGTCAGTCTTGTACCTTGTGTTGGCAACAAAATCCATATTTGACCACGCAGTCGTGTTGGTGAATATAGAGACACAACAATATCTTAGCACATGTTTCATCCGATCTTCATTTTTTCAGCATATTTGAAGCATCTGTTCTCTTATGTCGATGAAAATACCTCGTATTTTGTAATATATACAGTCCACGGTATTTTCACTGAACATCTCCAGCACCTTATCTACAAAAACCAGCAATATCTTTACTTCCTTAGCTGACATTGTCCATATTAATCCCGTATAATGCTATACTCTACACTGTCTTCAAAGGTCGTTTGCGCAGCTAAGAATGGAACTAGAAATATCTTAATCCTATGAGAAAAAGCGATAAAATATATTTAAAATGAAAACAATTAGAAGCGAATGTTTCTTCCAACATAGATATCGAATTTCCACTGTCCTTACTGCAATGAAAAAATATTGGGAGGGCTTGGCTCATCAGTGGTGAACCCTCCTAGCGGTTTCGCCAATTTAATCTACCAGAAACATTCGCGTCTAAATGTTTTCATTTTCTATATATATATATGGTGCGTTATTGCTTTATATTAATAGCGGATAATCCGTATAATTGAATTGATTTAGTTTTGAATGTGATGAGGCTTAAAACGCTTGTAAGAAATAATTCAGGTAAAATAAACTGTTAACCAACACTAAGAGTCTGAAGATTTACCACTAGACATGATCTGTCAATAAATTAGCCTACGGCCATACCACATTGAAAACACCGGTTCTCGTACGATCACCGAAGTTAAGCAATTTCGGGCCTGGTCAGTACTTGGGAGGGTGACCACCTGGAAACACTGGGTGCTGTAGGCTATTACCTTTTTCAGCACCTTGGTACTTTGCTACAGTGCATTGCGGTTTGTCTGCTTGCTATATTCATTTTTGGGCTCAAAATACACTCTGGTTAGTAGCCCGTAAAACCATATTCTCTCTCTGTCAAGAATTGTGATTTGTAAAGTTTAAATATCACTTGAAAGTTACTCAGGAGATGAGAGCTGTGAACTAACTAAATATTAGCTGTAAATTATCTTAGACTACAGCTGTAGATGACAGTAAAGATATCAATCTGTAATACTTTCTAGAGATAAAGTGCAATCTACAGTGTATAGAAGACAGTATGAACTACTGTTGGACGTACATGGTAGTAGATAGACTAACTGTATAATTATTCTCTAGAAATATTTTGTGTGCAAATTTTCCCAGATATTTGTTATAATGTATTGTAGAAGTAGGTGTGTGTGAACTACACATAAGTATGTGAAAAAACAATCGAAAAAATAAAAATCAAAAGGTCAGGTGTTAATATTGAAAATAAAAAAGGCATATCCTGACCAGGAGCACATGTGCGTTTCAGATGGCAGAGCGCCATCTGGTGGAACAAAATCAACTATTCATTGATTTAGCCTGTTCCCTGATATTTGGCCATACCAATTTCTTGATAAGAGAATTTCTTGATAGGGAACAGGCTAAATCAATGAATAGTTATTTTCTGTTCCACCAGATGACGCTCTGCCTTCTGAAAAGCACATGTGCTCTTGGTCAGGATATGCCTTTTTTTTATTTTTAATATCAACACCTGACCTTTTTATGTTTTATTTTTTCTATTGTTTTTTCATATATTAAGCGTATTTACGCAAGTTTGGCCTTAAATACCCATTTCTTGGTTTCTCAAAAAGCCACTGGGACCAAAAATCTTTTTGGTCGCAGTGGTACAGCCTACTCCACGCTGACGAGCGCTAACAGCGCGAAACGCGTTCGTGGATGGCTTTTCTTAATTTATCAAGAAATTGGTATGGCGAAATATCAGGGAACAGGCTAAATCAATGAATAGTTGATTTCTGTTCCACCAGATGGCGCTCTGCCTTCTTAAAAGCACATGTGCTTCTGGTCGGGGGGGATATGCATTTTTATTTTTACAAAGGTATATATTATCTAAGATACCGATGTAACCTTCGATAGAATTCAGGGTTAAATTACTTTAAAATAAGTTGAAAATTCTAGAAGCACTCGAGAAATAATTCTAGTCAGCATCTGTAGGATATTTTATAAATATTTTTGAAAGTACTTCAGCAATGACGTGTCTAGAATTGATCTGCAAATTACTTTTAAAAAGCATTTATAAAATACTGAAGAAATATTTTGAAAAATAATACAGAGAAAGTATCAGTAAAAAATACTTTAGATATATCATATGCAAATCACGTAAGAAATCTTCTGTAATTGATTCCAATAAGCATCTAGGAACTAATATAGATTCCTCTGTAAACTCTACTCATAAAATAATTCCCATCCCTGGACACTTTTATTTTCCGTTCATCATTACTCTTCACAATTCATCCTTTTATACTTCATCCCTAAGGTTAGAAATAGTCGTTATTTCTCTTTAAAATAAATTACGATTTTTCGTTCAAAAATTTGTGGTGAAACTTTTCAAACGTCTTTTCACTCTTAAAATAAGTTTAGAATATATAAATTAGTTGTGTAAACCTTTATAGGAACAGTTGAGTTGAAGTAGTAGTTGCTGTAGAAACAGAATTGTAAAATATATAAAACAACTCTAAACTACAGATAAACCGTCAATTATACGATAAATCAACTATGAATAACCTCAAATATATATAAACTACAAAGTACACTAGATATATCGTCCACAAACTACTTCAGAATTAAGTTTTAATATATTTTAGAGAACGGCAGTAAATTATCTAGGGTTGGAAGCTGTGATATACAGTAAACTCTCCTATAACGCAATTAATGTGTTCCGTGTTGTATGAAATCGCGTTATAGGAATTCGCGTTGTACGAAATAAAACTTGTATGACGCGAATGTTGTTAGGGTGAATTGTTAGTGACAAATATCATGTATTTTATTTTATAACGCGTTATACGAAAATTCGCGTTGTATAAATAAATTTGTCGCAATTTTTTATCGCGTTGTAAAAACTCGCGTTATAGGAGAGTTTACTGTATATGGTGAATATCTTCCATGAATTACTAGGGAAGGCAGTTGTTGACCGCTGTAGAAATAACCTTTAGTATGTAGTAGAAATTATTTTCAAATTATTGTAGAAAATAATTGCTGTAAAATCTCATCCTCTAGTCTATAAAGCATCTGTAATATATATATGGTAATTTGAACCAACAACCCCATACAGTCTATATAACTTGTAATAAGATTGTCATGTTGTATATAGAAACACATCTATAAATAATTATGCGCATGATTAATCTGTGTCTTTACATCACCCTATGTAATGTTATTTGTACAAAGTGGATAAATAAATAAAATCTGTAATAGATTTAAGAGTTGAGCTAAAGCAGAGATCGAGCATAGTATTGCCAAAACAACAAAGTCTAAAGATGTAAGTCATAAATCAGGTAGATTCACAATTCCCACGACAGGCCACCCACACTGTCACATGTGGTGGAATGCAGAGACCCCTCTCACACCTGGACAGGTAAAAGCGCCCTTTCTCAAACGCCCCTGTCACATAAGGTCCCCCCCCCCCCGTCTTTTAACCTATAAATACATCACCTGACAGTGGCTTGACAGTTCAGTTCAGTTTAGTTTAGTTCACCCTTAGTGCAAGCCGCGTCGGTCGTATGTTATGTCGATCTCATCCAACATGTAGTTAGGAAGAACTCGTCTATCTCCATCTTGCGCTTCTAGCTCAGCTTTTATCTGTTAACGGAACTTTCTTAGTGTAACTGTGTCTTCGTTTTTTGTGTGGATATCCCCAGCTTTCCACTCTGCCTCGACCACGACTGCCTGTATTTTGTGAGAACTTTTAAAGGTCTTCCAAGGTGCAGAGAGGTACTGGAAAACTCTACATCCTGACTGTTCCTCTTGGTCAACACAGTACAACAAGAGCTACCAGGACTTCAATTTTATTTCAGTAGTCGACAGGATCTCTACAAAAGCTACTGGAATCATCATCTCATTACATGAGTCGACAGGATGACTCATCACAGATAAGTCGACAACAACTCATCATCACATATATATATCTCATAAATAGCAGATATTAGAAAGCAATAAAGTCGATGAACGAGTGGTTAAAACCCTCTATTCCAGACATCCATGAACCGGGATCTAATCCCCCATTGGACACTTTGTTTTAATATGTGAATAACCTTCATATATTATTAATTGTTGTGAATATCATAAACTAACTTCCTCCTTTTGAACAGCATCTAGTAAAGTTAATTTAGCACCAGAAACCAATATTGAACTATTGTAGAAAAATCTTCAAATTGCTTCAGAAAGTAGCAATAAACTACAAAGAAGCTGAAGAGAAGAATATACTGTAGAAATCATTTCGCTGAATATCTCACAGAAATAATTCCTCGTGAGCAATCTCTGGGCTAGATCAGTTATAGAGAAGCCAATCCGACAATTCCAGCTACAAAGTGGAACATCCATTCCTTCTAGAAATGGCAACTTTTTGTGGAACCGGTTCCCGCCGCTTTTCCTGGGTCGGGTCGGACTCTTGATTGGTCAGCCTAAAAACCAACCAGAGAAAATAATTTTAATCTATACAATTCTAAATAATGATCCGTTGCGCGCTATGTTATTTGGCAAAAAGATCATCCAGAAATGTCTTTCTTAAATGTAACTGAAGTAATATAAGTCTATTAAATATGATGCCACGGGTCAGTATTCTGTCAATTTCTCTGTTGACCATACGAGATAGTAATTTCTAACGATATAATTGTTAGAGAAATTTATCATTTTATAATAAGCAATATATAGAAATACATTGTTCTGAAAAAATAGAGCAATATATACTTAAATCATTAGATAGTAAAAAGGCGTATATTGGATTGAATAAAATATTTATTTGCCAATATTTCGGCTGGCTGAACGCCAACCTTTATCGAGGCATTACATTTTTGTATATACAAACTAAGCGCCTCATAGTGTTATAACACGCTAAGTTTGTATATGCAAAAATTTAATGCCTTGATAAAAGTTGGCGTTCAGCCAGCCAATATATCCTTTACGGAGAGGTGTCCTTTTACCGGAGAGTTAATAAATAGTAAAAATGGTAATTTTAGAAATGAAAACTGTCCTTTGTAGAGAGGTGTCATCTAGCGCGAGTGTACTCTCATGGAGGTTCTACTGTATTAATATATAATTTCAAAAGATTCTAAACTAAATTCGAAAAATAAACTCTCAAAACTCAAGAAGGAAGAAAATTTTGCAGCACAAACATTGAAAATTTATACTAAGAATTGAACATATAACATACACCATTCGGATTTCCTCGTATGGAGTATTGGTCCGTTACCGTTGCAGGTATTAGATGTAATTAAAAATACATCTTTTTCAAATAAATTTATAAATTAATAATTTTTTGCCTACAACTTTATCACTTGAAAATTTTTAAGGTCTATATCTAAAAGTCAGGAGTGTTAAAAATATTGTTTAATATCTCCATATCATCACAGGCTATAATTAGGTAGATAAACCATTCACTTTTTATCTAGTCAAAAGGTAACTTATTTGAAATATAGATGGAAATTTGGCGGAAATAAATTGATCTATAAAAACAAAGGTTACCTCTCCTGTTTAAAACAGACGTCAAATATACACGCCATCTATTGACCGTCGCCGCAAACTAAAGGTCCGATGAAAATGCCACAACACCAGCTTTGACAAACTGAGAAGCGTCCACTTGGAGACCATGGTTTCTGGCTAATGGCCCTCGTCGTCAAGGGCGGATTTTATTCAATTATATTGCCACGTGGAAAATTAGAAAAGACAAACTTCAGGATAACACAGCAATTTATTTGAGCAATAAAAAACTATAAAGGATAAAGAAAAGATGAGCAACAAGGGAAGTTTACAGAGTAGCAAAAAATAAACATAAAACTGATACTCTGTTAATAAAACAAAAAATACTTTGTTACATAGCTTCTTCCCTATGGGAGCTGTGACCCACAGCTTGCAATTAATGCATTACTGACATGGATCTGACGTGCTTCTGCCAAGCATTCCATCGAAGTCTTGGAACTTTGTCCCTAGTACCTTTGCGTCCTTTTTCTTGCTGCGTGAAGAGCGGCTTTGAGCCACGTGGAAAATTAGGAAAGACAAACTTCAGGATGACGTGGCAATTTATTTAAGCAAGAAAAAAAACTATGGAGGATAAACAAAAGATAAGCAACGAGGGAAGTTTCCAGAGTAGCAAAATACAAACATGAAAATGATACTCTGTTAATTTAACAATAATTACTTTCCTACAATATTCACAAGGGATTAAATTCACAAACCGACAAAGACGGTAGAGGCTGTACGTATGGTGAAATTATCAACAGATTAACGAACACTACCGGGTGAAACGCACAGTAGGTAGAATAACGATATGTAAAACAATAAGTGTATATAAAAACGAGTAAGAGTTATAAATAAACGAGCAGTATGTAAATAAACGAGAACAAATATAGAGAAACTTTACATACGTATAAATAGAATATTATGGCGAAGAAATAATTTGATTTTAGTTTAATTATTCAATGAAAATATTTAACAGATTATTAATTTATATTTGTAAATCATCATAGATGTTGCATAGCTTGCTTGTTCAATATTCTATAGCTGTATATAGTTGTTCTTGTTTGATAGTTGTCGACTAGTCGTACTGACGTCATCAATAAATACTTTTACATCTTAAGATATTCCAAGCCTTGATTTCTACGCTACAATATTAGGTATTGAAACAAATAAAAGGTATATGAACATGCCCTTTGAATAAACAATCAACAACTTATGAAGTGAGAAGAATATAGCTAAACGAGCAATACATTGGGGAACTAGCAGTTTGTGAAGAAATGGATAATCAGTTTAAAAAACAAAAATCATTGATCCAAAGAGACAAGGGTCGCCTCTCCATGTAAGAATCATTGAGTCAAATGACCAGAATATATAGAAACGAGTAGCACATTCAGAAGCACCACGAAGAACAAACAGTATGTAGAGCTACCCACGCGGGCAAGACTGCCCCACCCTAATTCTCCCAACTTCGGTCTCTCCTTTGTTGTTTCACAAAATATTTTGAAAGCTTCTTATAGAAAGAGCACTTTATCTTCTCAAAGTATTATACCCTGTCGATGTGTTTGTCCTCCTTATTCCAAATATAGCCGTAATCCATATCCTGAACTTTCTAGTTTGTTAGCCATTTTTAAAGCTTCGAAAACCATTTCTTAAAAACATATTTAAGATACATAAACAACTCTCTCTTTCTCTATCACATATACTTTAATTGGCCTGATGAACATAATTAAGGATAAAATAATACCTGACGTAAGGTGTGAAGAATAAAGAAACTAAAAAATTACATATTTACATATGTGCAAAAATATTTGAGCCGGCCAACGGGAAACAACAACATTGGGTTTATATAGGGAAATCTACGACATCTTGGCGGTCGATTTTACAAAGTAGTTTGAATTCTAGAACAATATAATTTTAAATTACAGTAGACTCTCCTATAACGCGAGTTTTTACAACGCGATAAAAAAATTGCGACAAATTTATTTAAACAACGCGAATTTTCGTATAACGCGTTATGAAATAAAATACATGATATTTGTCACTAACAATTTACCCTAACAACATTCGCGTTATACAAGTTTTATTTCGTACAACGCGAATTCCTATAACGCGATTTCATACAACACGGAACACATTAAAATAACGAATACGGAACACATTAATCGCGTTATAGGAGAGTTTACTGTATTTGTATATATTAATATATATGTATATGTATCAATTCTATATTTCACATTTATTTGTCTATATTTATCCTTGATACATTAGCGCGCCATCTATTATGAGAGAGAATTCGAAACTATTATTTACAGTAGAAATTGTGTAATTTTTTAAAAAGAATCATACGCGTTTATAATATAGATTCGAATTCTCATATTTATTCTTATTTAGTCTTCTTATTTATTCATATATATTTTTTATTTTAACTTTATATGAACGATATAATAATGTAGTTTCAATCTCAATCTCAATAGTATAATTTATATAAATATGTATATATAATATAGGCTGGTCACATAGAACCATGCCTCAGTAGGAGAAAGTTGAGTACCATAGAAAGGCAGTCTACTCCTATAACTATGTATATTGTGAAAAAATAGTACTAATGTGATATTGTGCTGGGATAAGGTGCATACATTAAGAAAAAGGCATCTCCTTATCATGCAACTGAAAGTTGCTGATGGCTTGCGCTTGATTAATCAAGAAGGGGTATTTGGCCAATTCTGGAATAATTAGAAAGCAACGAGAATAGTTGATATTTATTCCGATAGATGGCGCAAGCCATCAGCAACTTTCAGTTGCACGATAAGGAGATGCCCTTTTCTTAATTTATATATATATTGTAACAAATTATTCATTAATTTTATTATTTTTATCAACAGAGTGGTAATTTTTATGTTTATATCTTGCTACTCTGTAAATTTCCCTCGTGTCTTATCTTTTGTTTATAATTCATAGTTTGTTCCTGCCTTAAATAAATTGCTGTGTCGCCACGAAGTTTGTCTTCCCTAATTTTCCAGGTGGCAATATATATCTTACTAAGAAGATTCTCTGTTGATTTTGGAATATTATTGAGATATAAAAAGATATTTGTTGGTTCTATTGAGTACATGGGTACTAAATGGTATTGCTATGCAGTCGTGAAAATACAATGAAATAGAATAAAGAATCACAATTTACTTCAATTGGTCTGATGAACATAATTAAGGATGAAATAATACCTGACGTAAGGTGTGAAGAATAAAGAACCTAAAAGATTACATATTTACATATCTAAAGAGACATGGGTCGCCTCTCCCGTCAAAATAAACGTCTAAAACCAGACGCCATCTATTGACCGTCGCCGCTACTAGCGGCCTCGGGTCAGTGACAGAGCCACAACACCAGCTTTGGCAAACTGAAAAGCTTCCACCTAGAGACCATGGTTTCGGGCTAATGGCCCTCGCCAGATGGCGTCTAGTTTTAGACGTCTATTTTGACGTGAGAGGCGACCCTTGTCTCTTTAGACCAATTTCCTCCCGGCAAAATTTCCATCTATATTTTAGCCATAGATATGGCCCAGCCACTTTGCCAGCTAAACACCTCTTTGGCAGATTGTCAAGATTCAATTAGATCCCGTGTGGATCTCGTGGAATAAAGTCCGCCCTAGACTGACGAGGGCCATTAGCCCGAAACCATGGTCTCTAGGTGGACGCTTTTCAGTTTGCCAAAGCTGGTGTTGTGGCTCTGTCACCGACCCGAGGCCGCTAGTTGCGGCGACGGTCAATAGATGGCATCTGGTTTTATACGTCTATTTTGACGGGAGAGACGACCTTTGTCTCTTTAGATCAATTTCCTCCCGGCAAAATGTCCATCTATATTTACATATATACAAAAATGTTTGAGCCGGCCAACGGGAAACAACAACAATGGGTTTATATAGGGAAATCTACGACATCTGGCGGTCGATTTTACAAAGTAGTTTGAATTCTAGAACAATATAATTTTAAATTAAATATTTTTATATAACAAATATAAACCTAAAATTCAACAATAAGCTATGGATATGGTTAAACAATGAAAAAGAAAACTAAAATATATACGAAATTATTGTTTTGCCTCTCCATTAAGACTGAATATAGCTGTTTTACTCTGGAACGAGTCTAGTAAGACGAAATGTCTTTATGAAACGATTTTGTTGCTTTATTGGGTCTTTCAGACCTATACAAGGTTATTATGAACCAGAAATCGACTAATAACAGTCAGTAGAAAAGATAAGAAAAGCTTTGCAGGATCCAACTACTCTGTCGAGGCCTACATTTCCCTATCATTGTTTAAGAAGCTATGTACATTCAAAGAGAACAGTCCGACCTACAACTCTCTAGAAAGGAATTCAGAGAGAAGTCTGTAAGCCTGACCAATCCTAGAGAAAAATACTTTTCGATTATGATAGGCTTACATTCAAATATATAAAGAACCAATACAGTTTCAAATTTCTTTTTTCCTAGTGTGCGTAATTTACTTCTTTTATCCATACAACACACTTAACTTCCTAGAAATATCAAAAATAGATAGAGGTTGAATATAAATATCCGATATTTCTCAAGTATATGAACATTTGAGACGACAGAAGCTCCAAAATAAGTTATCAAGACGTCATCTCATGGCTTGTCATCTTGCGGATATATATATTCAATAAAAATAATCCCTTGTATCAATTCGAGTAAAGATATCAGGCCTCCAGGGAAAAGTATATTTTTATTTCCTTGGAGGGGCCCTGATATTTTACTCACTATATATAAACCGTAATGCGGATGATTACGATGCACTTGCGCGCCATCTGTTATCAAAATTCGAAACTATTTTAAACGCGTAAGATTCTTTTTTAAATGAGCCAGGCCCTCCCTTTAATTTTTCCATTTCAGTAAGGGGAGTAGAAATTGTTTAATTTTAAGAATTTTACGCGTTTAAAATAGTTTCGAATTTTGATATATCTACGTGAAGGAGAGAGATTATCTTAATTATGGTCATATCTACAACTCCCCCATGTTGCGGGTAAAGTGGGACAGGCTGACTGAAGGAGAAACCCGCCCATCACACCGACAGGGGATATATCAAGATGGGCGGGTATTCCCTCCCAGTGTAGGCGCCATTATGACACCCCCCGTCTAACATATCGATCTAATTTAACAAAATCACACTGTCTAATGGTTGGTATTACCGTCAGAACTTCCTATAATAAACGTTTCTAATTCTGGTCTCTCCTCTTTTTCACTTACCCCAAGTACACCTGCTACAAGACACGATAATGATGGTGAATGTGTAGCGACATTTACAGTAAGTGCTCAACATGTATAAACTTAAATAGCTGGTAGAAGCGCCATGTTCTTTGTACATAGTATAATGCATATATATATGAATATTTTGTTTTGTTGTTGAAAAAGATAGAATCGAAGGTGCAGTCGTGAAAAATAGGAAATAAATTATTTACCCACACACACACACACACACACACACATCAAGTAGTTTTTATTTTGAATTATTTGAGAGAGAGAGAAGCAAATTATACATAATATTATTTGTCACAGTAATATAGAATTTTAAAAATGAATCCTATAATCGTGATTTTAAAAAATGATAGGTTGAAAATACATATTTACAACAATATTCAAAAGTGGTATCTTCTAAATCTATGGTCAAAAATGTAGAACAGTCAATGAAAAAAAATAAAATACATGTTTTAAAAAAATAAAATATTTGCATTTTAGATTATATAATATATATATAATTATATATATTTTTAATAGTGCAGAGAGATTGTGCACTTTGCATGTATTGACAAGATGTCAATAAAATTATTTTAATTGTCAATTGTCTAGACTTAAAGATAAAGGTTGCCTGTTCAGCATTCACAGTTCTTAAAACTGAAAATACTTCGGCCATTAAATATTTTTATTATCTCGACCTTTAGACAAAAATCTTTTGTCCTCGTCAGGAGCAAACAAATATTAAAACATTTGGCAAGGCGTTAAAAATTATTCTATATATATTTTTCAACTCCTTTCCAAATGTTTTAATATTTGTTTGCTCCTGACGAGGACAAAAATTTTTTGTCGAAACGTCGATATAATAAAAATAGTTACTGGCCGAAGTATCGTCAATTTTAAGAACTATGTCTAGACCTGTAGAGAGCAGTTCGACTTTTGTGTTTACAAGTGTTGCAGAGCCTCGTTTGATTACTTGCACCTATTTGAGAGCAATTTAAGCAATTTTTCTTCATAAGAAAAAGGAGCCTAATAGAAATTTGCCATCGAAAATCAACAGTTTATATAATTCAATATAATACACTGCGGCCTGTGATTGTAAAACGACACTTGAAGTTACACCGCATGAGTTTCTTTTAAACGAAAAATCAAATTTTTATTTCAAGGTAAAATATCGACTATTTTTAACCTTTTTGGATGAGGTATGAAAGGGTGGATTATGAAGAGTAATGACGAACGGAAAAATAAAAGTTTTAGTTTATATAATTCCTTCACCAAACCTCGGGATTTTCCTTATAAAAGCTCAACTATTAGAGGTTATATCAGACTGGGCTTATATATTTATAGTCGTTTTATTTATTTTACAAAAGAAAATCGTTTGAGAGGTTAAACTGGTGAAATAGCCAGGCCATCCCAATATATTTTTGAATATATCAAGGGGCTATGAGAAATTATTTTATTTTTAAAAATTCTACAAAATTATGTTTTTTTTTTTCAAAATAGAGATGGCACAAACCCAACTACAATAGTCTTGAAGATTAAACTGACTAACTCACATGCAAGGTTCACTCTTATTTTCAGATGGAAAAATTCTTCTTATAGAAAAGGTGTAGCGCTAAAATGTCAATTGTAACACCACATTGCCTCCGAGGATAAGTCCCTTGCTCTTTTTAAACAATCTCTCAAGCTTTCGAGTATTATAAACCTTTCTACAGGAGTATATAACGAAATTAATCCTAATCTTTAACTATTATTTACATATCTTTAAAATGTGCAATTAAACTATTTAGCATATTATAAACAAATCCAGCGAAATAGACATACTATTGACTATCTAGGGTTATTTTGAAAATAATTATAAGTATTTGAGCTATGTATAAATCTATTGTAAACTTTTAAAATGTTTATGTCTGTTGATGCTCTGTGTTTTATGGAAACTATTGTCTATTTATTGGAATATGTTTTCTAAATATTCGAAATATTTATCTTATTTGAGGCCCCATAGAATAGGTGCCTACCGGCCGTACAATACAATGGTAGCTCACATGACGACGTACACGAGTTAGGTAACGTGGAAGGTCAAGGTAAACATCGTATACAAGCTCTAGT
The DNA here is from genome assembly GCA_030710605.1 of Cordylochernes scorpioides. NCBI lineage: Eukaryota > Metazoa > Arthropoda > Arachnida > Pseudoscorpiones > Chernetidae > Cordylochernes > Cordylochernes scorpioides. The sequence goes on from CP092872.1 coordinate 22,857,504, forward strand.
TGGAATGGACAAGGCGATTACCAAGGTAATGAAGGAAGCAGGTCACGTGTGACGTAAGTATGAACAGGATCTTAGGGCATTTCTTCATGTAGCGAGCTTTGGGGTCATATTTTTGGATAAGACACATATACCAATGTCATCCCTTCTCGAAACTTTCTTTTCTGTTGAGGTCAGTTCGTTGATGGGTCGATATATTTGATCTTACTCCTTCAATGCCTTCCTCTACTGAGGGTGGGCCACATGGTCTCTCCATACTTCCTCCGCCATCCTCTTCATCTCCTCGTAGGTGTGTCGTCCAGTCCATTGTTTTAGATCGTCTGTGTATCCCCGTCGTATCCATCCCCTCAATCTCTTTCTCCAGAGCTTTCCCTCCAACACTGTCAGCAATGTCTCTCCTGCTGATCCGCGCATCACATGTCCAGCAAACGTCAGTTTTCGTTGTTTTATGAACTTTATCAGCTGGCGTTCTGTATCCATTCGAGAACTTGATTATTTGTTACCATATCTGTTCAAAGAATTTTGAGAGCTCTTCTGTGAAGGTATGTCCCGAAGACTTCTATATATATATAAAGTATTATTAAATATAATTTATATGAAAGATAGTTGTATTAGAGAAGTAATGATGATAATTTAAAACATATAAAATATATTACTTTTAAGATATCAAAAAGGTTTTTTATTTTATTTTAAGTAACAACTTAGGGTTATAACAAGTTCACGCTGTAGCATCGGCAGTTACGCGTCATATGAGCAGAACATAGGAAAAATAAAGGAAGAATTGAAGGTATTAGGATAAGATAAAGAGCAAAGACAGAATATATAAGACAAAGACATATATATATTCGTTTGATTGAAGAATTTAGTAACGTCCTCGACTATCAGCCATATGTATATATTTTATATGGATCTTTCATAGAAATGACCCCGAGTTTTCCATCAATATCAAGGGTAAATAATAACATTGTGGCTCTCCCATTACAATCCATAACAATGATCTGGAATCTCATTTCAAACGTATTGCAGCTATCGAGGTCACTAGGTCCTCTATTTGTCAATGAGGACCTTATTAATTACACCCAGTAACACCACTAGCGCTGGAATTTCACTGGCCTATATATCGATAAAAGTATACATAATAATATATATTAAAATAAAAAGGCATATCCTGACCACGAGCACATGATATATATGTATCATATTTATTTGGTTCATATAAATTCTACAAGGGTGCAGTCTCCGTTCGGAGAATGTTAATAGAATCGCCGAATGTCGTGGTCTATTTGGATGAGGAAAGCGAAGTATAAGATACGGTTGATTCCACACTAAGTTTTTCAGTGATACGATAACCTATGCACGGTGGATTCTGTGGCCACTGGACATGCGTTGGACATGGAGGCTGTTGTTGGGTTCTGTGCTGCCTGGAGTATAGAAGCTCCATCTATGCTTCCTTCCTGTGGTAAATCTGTATAAGATTGATTATCTCACTAAAGCGGTATATGTATGTGTATATGTATTAAAAGGGGCACCACTCCCGTTAAATGGGCATTAAACAATGCATTTTGGGTCATTATTCCATAGTTCATATTTGGGTTATAGTAATGGTGAACAATACGCTACAACACCAGTTTTGGCAATTTCAGATAAATTTTAACCTAAATGCCATAGTTACTGTAACCCTAATCAGTACAGGGGCATCTTCGAATTCATAACATTCTACGAGAGAAGCGATGACACCAGTCGAATTTGTCCAATGGTGTTTAAAATGGTGAAGTGATAGGCTCAATTTTTAGACCAGAATAGAACATAAAGTTTGGGGAAGATTGATTCGTCGATAAGAACGATAACCATTAACCATGGTATACATGTTGGCTTTTGTCTGGATTTGCTAAAACTGGTGTTGAGGCTCATTCGTCATTGTCACCATTACGTTCTGAATTGGAATGACGAACCAAAATGATTTTTTATAAAGCAGAATTTTAACCTGGTTCCGAAATAACTTTACTAGGTGCCGTTCAAAAAGAGCAACCTAGCCTATGATATTTACAACAATGAATATGTGAAGGTAATTCACATAATAAAACAAAGTGTACAATACGGGATTATATCCCGGTCCATGGCTGTCAGGAATTGAAGGTTTTAACCACTTGTCCACCGACTTATTTTTTTTTTTTTTAGCATTTTAACATTCACAATTTCCATCCTTCCACAAATTAATTTTTATATATGTGCAAGTATCACACCAGTATATACTTGTATCATGACGGGTTGGCAATTACAAGGTCATTAAGTTTATATGAATTTCACCAAACATCAAAGATAATTTATAATACTTGTATATTTTTATAATTTATATTTAAAATATGAAATTTTATACCAATTGCCTATTTTTGTTATAATTCGAATTGCTATCTATCGCTAAAATTTGCAATAATAAATTTTAGGCGATGTTTTTTTGGAATATGTATGTTATAAATGAGAAGATTTTCTGCTTGATTTTGGAATTGTTGAGATTAATTGCTTGTAGAGGTTTTATTGTCATTCGCTGATTATTTTGAGAATAGATATTGTTTTTGTGTCGTGGGAATAATAAAATAGTTTTGATAAGAGATTGCTTTAATTGAACTAAAAGAATATATAAAAACATAATTTGATAAAAGTACTGCCTGGCTTAATGTATAAGAAGAAAAAAAAAACTTATTTACATAATGTACAAGAGGTTTAGAGCCGGCCATCAGGAAACAACAACAATGAGTTTTTATAGGGGAAGCGTGACCTCTGGCGGTCGATTTAACAGAGTATTTGAATCGATGAAATATAATTTTAAATAAAATAATATTTTAATATAACATGTATATAATAAATATTATATCTAAAGGAAGACCTTAGTGAAATTATAATTTGAATCATCAGTGGGGGGGGGGGGGGGGGGGGGGTGAACCTTCTTATTTAAAATATAATTGCAGTGATGTCTATAGAAATGATATATAATACAAGGTTGTCCCAAAAGTTCGTAAACACTTGCAAAAAATGAAATACCAATATTATTCACCGTTATGTATAATGTCTTTGTATTATGTATGAAGTATGTAATTGTATTATTATGTATTCGTCGTATTAATATTATTTGCTAAGTAATAAGAAAACACAAACTTTTGGGACAACCTTATAAATATAAATTATATTTAAAAAATGGAGATTTCTGTTGTATTTTGAATTATTATTATTTGTTGCTTGATTTTTGTATACATGAGTATCTTACGATATTGTTCTGCAGTCGTAGCAATAATGATAATAGTCTTGATCAGAGATTTCTTCAATTGAGCTAAGGAATATTGTTGCACCACAAGTTGCAGCTTTGTAGGGTCGTCGACCCTGGTTTATTCCTTCTTGGTGTTATACACGTTTCCCGAGCGGGTTTCCATAGTCAAAGCAAATAAATAAAAATAAATAAAAATAAATTACCTTTTAAAGTTATTACGTTTATTTATTCGTTGTCTTCCTCGTAGGTCGCGATCCGCAGACTTGGTCCAGGTCCTCTCTCGCCCCAATAACCAATCAAGATATATGTACAATAAAATATTACAAAAGGAATGAAACTATAAAAAGGAATGATGATAATCTAAATAATCTGTTTTAACTAAAAATAAATTTATATATAATTTAAATTTTAAATATATTAAAATAATATTATAAATAATTTTTAAAATACCCGAATTAATCATGATGCAACAATACATAAAAACATAATTTGATAAAGGTACTGCCTGGCTTGAGGCGTAAGAATCAAAAATGAAAAAAACGTATTTACATAATGTACAAAAGATTTGAGCCGACCATCGGGAAACAACAACAATGATTTTTTATAAGATAAGCGTGACCTCTGGCGGTCGATTTAACATGATATTTGAATCTATGAAATATAATTTTAAATAAAATAAAATTTATACCTGGTATTTATCTGCCAAAGCATGGAAATGTCCATTTGTTACTATATGCAGATGATATTGTACTGATAGGCGAATCTAAGAACAATTTGCAGTTAAAGATTAATATGATACGAAAATATTTTGAGGAAAATATGCTAACGCTGAACGAAAACAAATCAAAAATAATGGTTTTTCGCAATGGTGGGAAGCGGTCAAAATCCGATAATTGGTATTGGGGACAACAAACACTGAATGTCACGGAAAGATACATGTATCTAGGATATCCACTCACCTCAACAAACTCTTTTAAGCAAGCTGCATTATACTATAAAAGTAAAGCTCTCACTACCAGTGGTGCGGTCTGGCCTATTCTGACCAGGTCGAAGATGAACTCTTTTAAATCTTCTATGAAACTTCTTGACGCGATGGTTCGATCAACCCTGCTATACGCGGCATCTGTTTGGGCAAATGAGCATACATTAATTGTTGATCAAATTCAGGACTCATTTATGCGAAGATATCTAAATCTACCAAGATACACCCCCGGATACATGCTTAGGATAGAATTGGGAAGAGTGTCACTCAGCGTTACAGTCTTGAAACTTACCTTAAAGTTCTGGTTAAGAATGCTGGGAATAGGTGAAACTAGATTGCCGCTGGTCTGCTTGTCCCAGCTGTGTGAAATCTCAAACGCAACGAAAAAATATATAGGTTTCACAGGAAGTATAGTTAATATTTTGAACACCACCGGATTTCAATGGCTGAATTTCTGCACAGACTATAGAACATTACAAAGAGAAATTCCCTACATAATCAGGACTGCAATAGATCAATCTCTGCAAAGGGATCACACAAGAATAATAAATTCAAGACTATACCCCCACTATAAAAACATCTGCTCAACTCCGTTACCGGAACACTGTTTTAAAAAAAATGCTCCAATGGCCCCCCGATTCTTGCAAAAGTCCAACCCCACCACCGAGTGCAAGTAACCGAACGGGGCTCTGGCACATTTGTAAGTGCAAAGTCGAACTGCTTTCACATGTGTAGACATGTGGTGCGCTTACAGTAAAAAGCAGTCGCTAACTACCCACCATGATTATCATGGCCTGTACTACGTGTACTAGGGATATGCAAAAAAAAAACCGGAACACTATCTGTTCAGCGATTTCCCGCTCCGGGTCAAACGGTGTATTGCCGGACTGAGAATCCTCTCGGTGCTCTTTACTGATGATCGCTCCAGAATATTCAAAACAGACGGTTGGACATGCGAGATTTGCGGGACAAGAATGGAACCGGGGCTACATCACCATATACTCTCATGTATGGGGCAGAAAGACGAACGAGAAGTGCTCCTCAGTGAAATAGGCCTTGAGGGACTCTCTTTGGAGCTCCTGTTGAATGAGGTGGTGAGAAACAGAGCTGGAGCGTTTGCGTTGTTCAAATTTTGGAAGACGGCTGAAGAGAAAAGTAAGCTATATACATAATCTAATTGATTTAAATAATTACATGTAAATAATCTTTGTCAGGATTAGAATGACGAATCCTGTACGGGACTTTGATTCCAGTAAAAGGCTTGTTGCTGCTGTTGTATATAGTCACAGTGTAGAAAATACTATACTATACCTACTACTTATAGGTTTCTCTCTGTATTCTTAGTTCTCTTCTCTTCAATTACTCTGTAAATTGGCGAATCATTTATAGGACGTGAGGTCCTTCAATAAAAGCTTTTGTTGTTGTTGTAGCATAAAATAAAATTTTAATATAACATATATATGTAGTAAACCCGATGTGGAATGTGCTGGGCAGTCGTGGTAGTGGGTGCGTGATGGGATTCCTGCACTGGGACAGCAAGAGACAGAGGCAGGTCTAGATGGTAGCTCCAAGAAGGTAGAGGTAGATCACGGACGAAGACAGACAGACCACGGGCGCCACGGATGCCCAAAGCCTACATCGCGGATAGGGGTGAGAGATCCCACTGACCGTATAACGGCGTCGCTCTGAAAACAACTGCTTTGTCTAAATTCTGGGCGTTTATATACTGGACGCCCGCATATGTGGTGATTCCTGATTGGCTACTGTAATCACGCCACTTTATGGCGCCGGGTTGTTTTCGTCTGGCCTTTGTCGTCTGGTCTACCTCCTTCTTTGTTTTATTTGTTACTTCCATTGTTCGATACATATTTTTATATATAGATATGGGGTTATATAATTAATATCAGAAGAAGGTTGTGAACTATCTAACTCAAAATATACTACAGAATGTGCCCCCGGTGATGAAGGTTTGGTTGGGGGAATGACATGTAATGAATGATGACCTAACAAACCTATTATAAAAAAAAATAAAAGAAATAATTTGTATATACAAATTAGTTAAAATTATATTTAAGCTACAAGTTAAAACGAGAAAGATGTTGTAATGGTGGTGTATCGATGAAAAAAAAATCAAGGTTATAAAAATAAAAACGCACAAAATGAATGATAAAAGTTTAAGAGAAAGTATATAATACAAAATGGTAAAATGGTAAAATGAATCGTACAAGGAAAATAATATCTTATTGCATAAAAGATGAGCGGAAAAAAAAAGTTAGTTTATTGATTGAACGTATAATGTGACGCTAAGGTTGAAAAGGGGAAAGGGGTATCTGAGCATGTTTCTGCAAAGTAGTATCCCAAGCATTCTGCAATGCAATGCGAACTTGTTTAAGTGAGGCATTGTTTTCATTAACAGAAGGTCCAAGATATTCCGTCTGCATCATTAGTTCAGACAGTGAAAAGAGGTGGGAAGATTGGTGGAGGTAAAAGGGAGAGTTAGAGGTAAGAGGGATCCCTGTTGTTCATAATGATTGTGCCCGTTTGAATTATGAAAAAAAAAGAGTGAAAAGTTGAAAAAATGGTGAATTGATATGATGAGTCGGGCGATGAGAAAAATAAAATAAAAAGATCGCGCTGGATATCCTGAACTCATTATTGGGAATGGTTATAACGAGGAAGGAGATTGTTCCAGTCAGATTAATCAATGAAAAAAAAAAATGTTCGGCGAACTGGAATCCCTTGGAAGGTAGTTGGAGGTTTGAAGGATGCGGAAAAGGAAAGGTGGGTGTAAGAGATTTATTGTTGTCAATTTTGATTGTGTCCGACTTGTGTGGTGAAAAGAAAAAGTTGAAAAATGAAAAAAAAATGATGACCCGGACGATGAAAAAAAAATCTAACAGGGTCTCCTGAGCTCACTGTTGGGAAATGTACAGCGAGGAAGGGTCTTCTAGTTAGTTTAATCAATAAAAAAAATGGCTGACGAACAATAATCTCTTGATGGATGAAAAAAGTTAGGAGGAAAGGTTCATGGGATAGATTTAGAGGTTGTAAGGGAAGCGTCAAAAATAACATTTTGAAAATCTATTAAGAAAAATAAAATGATAAATTTTTTATCTGTTTAAGAAATATTATAAATATTGTTAGGTGTAGGTTTTTTGAAATGGTGCCTAAAATAGTCCAAGTTGTAAAATTCTAAGTCTAAACATGATGAGAAAAAAGAAAAAGAAAAAAAAATATTAAAGGTAATAATATATAAAGGGTTGATTGGTAGTTGAAGGCATTAATAAACAAATTGATATTATCGATTAATAGTGAAATGTTTTATCTACATCTGTAAGTTAAAAAACAAAGTCCAACACCACAAAACTAGGTAAACTGTAAGTTTATTTACAAATAAATGAGAGAAAAGCTAGCAAACCTATTAAATGGGAAATAATTTGGGGCACAAATTAGTTACTAGAATAAAAATAAAGATAAAGGGGAGTAGTGGTGACACACTGATATAATATTATAAAACTATAAAAAATATATAAAAGGAGTACATAGGAAGGATAAATTTAAAGTAAACACACACAATAGCGAAAGTAAATATTTGGGAAAGTTGGTATACTAGTTACAGTTTTTTGTTACTTAAGGTGCCTTGAATATTTACAACATAGTTTCAGGGATGTAATACAGGAAGGAGGAGAAGTAGAGGTAATAAAAGTGAAATTAAAATATAAAAGAAAATTGACTTAAGCAAAAGTTTTGCGATAGGTAGTGACGCAGTGAGGAATATAGGAAGAAGGTCTGAATTGGTTTCTGCAAAGGACATCTCAGGAGTCCTGCCCTGCAATACGAGCTTAGAAGCGAAGTATTGTTTTCAGGGTTCAGCAATCTCAAGATGCTCTGTAAGTAGCATTAGATCAGATGGGCAAAAGGCGTGAAGATCGAAGGAGAGGTTGGTAATGGGAGAATACGGGAAAGAAATCTTTTCTGAGAGAGGTTAAAAAGAGATGGTGGCTCAAGAGCTGCGCTGCTGTCGGTGATTGAGCTCGACCAGATAAAAAATAAAATTAAACGAAAAATGAGCGGGCGCATCGTGCTGATGATGGCCTGAGTCGAGGTTTACGAAAAATAATATCTTGAATATCTTTAATATCCTTAGAGTTATTTGCAGATTTGTATCTTTAACTCGCAAGCAGCGCCACCTTGCGACGAGAATGGATTCATCCGGCCGGCGGCAGTCCAAGGACAAGTTCAAGGACAGTCCAAGTACCCACCGACCACTCAGGGCAGAGTTGGTGACACAGCTGTGCCAAGTAGACAAGAAAAAAAGCCTCGCGGGAGCTTGCCCAAGATGCCCTCCGGGAACTTAATCCATCTTCCATAAACGACCATGAATTTATTCAACCTTTTCGAGTATTTTTCAAGGGACCGGGAAAAAATGTTCACTAGATAAAACGATGATTTTGTAATGTAGAAAATTAGGAAAGACAAAATTCAGAATGACACGGCACACAGGGACCGGGAAAAAATGATCACTTTATCGAGAGATTCAAATTTACGAGTTTCAAATTATCAAAATATATCTATTTCTTTTTATAAGTTTATAGAGAATTGTTTTAACAAATGTTCGTTAGACAAACCTTTACTCGGGTACCGATTAATATTGATTTTATTCAACTTATCGAGTATTTTTCAAGAGACCGGGAAGAAATGTTCACTTTATCGAGAGATTCGTTAGACAAACCTTTACTCGGGTAAAACACGGGCGAAGCCGGGTACAATCCGCTAGTTAAAAAATAAAAATTAAAAAATGTTGACGAGCAGGAGTCTCAGGAACCGTTGAAGAGGTTAGAGGATGGAAGGAAAATAAATATCTTAATGTAAAAGAAATATCCTAAAATATATGGATTGATTCTAAAATATAAAATGGCACACATCAAGGATCGTAAAAATATAAATGAATAAGATTTTAAAATATATTAAGTATTTAGGTTAGTGTGTTCCCCACGTGATGCAATACTTATAAACGCAAATTAGACGATGGTTGGAATAGTGTCGTGGCAATGGACGCCATTTTGGGGATTTAATTGTCCTTTTAGGGGGCCAAGATGGCGTCTCACATGGTGTCATGTACAGGATCGATTTTAGAGATGGTGGGGACCTAATTTTTAAACGGGTTGACAAAACAATAAACTATTCTATAACATTATAAAAATAAGATTTGCTATAAAAGGTATTTTATATAATTTTCCTATCCGTTTTAATCTGGCAGGTTGTTTGGTGGACACGAAGTCTAGAATACCGGTGTGCCACTATCTTATGTAATCTCTCTGTCCTGCGAGTTGGAGCACGTGGATACTGAAACTAGAGATGTCAATATGGCCGCGGTAATCCTTTGTTGCCTGCTGACGCCGCTGGGTTGTTTGTTTTTGTTGGCGGCGCTGTTTGTCATCCAGTAGGCTGGAAGAAAATCTCTCAGCCCCCACAGTGGTAATTGGTTTCTTGCCTATTTGAAAATATAGTTTTCTCGGTGTTCGCAAGCGTTGTGTCTCGACGTTGTTGCGGACTTATTAAAAAATGTTATTGTGGCCTATTAAGTGATAAAAATTGTTGTGATGCGCTGTGTGACACTAGTGAGTGAATTGAATAGAAAGGTGTCACGTGAAGTCTTTGTTTTTGGTACAGCATCTAACTTGTTTCCGAATGGGTGGTTGTTGTACGAAACACATCGAGAATTTTCAGATTGTTATATAGGTGGCATGTTTATCGCGAAATATTTTTGTTCGCGACGATATGGCGCTCGTGTGGCTCGAAATTGGATGTGTTGTTAAATCGCGCGTTAATAGATGGTGGCCAATTGGAGAAAGTGATGTGGGAGTGTGTTGAAGTTTGTTGAGAGAGATGTGTGAATGATTAATAATTATGCATGTAAAAGGAAAAGGACGAGGGAGTGTAGCTATGTTGGAATTTTTAGCTTGTTTTAAACTTTAATTTTTAACTAGGAAAGGACAGTTACTTTTCTAGTTGTGCTTTTGAAGATATTGTATCTTTCGATTTTTGTATTTAAAAAAAAAATGCGTTTCACCTATGTTTATTAAAATTTGAATATTTATTTTAAATTGTTGATTATGGTAGTGCGAAAATTATACTTGTAAAAGGGCAATGGCATGATAGTGACTTATAATTTGAATGGGGCGTGTACATAAAATAGTGAACATAAAAATGATTTTTGCAAAGTTTTGAATATTTGATTAAGACATTGGTGTTTTTGGTATAAAAATAAGATATTAAAAAAAAACACACAAATAAGTTTAGAAAATATGATTCGAGTAATTAAAATATAATATGATTTTTTAATGTAAAATTGAAAGTTGCATATTTGGATAATGCCATTTTAGGTGAATTTAAGAAAGGCATGTAAGATTAGTATATTGGCAGAAATGCGTGATTGAATATTTTTAATAATAAAATTGAAAATGATGAATTAAAATTTATAATTTGATTAAAATAAAGTAAAAATGATAAATGAGAGTGTGAAAGTTTTAAAATTTAAATAAAAATGTTATAAAAAGGTTATAATTTATTTTAAAATGCTTAAAGTGAAAATATAAAATTTATGGGGAAAATGGCAGAAACAAAGTATAAAGTACCTTGAAATGGCTGATGCTGGCTGGAATTGATCTCTGGAGATGGCTGTATGGAAAAAGGCTGCTTGTTGCGTGGGATCCGCCGAAAGGGGAGATGAGGGCTTCCTCCGCACGAGGCAACGGCTAGTCCCCGAATGGCTTCTGCCAGTCGGCCTACTAGGTCTTCGTAGTGGGGCTGCATGTTGGTGAGGGCATCCGCAAAGTACTCGTCTCCAGCCTCCGTCATCCTCTGCATGTTGCTGTCCTCAGTCATCCTGTCGACTTTAACGGGTTCTGTAGTAAACCCGATGTGGAATGTGCTGGGCAGTCGTGGTAGTGGGTGCGTGATGGGGTTCCCGCACTGGGACAGCAAGAGACAGAGGCAGGTCTAGATGGTAGCTCCAAGAAGGTAGAGGTAGACCACGGACGAAGGCAGAAAGACCACGGGCGCCACGGATGCCCAAAGCCTACATCGCGGATAGGGGTGAGAGATCCCACTGACCGTATAACGGCGTCGCTCTGAAAACAACTGCTTTGTCTAAATTCTGGGCGTTTATATACTGGCGCCCGCATATGTGGTGATTCCTGATTGGCTACTGTAATCACGCCACTTTATGGCGCCGGGTTGTTTTCGTCTGGCCTTTGTCGTCTGGTCTACCTCCTTCTTTGTTTTATTTTTCACTTCCATTGTTCGATACATATTTTATATATAGATATGGGGTTATATAATTAATATCAGAAGAAGGTTGTGAACTATCTAACTCAAAATATACTACATATATATATAAAAACACATTTCCTGAAATTTATTATTGAAATTTTTGTGTGTGATCACCTATTTATTATAAGAAAGAAAAGACGCATCTCACGTCAAAATAGACGCAAAAAAATATATATATGTGCCATCTATTGTTTGTCTCTGAACAATGGTTCGGTTCAGTAATAAAGACAGAACATCAATTAGAGGAATTCAGAACACCCAAGTGGAGACCATTGTTTCGGTTTATGGCCCTCGTCAGTCCAGTTAGGGATTTGATATAAAGTTATTCATAAGGGTATCATGATTTCATCTGAAGCTATCACAGATGTTACTGACTATTTACATTGTTAAAAAAGTTATTCAATTGTTGAAACGGATGAAAATGCATATTATTGAAAGCTTTTATTTAACTTTCTTCCATGTCTATCTGTCCACAAATCTTGTAATTGATTTTTAGTATTCTTCTAGAGCACGTAGAAATATGAAATTTTCTACATTTGTTAGAACCTGATGACCATGCAAACTGACAAGTTTTCAGACTTGGGGGTTGTTTTCAGATTGGCCAGGAACGGACAAATTGCCTTTCAAAATTTTATGATCCATTTTAATATGTTTTTTTTTTTTTTTTCAGATCACATAGAAGTATGAAACTTTTAATACACAGTCCAAAACACGATGCGAGTGTATAAATTTTCAGACTTCAGGGTGTTGGAGTGTCCGGGAATGAACAAATTTCCATATTTATTTTTAAATCTTATGTTTAATAAAATAAATAAAGCTTCAAGGGCTAAGTTTCTTGTGCAAACCTTTTATTTTCAAGCTTTCGGACTTTTCAGTCCTTCAAAAGGAGTATCTCATTAACAAAAAAGTCCGAAAGCTTGAAAAAAAAAGGTTTGCACAAGAAACTTAGCCCTGGAAGCTTTATTTATTTTATTATATTATAAATCAGGAAGAACATTTATTTTTTAATTTTATGTGTAGCACGAAGTTAAGTCGGAAACTGTTGGGAGTTGCGAATTGATTTTTTCAGCGATTGATAAAGAACCCAAAGGAGTTAGAAATTCGAATATTCGGGTTCATATTAAAAACCTATTTGTAATTAACAAGCAAAAAGCTGTCAGAAGTCGATAAATATTATAATTTGTAATTAAAAAGGCATATATTGGATCAAAAATAATTTATTTACTAATATTTAAGTTGGCTGAATGCCAAACTTTTTCAAGGTATTTACGTCAACCACAAACTCAGTGCCACATAACGTCAATAGAATTAAGTTAAAAATTATATTTTTCCTATATTCAAAGTGAGCAGGGATAAAAAAAAATTGAAATATATATATTGCAGACAAAATACATTTTGTAAAATAAGGGTGTGAATATTTTAGATATTAACAATAACTCCTATTTTGTGTTTACAAATATTTTGTACTTTGTGTAACAAGAAATTTTTACAAAATAAAATGAAAATAACAATATATATAAAAGAAATAATGAACTAAAATCATATCGTAAATATAAAGCGCATAGCATTTTTTCAAAATTGGTTACATTTAACCAACAATCACCAGAATAGGGGGCCATTTGAACTATTTTTATACTGGAAAAAAAAGTTTAATGCGGGATTCGATCGTGGTTGCCAACAGTATCTAACACTAGTTATACAACCAACCTCCATATATAATGGTATATAAAGAGAGTTGACCGTTATAAAAAGAACATGCATTATGGACTCCATAGGAATTATTTAAGGTTCTCGGCCAGTTTCTATATTCAGCAAGATTGTCGACCATTGTCTTCCAAGTCAAATATTTGTAGTCCTCCCTTCATCTCTTTCCTTGTTCCCTACATTGAAATGTTGCTAACTGTTCTCTCTTGTTTATAGCGCGTCCTATCTAGATACTTTATTTTTACTTATATAATTAATGTCTAAACATAGGTCGTCAGTACACCGTTCGGCTTATAAAATAAATCTAACTTTTATTATTGCACGATTTCATTATTTTATTATTGATGCAACTCTACCTTTGCTGGTCCCAAACCCGGAAGAAAAAGAAGGAAGGGAGCAGTAACAAGCTCGCTAAAAAACCTGGGCTCAGCTGGCCCGGCTGATAGTACCCTGTAAGGGTTCCTATTCCAGGGATACAGGATGAGCCGCGTTTGTACTCCATGTTAGGAGCCGCTGTACACGGTGTCTGTTCCTCATGTCAGAGGCGGCCATTTCTTTTGGAGCTAAGTCAACCTGTCACTGAGTAGTACCCCTAGTCTTAATGACAAAGGCAGATGCATTCTACTTCACCCAGTCATGATGGTTGTCAAATAAACACCATCAAGGGGCACAACTTGATACCCTAATATGATTAAGCGGAGATAAGAAAGAAGAAGAAGACTATTGATGCAACATCTCACTGTTTTTACTGAGATGGAATAATATAGGAAGGGCCTGAATCATCAGTGGTGAATCCTGGTTTCCAGTTTGATCAGACATACTGCTCTATTTTTGTATTAGGCTTGTCTGTTCATATATATATATTTACGGTATTTAGAGAGAGGAATTATCAGCTAAAGTACTGAATATATGATACAATGCCACGGACATAAGGTTCGAGGACAGTAGAAATATTTAAAATATTTTTATCAAGGCAATAAAATAATTAAAGTCCATGTTTATACTTTCACTCTAAAAGCCTTAACCAAGAATTATACTTAAGTACCGCTTATATATAAACACAACGGCCCAGTATACAATATTATATTAGTGTTATATATATTAAACTGGCCAATTAACACTGGGAGAGTTCACCATTGATGAGCCAGGCCCTCGCAATATTTTCCAACGCAGTAGGACAGTAAAAGGTTCTGTTTGAATAAGAAAAATTCGCGCTTAATTAATACTTACTCTTTAAAATTCTCTTAGAAGTCTTCATCTTCTTCGTCTTTCTTATATCCACTCAATCATATTAGGATATCAAGTTGTGACCCTTGATGGTGTCTGTTTGACAACCATCATGACTGGGTGAAGTATAATGCGTCTGCCTTTGTCATTTAGACTGGAAGCACTACTCAGTGGCAGGCCGACTTAGCTCCAAAAGAAATGGCCGCCTCTGGCATGAGGAACAGACGCCATGTATAGCCGCTCCTGACATGGAGTACAGATGCTGCTCATCCTGTATCCTTGGATCTGGAGCCCTTACAGTGTACTATTAGCCGGGTCAGCTGAACCCAAGTTTTTTAGCGAGCTTGTTACTGCTGCCCCTCCTCCTTTTTTATCCGGGCTTGGGACCGACAAAGGTGGAGTTAGAAACCCCATTAATAAGTAAATTTATTTATCTTATCCATTTTTCTGCCATTTTACATACGAGTATGCTTTGCCTTCAATCCTTACTTTTCCTTTGACCACATTCATAATGTAAGAGCAGGGTTATTACAAAGTCCATAAAATTTTTAAAATGTCCTAAATAACAAATTTTAGGATCCAATAATTAAATATATATAGCGCGAAATTTTGCAAATATAGAAAATATATTTGAGAAAAGGCATATTATATATTATTTACCAAAATTTCCATTGACTCTTTGAGCGGCTACTTTTATCAAAATATAAATAATGTAAATACGATAAAACGCGTTGTTTGATAAAAGCTAAGCCGATGGAACTTTTGGTAAATCTGAAAATTCATTATTCAAAATATGCCTTTTGAAAATATATGAATTTTACTATGAGAATATTAGATTAATCTCATATAAATCTCCTAGTAATAAAGAAAATTATCCTCGGAGAATTATATTTGATTTTAATATAATTCTAATATCTATTATAAGAATATTACTCAAGTTTTTCAACAGATGCTTATTTTATATATATAATTGGAGATATACACTGTCGCTGATTAGCTTATATACTTAACTCAGTGGTTGCATTTAGCTACATAGTACTTAATTAAATGTAAGATCGCGGGTTCGAGATTATATATATATATTTTTTTTTCTGGTTAAACTAAACATGTTTTAACACAAAGCAATAACGCGCCATCTATATATAAAATAAAAGGTTTAAAAGCGCGAATGTTTCTTTTATACATAAAACGAACTTCTACTGTCCTTACTGCGATGAAAAAATATATTGGGAGGGCTTGGCTCATCAGTGGTGAACCCTCCCAGCTCCCTGATGAGCCAAGCCCTCCCAATATATTTATTCATCGCAGTAAGGACAGTAGAAGTTCGTTTTATGTATAAAAGAAACATTCGCGCTTTTAAACCTTTTATTTTAAACATGTTTTGTCACGTTCTATTTGCATATTATAAAACTAATGTATTTCACGAATGTATTTATTAATCATATTGATTCTAGGATTTTCTATTTCTTTTGTATTAAAGGGATCTGCCTCTTGATCTTTTTATTCTATAATGGTCAATTTGAGCCGCGTAGGAATAATTCTATTTTATTATATCGATACAATTTTTAAGTCATTTATTCTTAAAATACTCCAGTGCGTGTGCTACTGTGGGCTAATGCTATAGTAAAGTTATAGAAGTGAATATTTCACGGCAAAGGGATTAGAGAGGCGTTAGCGCTTAAATGGATGGAAATTCATAGAACAAGTACGCTGCGATATGTTTCAATAATGTGACATTTTCAAATTTTATCACCAAAGGAATACCTTGACATTTCAAGAAATTTCAACAGCTTAGAATTAACACTCAAGTTCGAAGAACCTAATTTTATACTTTCTTTGTGTTCCAAAATTAACAAGCGTTCAAGCAATAGATGTTACAAACATTTTCATTACAAAGTTAAATTTACAGAACGCAACTAGAAATACTAACTCACTTTGTCATTTATCGCAATATTATCAAAATAATAACAAATTTTAAATGTATAATTCAATTTTACAAACAAGGAGAATTTAGAGTGGAAAATTCCATAAATCATTTCGCCTAAAAGAAAGGAAAGAAGATCGTCAATAGATAGTCTGAATGATAGGTCTCCAGTACATATCCTTGAGCAATGAGGATAATTCCTGGTCCATTAGAACTGATAGACTCTCGCTTTCCAACTGTTGGAGTATTTAGGGCGACGCGAAGATAAGTTATCTGGGGCCGTTACCATTCTTTTTCTTCGCATTTTAAGTTAATTTATCCTGTGAAGTATTGTAGTACATTTCTAGCTGGAGTCTTAGTCAATAATTGAAGTCACGTTATGTAGGCTAGTTTGTCCTATTGATTATTGAAATACAGTTATAGCTTGAGTCAGTCAACAATTGAAGTCACGTTGTAGGCTAGGTTATCCTGTGGAGTATTGAAGTACATTTCTAGATAAAGCTGGAGTCTTAACCACTGGAGTTACTCAACCAAACCTTTGATTCAATAGGACTACATGGTGATATTTTGAATGATCCTGATCCATTATACTTAATAAATGGCAATTTGTTTTGCATATAAAAGTTTACCAAGATGAAAATGTGAAACCGTACGGCCTCAGCTATCTCACATAGCTTCACTCAACTATCGTCCAACATGATATTGTGCACCTTTCCAATAGTTTCCGGTATTTTTGCAGTTTTAAGCCGTCCTTCACATTGATCATCTTCGAGCGACATGCGACTATGTTTAAATATAGCTTCCCACTTTTAAACGGTTGAAATTGAAGGGGCAAGAATCCCCGTAAACCTTTGTTAATCGGATGAATTTATCTAGGGGTTAATCTATCAAAAACCTATAATTTTAAATAACTGTACGATATTCAAATTTATACATTTCAACGAAACACGCGCGAGACGTGTACTGTAAGGATTCGATTAGATAATCTACTTCAGCAACAAGTTATCCTGCGAACTAATGAGATGCGCGGGAACGGACGAAAGTAATCTTTTGCCAATTGGAATGCCATCTCTGGGTCAGGCCGATAACTTTTACCCTCGTATATGCACCGTACTGTAATTTTATTATAGGTACGCATATTTGTACAGAGATATTTTATTTATTTTTACTTTAAATTTGAATGGGTTGTTTTTCAATCGCATATCAGAGCATGTGACGTAAATTTATATTTGTGATTTGTTTGTTTTTATGAAACTTGAGTTTGGACAAAATCTCCTTATTTTATTTTGTATGAGGTATTGTTAAGTATTGAAAACACCCCTAAAATCTTACCCCAGTTATCCTAAATGAATATTCATATTGCAAGAAACTCGTCAAAGTATTTATCAGCATTACCTTATCCACTTTAAATTGTGTTAAGTTTTATATCAATTCACAATTATCATCACACTTGAATCTTTCTTTCTATAAAAATGTTTATTTGTTATAATAATGACAAAGAATATGTTAGCTATTTAAGTATATGTAGCTTTAAAGGAACAACTTCAATGGTCACTGGTTGGATTTGAGATTAGGTTCACATGTAAGACATTATTTTAAAGTTGAGGCGAAAGTAATCGCTTACCTGCCGTGGTCGTTATTGAGGCATCTTCGTGAAGAAGAGGTTTTATTATAATTTTCTTTCTTTAATTTTTTTTTCAGAGATATTTCAAAAGGAAACCAGTTTTAAAGGGAACCCGTTCTCCATTTTGAAAATAATCAAAAAATGTTCTGCGGTTGAGAAAGAGCAATTGGAATTATAATTGCGAAGAGATCCTCATAATATTTTTTTGGTATTCGGAATGTATTATTTTTAATAGTGAGGAGAGAGAAAGAGCCTTTTGTTAAATTTATTTCGGGTTCATAACTTTGAATTTTTTTCGTGCATACAAATCAGTAATAAACTTCAGTTTGGATGTTTTCTATCTTGAGATCATATAAGAAAGATTTCAGTTTGGAACAAGAAATGAGCGTCATCAAAACTATATATGACTTCTTGCCGATGTAGATTAAATGGTTAAGTTTAGTTTCAAATACAATAACGAAATTCCAGATCACATCACTATATTCTCAAACAAATTCAATCATTTTTCAGATACCTATAGACATGGTTACCTTCAAACGTTCATTGTTGATTAAAAATTCCCTTTTTATTTAAAATCTGAATTCTTATTCCCCTTTAATTAGATTTATTCCATATCTCTTAAGCAGAAATTAATTTTAAGAAAGTGTTTTGCTGAATAATGTTTCAAAAATAGATATATAAGTTTAATATAAATATAACAAAATAAAAATGACAAAGATTATAACACTCGGTTTATTTATGCTCTGATGCTCAAATGGAATATTTATGAAAATGTGACTTCATATATTTGGATTGAAGAGCGGAACATTATAAATTAGAACAGCTCTAAGATGTTTAATCATGTGAAGTAACCTAGACTTCTAGAAATTGAGAGATTTATCTAAATTTATTCTCTTTCAGGCTTATATATATGGTGTGATTAATTAGAATACAGCCTTCCTTATTCAAAGAATTCGAAGCTATTATTGTTACACACAAAAAAAAAATTCAACATATCATTATTAATATTTATCAAAGATTTCATATAAATATTAAATTGCACAGATTATAAATTAAAACTCTGGCTCGACTAAAATATCCTTATTTTCTAATAATATATTCCTATTTTATAATTTAATGTGTGTGTGAACTCTACAAAATTAAAAAAAAAAATGCTTGCCAAAATAAGTAGTTTTAGAGGACAGAATTTTGCTTACATTTTGATAAATCCAAAAGGTTTACACACAGATTTTATTATTGTTTTATCCTAGAAGGTTGGGAGGTAACCAAGAATGAGGTGTCGCTTCACTGAGGCAAAACGGACTCCAGTAATCTCGTTTATTAACATAAATTGACTGACCGCTGGTAGCTAAAAACGGTCGCTATTTATATACAAAATTCTATGAAAACCATTATGCAAAACAGGATATTTGCATATCCATAATTCAATATGCAAATACACTACAATTATGATTACATATATTATTAAACTTTTGAGTTTCACCTAGAGTTTAAAAAGCAAATAAAATATTCAGAGAAAAAACAACACCCACATTAACCAATAGTGTATGTCAATTCCTGACGTTTCAGTGATTTCATGTCGTTCTCTTGTCATTCCCCTGAAGATAGTGACAGGAAGTAACTAAAGGTCGGGAAATAAACAATTGGTTGATTTGACTGTGTGTTTCTCTCAATAAACTTCCAACCAACAAATGATCTTCGGAAAAGAAAAATATGTTTAATCACGTATCCTCTTTATTTTGAATCATCCTTATAGAATTGAATTAAAAAGACAAACGTTTTATTGGGCAACTAATCAAGCGAGTTTCTCTCAAAATATTTTCAATTAAAACATGTTAACCAAAGTTTAAATCGTACTGCAGAGTGTTTCTTTTTTACTTATAAACGAAAACTTTCAAATTTACCTAAAACTCAAGTTTTGAGACAAATAATAAGGATTTTGTTGGTTAACTCGAATAATTATGTTCTTAATTTAAAAAATAATAATAATAAAAGAGAAGTTTAATGAATATTATGTATTTTGTAAATTTTAATTTTTGGGAATATCTTTCTTATGATATTTATCATCAGATATTCTCTACAGACTTTACTGCAATGATAAAAATTATTAAATGAGAGGGTTTGGCTCATAAGTGGTGAACCCTCTCAGCGGTTCCGCAAAATTAATCTCCAGACCGCTTTACTATTGTATTGAATTGGTTTTCATATATACCGTACTTAGGGGTGTTTAGGGAACCTATGGATATAAACTTATAGGTATTTGTAGAGATGCATACATATTGCCACGTGGAAAATTATGGAAAAAAACTACAGGATAGCACAGCAATTTATTTAAGGCAAGAACAAACTTTGAATGATAAACAAAAGATAAGCAATGAGGGAAGTTTACAGATTAGCAAAATATAAACATAAAAAATGATACTCTGTTATTAAAATAATAAATACTTTCTTACAATACAAATAAATGCATAGAGCAATGCTCTTCCGCAAAATATGGTTCATATTGAAGCTATCATTAGTAAGTTACAAATATAAATTCATTGCAATCTATCGTTGAAATTGTATAACTATTAAATTTTTCAATTTTTTCTTATAATATTTAATATCAAATATGCGGAAGAGCATTGCTTGAGCATGGTCGCCATTATGTGGAGAACCATTGTCCTGTGATAAGAGGTTTATTCAACAAGAAGAGCCAATGGTGTCGGAGCTGAGTGAGAGTAGAAAGAGGGCTCGAACTGGAACGTGATGGTACATCAAATATGGCGTGACGCTAATCCTGGCGTTAATTTTCAGAACGGCTGCCAAAGACTCATGTAGTCGGATATATCCAGTAGTTTAAAGGTTCTCTAGTAAACTGGAAAGAAGGGTTATCCTGTTTTGCACAAACAAGTTTAGAGAGAGGATATTGTCACGACAACGCCCGATGTGTCTATACCCGTCCCCTACCTGTGGACAGGGCGGCAAACGGACCAATGAGAAAGAAGCCCTGCTAATCAGCAGTCAAGTCTTTCTCGCTCTTGTTGACGGCGTTGTTTTATTTATCCTCTCTTTCTGTTACTTGCTTGTTCTCCATAATACGCAAGGGTGAAAAAGGGAGTTGAACTGAGATCTCACTGTCGATATTGCATGCACATTTGACCATCCTTGATATAGCAGAGGCGACGTAAGCGACGGTATAGAGAGTTAGAAAATTAGTTCTTAGTGCTTTTTCTCTCCTGTAAAAAAAAAAAAAACAGGAAATAAAACCAAGACAGGGTGGCCTAAATTGATTCATAAAATAATATATTTTAAAAACGATTTATTTGATGTTCACCAACTGAAATCATTTTTGGAAACCCCGTACAACAAGAATCCTACCACATTTATTTCTACTTACCTAAGCTGTTGAGGTAACGAGCAACAATAATCACCGCCGAGATGAACTGAACAACACTGAAGCAAACTAATATAGTAAAATATGCCTACACTGGATTCAGTCGAATGTTGCGGTTCCTGTAGAAGTGAGAGGCCGACTCATTGGTAAATGAAAAATGAATCACAATTAGCTTTAATTATGTTGATGAAAATAATTAAGGTAGAAATACCTGATTTGAGGCGTAGAGAAGAAAATATAAGATTATATATTTAAATATGTACAAAAAGATCTGAGCCGGCTAACGGGAAACCACGACAATGGATTTATATAGCTGCGACATCTGGCGATCGATTTACAGAGTAATGTTTGTTATAGAAATTATGATCTCAAAAAAAATAAAACAACACTTTTATGTAATATATAAGGTATTCAAATGTCTTTAAAAACGCAAGCTCCAGGATTCGGTCTAAAGTGCTAGAAATGTTAATAAAGGCACTGAGTGTATCACTTAAGCTTTCGCTTTTAGAAGCAAAAAAAAAAACAATTTGACAATAATTGACTAAAAACATTTTTCTTAACAATACACAAAGGCGTATGCTAAAAGGATTTGTAGAAGGTTTCAAGGAAGTTTACAGTAAAGCCTTTTTTAAAAGGTTTTTTCAAGGAATTAATGCAAATATATATATATATAGACAAGGAAACAATTCAATTAAACATACTATACAATTCCAGTACCACTTTTACAACGTGTAATTCGTTACTAATCATGGAAACTTCGGAGATTTTATGTTTTGAATAGGAGCTATAGACGATCCAGGGTGTAGAGAGAGAAGGCAGGCTTCCAGTCACCTGTTTATTGAATGCCCAATCTTCCAAAACTACTGATATCGGGAAAATATTAAATACAAGGATCTTTTTATATTTATAAACAGTAAGGACTCGTATTTTAAATTTAGAAAATTCTGTAAATATATCTATGATTTTCCCTCTTGGTTAAAAATACCGTAATTGCCAAACTAGGTATATTTATTTGTATTTATTTCATTGGTTGGTTGTAAATAAAAGCATGATTTTAATGTCCTTTCCTTTCTTTTTAAACTCTACTCAAACCTTGTAATTATCCAATTGTTTATGTAATATAGTATCTAAATTTTGTGTCGTTTCAACAACAACAACAATAAGCTTTATTAAGACCTTTTATTCTTATACAGATTCTCCAATCAGAAATGTAGGATACATTCAAGAAGAAAGTAATAGTACCTTAATGGTAATATAATATTTATATACAGGAAAAATTATATAAAGACAAACAAGATAATAGATTAGTCTGGGTAAATTGGAGGAAAATAAATTTATTAAACATGGATTTACCGCGCTTTCATCGCAAATGAAGGTGAAAAAGCAAAAGCTAATCACAATCAATATTGAGATAATGAAATTTATACATTGTAATTAAGACGATAAAGCTCATAAATATATTTGAAAGGGTATTTATTGTTGTTTCTTGACGCAGGCATCCTTTGTCGGGATATCCCGTCTGATTTGATAATAAAGTTTTAAAAAATGTGGTGTTAGCCATATTCAACGATTTTGTCTCAAAACAGGCTTGACAGTGGTAAGAAGGTTTGTAAGATGAATATATCAAAAGTTATAGATCATGTTCACAGCCAAGCTGACCTACTATCTTCAGCAGGAAACTGGCACCTCGGTGGAGCATCACACCCTTGGAGGTTCCCCACTTATGTCCGGCACTATTTTAAAGTTTCTATTTAATCTCTCTCCGTCTCTTACCTCACATCAATTACGTGGAAGCTATGAAGAAATATTGAAGACTTCCTAGGAAGTTAGCATCGTAATCCGTTCAATAAAACAATGAAGATTTGAACCTTGAAAAATGGTTGATATATGAACATAATTGAAATAATTTCTTCACTGTCGACAAAACACCGTGGTAACTCTAAAGAACGATTGAAAGCTTTGTAGAGAAAATCAGCATCAAAATCTCAATAATAGAGCAGTGATGATAATCTAAAACACTGTCAAATAGTAAATAAAATTAAGAAAAAAGATTGTCAGTGTCGACAAAACACGCTTTCAAAAGAAAACTAGTGTGGCTAATTGTGGCTTATCTCTTTTTACTTATCAAATAGTTAATATATGCTACATCTCAGATACAAGGTTATTTTCTTAACACAGATTGTCGTCTGTGTGTTCAAGTTTACTATTTCCACAAATTCTCTTTCAGTTTGACCGTTTTATTGGGCTTTGCTCTTTTTATTTTCTGGTGTTATTCCAAGTTCCGCTCCCATCATAGATTGGTGAAGGTAAGACATGAGTACTGCGGGTAGTTTTGGTCTTATATTTCGTTATATTGTTTATAGAATATTGTTCTTTATATGGTTGGATGCTCTCCGTAGCTCTTCTTCTTTCGAATTCTGTTCCTAGTTCATTATCCATCCTGAATGCTTTTGCTATATACACTCATAAACAAAACTTAGGGAAGTTGTACCTTTCAGCATGTATATCGGGATTCAGACAATAACTCTGAAAGATATTACTGTCACCTTTATTGAAGATACACGAGATAACCAAATGTGAATAAAATTACCTCTGACTCCTTAAAAAAAAAAAGACCGTCGACATTAAAATTTGTCAGAATATTTATTTATAGTAATCGAGGATTATTGACAAAATATATTTCTTTGCCATATTTTTTCTTAGTATTTATTTCAAGACCAATTTCTAAAAATTTGTTTACCATTGAATTGTTTATAATAGAATATAGCCACGTAGAAAATAAACCTAAAAAAAATGAATTTCCTAGCCCGTTTTACAAAACCTTTTTGCAAGTGAGTAGAAAGAATAAATAGAAGTAAAGGCTTATGGCATCCTAAATAAAAGTTTTTGAAATAATAATATATATTTGGTAAGAACTTGCTAATCCCAAAATATCATTCTTGCAACAACCCCATCGTAACCTTGCCCTATAATGTCCTAGATGCCTTCCCAACCTCCTACATCACATCAATTAACACCAGGAGACACAATGGACAAAGGTTGACGTCACATTCCACATTAGAGGGAATTAGATCTACTGGGTCGTTATCTGATATGGTTAAATAGTATTGGCTGTGATAAGCTTAGCTATATTTATAAATTCAATTGGCATCTATTGATAAAATTTGTAACAAATAAATTTACTGGCAATGTGTTTATTTTTAATAATATCATCAAATATTATCTCTACAGAGATATTAGATGATATTGTAGCAAATAATGTATTATTCTATGAAAATATTTTTAATTTTGATATTTGTATTTTGATACACTGTTTCTCTGCTATTTTATTAATTTTAATTTGGTTTTACATTAAATAAATTGTCATCCTGAAGTTTGTCTTTCCTAATTTTCTAGGTTATAATATTATTGAAAAGACAAATTGCTATAGTAAATTTATTTGTTACAAGGTTAATTATAACAACGCTTCTGCTATTTGTAAATAGTATAAATTTTGGTACTTACTTAAATATATATTTAGTTAACCCCCAGGTTTCTGAATGCTTCAGGAATCTGGGTTGATAAAATAAATAAACACTAACGTCTTCTTTAAAGTAATGAGGACTTCCAGTGGATTATATTATCAAAAAAAAAAAAACAGCAGCAAAATCAAAACACAAAGCAACCACAACAAAAAAAGACATACACAACATAACTTTCGTTAAAAACATCTACATAAACAAAAATGTAATAATATTAGAACGCGTGGGTTCCGGGACTCCACAAGTGTTATCAATAGAGAGGCAAAGCAAAAATAATCGGTAATGGCATCAGAGGCGATATTAAAACGAAGTCCATCTATTAGGTTAGGAGAAAGGTCGGCAAACTTTTGAGACGGAAGAGCCAAAAAATACAATTAGTAAATTTCACAGTTTTTAAAGAGCCATAATTTATTTTCTTTCCAACAATAAACAGTACTCGCATAAATAATATTTACATATGGAACTATATAAAAAGCCGCAGTTTCACATCTAAAGAGCCGCATGTGGCTCGTGAGCCGCAGTTTACCGACCCCTAGGTTAGGATCATCAATCCAAATATCATTATTTATTTGGTTAGTACAGGATCGTACACATATATATATAATATAAATTGAAGAATTAAAGCACAAATGTTTTTTAAATATAAAACAAACTTCTACTGTCCTTATTACGATGATAAAAATATATTGGGAGGGCTTGGTTCATCAGTGGTGAACCCTCCAAGCGGTTTCGCCAATCGTCCAATACAGTATTAGAGCTCTAAGAAGCGGTCTGGTTGATTAAAAATTGGCAAAACCGCTAAGAGGGTTCACCAATGATAAGCCAAACCCTCCCAATATATTTTTCAACGCAGTAGGGACAGTAGAAGTTTGTTTTATATTTAAAAATAAACATTCGTGATTAAATGCTTATATTTAATATATACAGATGGCACGTTATAATTAACACATATATAATGTCGCCAACTACCCGGGTATCCTTCATAACTAAGTCTTTTTATTTACAAGGTAAGAAAAAGTCCAATTCATGAGGTGGTGTCACACACAAATGGATTAATTTCTTGAAAGATCTTCCAAAGAGATGCCAAACGTTAAATATTGTTATGAAAAAAGGCATCTCCTAACGTGCAACTGAAAGTTGCTGATGGCTTGCGCCATCTATCGGAATAAATATCCACTACCATTCTCGTTGATTTTTGATTATTCCAGAATTGGCCAGATACCCATTCTTGATTAATCAAGAAAAGCTAATCACGGACCCGTTTCGGGCTGTTGGCCCTCATCAGCGTGGTGCAAGTTGTACCTCAACGACCAAAAAATAGGTCATTCAAGGCATCCTGAAAAATCATGAAACGGGTTTTTTAGGCCAGAATTGCGTAAGACCACGACGCAATGTAAAAAAATAGTACAAATATGATATTGTGTTAAACTGAATTATCGAACTATAGCTGTTCAAATATACTAAACAGAAAAGTATATAGAATTCTTAAAGTGATTTATTCAATTTATATTTAGTGAGTATATATACAGCATATTCCCTCAATTCAAAATATACTCATTAACAAATCTTAAGGAAGTGGAAAGTCTTTAATGACGCCGGTAGACTGTTATCTTTTTTAAGGAGACCGAGGCAATCTTGTTTACACTTGGCTATCTCGTGTGTTTTCAATAAAGATCACTGAGTATCGAATATCTTTCAGAGTTATTGTCTAAATCCCGATATACATGCTTAACTTTCATGTACAACTTCCTTAAGTTTTGTTCATGAGTGTATATTTATGGTTTGGAACAGAACCCAATATCCACCTATATTGCGGTATATTGTAAGACATATGGAAGAGGAGAAATAGTAATGTGAATTATAAAGAGATTTATCTTGAGTTCACAATTCGATAAATATCCCCTTGAATCAATATTGAAATACAAACATTAGACCTCCAGGGAAAAGTTTCTTTTCTACAAATAATTTATTTATAAATACACTTGGTTCTTTTTTTATGCGGTAGATGCGTTCCAGGGGAATCCGCATAAAAAAAAATCGCACAAAAAAAGACATACATTTATATGTAAAATGATGGATACGTTCCATTTATTAAAAAAATCGCATAAAACCTAAATAATGTTTTAAAATGCACCAGAAATCGCATAAAACAATATTTATAAATAATAAGATTTAATTTTTTCTCATCATATTTTAATAAATGGCACATATGTGTGTTAATAACAAAAACAAAACTTAATATGTAAAAAAAAACATAAACAAAACTTTATTTAAAATCATATTAAGAATGTTTTCATCATTATTCGCTGTCTGATAATGTGCGAACCCGTTTGTGGATTGGTGCAAGATCACTTTCATCACTTGAAGATAAAATTACGTCATCAGATCTACATGGTAATGCTTCTTTAGGAACTTCAGTGATTTTTTTTCTTTGACAAGGTAGTCAGTTATCAAACGCTGTGATGGCTTGACTAGTTCTTTGTAGAGTTCTCTGTAGCCAGACATACAAAATTTCAGATCACGTTGGAATTTTAAGGCGCGTTCTACATCATTATCATTTTGAATAAAAAAAATTTCCAATTTACCGGAAAGTTAAAGGCCTTCCCGAAGTAATTTTTCGTTCAGTGGAGTAACATCTTCCAGTTCGCTATCTACACTGTTTCGAAATCTTTAGTAGTATCTACCATACTTTCCAAAATATCATCATCATTTAGGGCTTCGTCCACAAGCAATTCTTCTATATCATGCTCGCCAAAATCATCAAAACCTTCCCCACCTATTTCCTTAGCAATTGAAATAATATCTGTTGTTACTATGTTGTTCTATTTGATTCATTTCTCTTTGATACGCATTCAGGCCAAGCAGCTTTCCAACATGCATTTGAAGTTTGTGATTTTATCTCGGCAATTGCTAACGCAACATGATCTACACAGTTCAAGATATTAAATTGTTTCCAAACTTCAGTAACTGTTATTGTATCGGATTCCAGTTTATCGAAAATGAATTGGAAAGTGAATTTTACATAATATTTTTTAAATGTTGAAATAATTCCCTGATCTAATGGTTGAATTAGGCTCGTTGTGTTTGGAGGGAAAAAAACTACCTTTATATTTGGATGTTCTAAGTTTGGATGACCTGGTGCATTGTCAAGAATTAATAAGATCTTAAATTCGAGACCCATCTCTTTCATATAATTTTCTACTTCGGGTACGAAGCATTTATTGAACCATTCAGTGAAAATAGCCGTTGTTACCCAGGCCTTCTTGTTTGCCATCCAATGTACGGGCAGTGTATTTAAGTCTTTTCCTTTTAATGCACGTGGTTTTGAAGATTGATTTACAAGCATCGGTTTTAACATTCGATCGCCAGATGCATTGCTGCACAGCAATAAAGTAACTCGATCTTTAGCAGCTTTAAAACCACTGGCATTTTTTTCGGACTTTGCAATGTAAGTACGGGTTGGCATTTTTTTTCAAAACAATCCTGTTTCATCAGCATTGAAGATTTAATGGGCACAATATCCTCCATCTTTAATAATTTTAGCCAACTTTTCAGGATATTTTCTAGCAGCTTCTTCATCTGCAGAAGCCACCTCACCTTTTATTTTTAGATTATGAAAAGAATGTCTTTTTATAAAACCAGTTAACCACCCTGTGCTGGCAGAGAATTGTGGATTACTTTCACGTGAAGATGTAGATGGCTCTGATTCTTTTAACTCCTTGTAAAATTTAAGGGCTTTCATCTTGATTAAATGTCCATCTAACGGAATTCTTTTTTGAGTTAAATCTTCAATCCAAATTACGAGAGCCTTTTCTGTTTTTTCTATTAAAGTGCCTCTTGAATATGATGAAATTTTAGAACTCAAATTTGTACCAGATCTGACTGATCTTCTTATTGCCGCTTCAATTTTTTTTATTGCTTTTATAGTAGATTCGCCTAAATTATAACGTTTACCTATTGCTGTTGATCTTTCTCCTTTCGCCAAGCAATCGAGAATTATAATTTTGGTTTCTAGCGAAATTGCACTTCTTTTTTGTTTTTTATTATTGTCACACATTTTCTTTAAGAGGACTAAAAATTATTGAAAAAACTTAATGTACAATTACGCACTAAAATTATTCAAAAAAACTTACAATTCACTTGAGTAAATTTATCTTCCGGTTTTCGGTAGTAACCTTCTTTCACGAAGTTTTATTTTCTAATGCTTTCCAATATGCAGGCTTTTTTAATTAGTTTCATACAAAAACAAAATGCAGCATAAAAACACGCAATTTTAACGAGGTATTTTTGTTTTTGTCTCTTTTGTTTTTAAGAACAAATCAAGAGAAAACATGTCAATAAAAGAAAAAATAAATTTGTAACGGCAGCTGGCACGCCGGCGGGTTTTCAGTTTTGATTTCGGTTTTGCACGAGTTGTGTAAGACACCGGCAGGCGCGGAATAAAAGACATTGGAACTTCCCCTCTACTGTTTGTTGGATAACTTAACATACAACCAGGACGTTACAAAATTATTTCTTTGTATTGATTGCGTAATAGTAGAGTTGTAGTTGTTATTCTTATTCGTTTTCAGAAAAAGTGAATCACCAAAAAAAAATTTTCGAAATTCGAATAATTTTTTTTTTTCTTGCACCGCATAACTCCAAAACCGCATAAAAAGAGAACGAAGTGTATCTCCAGCTTTCTGGCAAGAAAACCCTTCTACAGGAGAAAATATTTACATTGAGCCGTCAATAGAATAAGAATCAAAATCAAATAAATTTCTTCGGATATCTAGTTATTTGAATGTAGAATCAACACGGGTCTCCATTGCGCTGATTCTGCATTCAAATAACTAAACATCCGAAGCATTTTATTTGATTTTGATTCTTATTCTATTGGCGGTTCAATGTAAATATTTACTCCCGTAGAAGGGTTTTCTTGCCCGAAAGCTGGAGATATTTATAAATAAATGATTTGTAAAAAAAGAAACTTTTCCCTGGAGGCCTAATGTTTGTATTTTAATAAAAATATTTCCCATTCATATAATTATTGTTTTTCTATAAACTCTTCAATTAACACGGTATCTTAGGATAAATAGTTATAATGCTAGACTCCCCCAGAGACTATCTGCAATATTTTCCCTAACACGTACTGAAAACAACTTACAGAGCGCAGGTAAATATGTAAAATAGGGAAACTCTAAATGCAACTCTATAAATCTCTAGCGACCTAGTTGGTATGAATGATGTTCCTTCAACTTTCTCCTTCCTACGCAATCTTGTAGCAGCTAACTGTGGGTGATGGGAGATGTAAGATCTAGTTGATGTATTACCAGAGCATTGGACTGTTGGTCTTCCTATTTTCCTCTTAGTAGGGGAGTAGACGGAAAGCTAGTTGAAGTAAGAAGTTGAGGTTGTTTCAGTTTTCCAAGCCACTCCAATTGTATTTAGTCTTTAATGTCTACAGACTTCAACTAGCTTTCCGTCTACTCCCCTATCAACAGGAAAATAGGGAAGTAGACGGAAAGCTAGTTGAAGTTATTTCAGGTATCCAAGCCACTCCAATTGTATTTAGTCTTTAATGTCTACAGACTTCAACTAGCTTTCCGTCTACTCCTCTACCAACAGGAAAATAGGGGAGTAGACGGAAAGCTAGTTGAGGTAAGAAGTTGAAGTTATTCCAGGTATTCAAGCCACTCCAATTGTATTTAGTCTTTAATGTCTACAGACTTCAACTAGCTTTCCGTCTACTCCTCTACCAACAGGAAAATAGGGGAGTAGACGGAAAGCTAGTTGAGGTAAGAAGTTGAAGTTGTTTCAGGTATTCAAGCCACTCCAATTGTATTTAGTCTTTAATGTCTACAGACTTCAACTAGCTTTCCGTCTACTCCCCTACCAACAGGAAAATAGGGGAGTAGACGGAAAGGTAGTTGAAGTAAGAAGTTGAAGTTATTTCAGGCATCCAAGCTACTCCAATTGTATTTAGTCTTCAATGTCTACAGACTTCAACTAGCTTTCCGTCTACTCCTCTACCAACAGGAAAATAGGGGAGTAGACGGAAAGCTAGTTGAAGCAAGAAGTTGAAGTTATTCCAGGTATTCAAGCCACTCCAATTGTTTTAGTCTTTAATGTCTACAGACTTCAACTAGCTTTCCGTCTACTCCCCTACCAACAGGAAAATAGGGGAGTAGACGGAAAGCTAGTTGAAGTAAGAAGTTGAAGTTATTTCAGGTATTCAAGCCACTCCAATTGTTTTAGTCTTTAATGTCTACAGACTTCAACTAGCTTTCCGTCTACTCCTCTACCAACAGGAAAATAGGGGAGTAGACGGAAAGCTAGTTGAAGTAAGAAGTTGAAGTTATTTCAGGTATTCAAGCCACTCCAATTGTTTTAGTCTTTAATGTCTACAGACTTCAACTAGCTTTCCGTCTACTCCCCTACCAACAGGAAAATAGGGGAGTAGACGGAAAGCTAGTTTATGTAAGAAGTTGAAGTTGTTTCAGGTGTCCAAGCCACTCCAATTGTATTTAGTCTTTAATGTCTACAGACTTCAACTAGCTTTCCGTCTACTCCCCTACCAACAGGAAAATAGGGGAGTAGACGGAAAGCTAGTTGAAGTAAGAAGTTGAAGTTATTTCAGTTTTCCAGGCCACTCCAATTGTATTTAGTCTGTAGACATTAAATGCTATTTATTAATCGGAATAATTGCAAAAAGTTTATTTATTCAATAATAATTTATTGAATAAAAAACTTTTTGCAATTATCCCGATAAATATAGTTAAACCTGTCTATAGCGCCCCCTCTTGGGACTCACCAAAATAGGGTGCTATAGAGAGGGGGTGCTATAGACAGGTCACTTTTAATGTAAATCGCATCGTACTACGTATTTAAAATCGGGCGCTATAGAGAGAGAGGCGCTATTTAGAGGGGGGCGCTATAGACAGGTTTAACTGTATATAGTTTTTAAATCCTTCGCAATTATTTCACAATCTAAGACATTAAATGATAGCCATTTTTTTCGTGACTTTATAATGCCTACAAAAGAGACTTTATCCTTTTTTTACCTACATCTATATAAAACATAAAGTTGCGGAAGGATGGTATTGTTGCGTTGTTGGTTGACAAAGAATAACTTCCATGGGTATACAAAGGATCTTTAGGACTTTATTTAAGCCAAATTGATAAAATAATTACAGAAGAGCGCAAAAATGAAACAACAATAAAGAAAACAGCAGTTACAAACTCACAAACTGCAGCACGGTGAGGGAAAGCAGGAGCAGAACAGGAGACAGAAGTTCGTAGAACCTTCTAGAATCTTCCAAGAAGTATACCGGCGTCGGCGGTAAGCAGCAGTCCGGCCTCTTGAGACATCAGCTTGCTTGGAGTACACCACGTAGCTTCGTTCTTCGACCTCTTTTTCTTATCTTTCTTCCTCCCCTGGCATGAGTTTCTCATCCCTATATATCCCGGAGTAGATCTTTCCAGAACGGTCGCGGTTGGTCAGCCAATCAGAAAGCCGCCAGCACCGAGCGTTGCGCAATAGCTATAAATTGGCCAATCAGTTGTCTTCCGCTTTTTCTTCATGATTCTTAAATGTTCTAGAATATTCTCTCTCTATTCTGGAATGTGCTTTTCTTTCTACGTAACAGTATTCGTGTACTCTCTAAAATATGTACCTCTTTCTTTAAATCACACACATAATACATTATATGCTTATCATCCCACTGATGATGGTAATAAAGAATGAGAAACAACACTAATGGCTCATGCTTTATCACCAACTCGAAGTTTTTTACTGTGGTGATGAGATTATTGCATTGTTTTCATACATATTTAATAGCAGAAGTACCTCTTTTGGCACATATTTTTATTTTTACTCTTAAAAGACCTCTTTCAAGTTAAAAAGGATTAAAGCAATTCATTTTTTTTCTTTCCCTAAGCAAAAATCATATAGAATTGAGTCAATACATTTTCCCACAGCAACTGAATTTAGAAAATCTAGACAAAAGCCAACAACCTATATACCATGTGAATAAAATAGTAAAAAAGTGAAATTGTACTCTGATCAGGTGGATAAATTATGAAAAAAGAAAAAGGCATCTCCTGATTGTGCAATTAAAAGTTGCTGATGGATTACGCCATCTATCGGAATAAATATCAACTATTCGTGATTTTTTTAAAATTATTCCAGAATTGGCCAAATACCCATTCTTGATTAATCAATAAAAGCTAACCATGTACGCGTTTCGGGCTGTTGGCCATCGTTATACTGTTTTTTTTTTTTCAAAGCTTATGACTACAGTTCCTTTGAATTCTTTACCGAGAAGTGAGTTTCACACTATATAAACAAAGCAGCCCTATACAATATCATAGTATCTGTACGAAATAACTCTGAGAAGAGAGAGTGGAGATAACCTCGATACCAAAAAGGATCTAATATATATATAGCTTAAACCCTGTATCATTTATTGTTGTTGTCGTGTCTAATAAAGAGCCTCAGATGTCTCCATGCATCTTTATCACAGAAGTCGCAATGTCCTCTATATTGGGTGTGCTCTGGGTCCATGTCAATTTACTGAAAGGCTGTGACCATTGCTGGGCATGAGAATATGTGGGTTGGTGCTAGTTCCACACCAGGACACAAAATGTATCATAGCTTGAGTCAAAAGGCGATCCATCAATTAAGTTCATACAAAAGGGCGTACCATTTCAATTTTGATTTTTAATGCATTTTTATCATTAATTATTTTTGACCAATGACAAAGTTGTTTTCATGTGATCTACAAGAATTTGTAAATTAAGTTTACTGTGCAATAAATTGATAAAGAGGGACAATCTCTCGAAATATTTTGAGAAAAAAATGTTTTTTTTTTCTTACAGATCTAGGTACGCCCCTTTTGTATAAACTGTATCATACTGTTGCACCGTCCTGGGGTGTTGGCTTCATGTCAGTATTCTATGGTTCCGTATCAAGATTATAAGTGACCAGAACGAGTAATCATAAAACAAATTTATTTTAACAACTTTCCTTTACAAGTCTTTACAAGTTTTTCCCGATCGATCAATCCCACCAAGATATATATATAAACTATTTACAAATAAGTAGAACTGCTCTTCACTGAAAGTTAATAACGAGTTTACAAAGTGGGAAGAGGAGCTTCTTTTTATTGCATGCACATAAGCTTTCGGACACATCGTCCTTCATCAGATAAGAGTAATAAACGCGCTGAGGATCCATATATACACAAAGCTGAAAAGAAAATTTACATAACTGCAAAAGATAAAAATATTTAAAGATAAAAATAAAAATAAGAACCAAATATGCTAAAAAAGAGATTATAGGGATTAAATGCTAATAAATCTGGACTAAGTACATATGCACTATGAATGGTGTTAATCAAGGGCAGGCAAATGCAACCTAAGGCTATTCACATAACATATGGTATTGTTCTGGTATATCTATATGCCTGTTGATGCTGTTTGTTTTTATTGACACAAATGCCTCTAGTAAAAGTCTCTGGTACTTATTATTGATATTGCTGTATAGAATGGATGGCTTTGATAGATTGAATGTATGACCGGTTTGTATAGAATGAGCTCACTTCCATATGCCTAGGCATGTCCACCTTCACATTTGAAACCCAGTTTTTCAAGCAGACCAAGGGCTCCCCCATGGGTAGCCCCCTCTCAACCGTGGTGGCTGAGGTTGTCATGAGGTCACTAGACCAATGGATCACTTCACGCCATTCTTCAGACATCTTTCTATGGAGGCGGTACATCGATGATACCTTTTGCTTGGTAAGTGAGGTATCTGCCTCTCACATCCTATCTGACCTCAACTCCTTCCACCCAGACATAGCCTTCACCCATGAAACAGAAAATCACTCAGTCCTACCATTCCTAGATACACTAGTCATACGCACCCCCAGCAGTTTCCATACCACAGTATACTATAAAAACAACACACCCCCACACCACACAAACTTCCGATCACATTGCCCAACACCACACAAAATCAATACAGTTAGAGCTCTCACTAAACGTATCTTTACTCATTGTTCCCTCCCGTTATTCCAAACAATAGAAAAGGCTAAAATATTTTCATATTTATCCAAGTCCGGCTACCCGACCCCCTTCATTCTTAAACACATGCATGACCCTCACCACAACAGTGCTCCAGCTATACACAGAAATATTTGCTCCCTTCCTTTTTGCCCCCAGTCTATCACCATAGCCAGGTTTTTAAGGCACCATGGCATTACAACATACTTCCAGAACCCACCTAACATCGCCACACTAATCCGACACCCCATTACCAGATCTTCCCTTCATGCGAGTGCTCTCCGTTCTGGTGGTGCTGTCTATTCCGTCTCTTGCGACCAATGTAATGCCACTTATGTCGGGGAGACGGGTAGATCCGTCGCCATCAGAATGGTTGAGCATTCCAGAAACGTCTCTAATAAAAACCTAAATTCCCCTATTTACAGTCATTCTATACAAACCGGTCATACATTCAATCTATCAAAGCCATCCATTCTATACAGCAATATCAATAATAAGTACCAGAGACTTTTACTAGAGGCATTTGTGTCAATAAAAACAAACAGCATCAACAGGCATATAGATATACCAGAACAATACCATATGTTATGTGAATAGCCTTAGGTTGCATTTGCCTGCCCTTGATTAACACCATTCATAGTGCATATGTACTTAGTCCAGATTTATTAGCATTTAATCCCTATAATCTCTTTTTTAGCATATTTGGTTCTTATTTTTATTTTTATCTTTAAATATTTTTATCTTTTGCAGTTATGTAAATTTTCTTTTCAGCTTTGTGTATATATGGATCCTCAGCGCGTTTATTACTCTTATCTGATGAAGGACGATGTGTCCGAAAGCTTATGTGCATGCAATAAAAAGAAGCTCCTCTTCCCACTTTGTAAACTCGTTATTAACTTTCAGTGAAGAGCAGTTCTACTTAATTCGCTCATTTTTACGCTTTTTATCCTGGAATTCATCATGAATCCTTCCGCTGAAGACCTACCTCGTTATACCTATCAGTTACGAAAGAAATCGTTACAGTTGTCAAGATGGCGCCTCCATTTGAACTTTAACAAACTGTGTGAAACGGCTGATTTTATACCTCCATCCCTTCGAATCAGGGATCCTGTTCGCAATCCATTTTCATCCGTCGTCATACGCCGCGCCCAACTCCACCTGTTATCGTCTAGAATCAAAGGTTGCCATTCCAATATCCGATTTATTTCTAAGTCCGTCAAGGGATTGATCTTTCTGGTCTCTCAGCTACTAACCAATCCAGAAATGGCCGATCTGTTGCAATCCATCACAAGGGACATTCGGCTCCAGAAGAACGATATAACGCAACGTCACAACTCCAAGCTTCATCACTGGATCAAGAAGTACAACTTCCCTGCCTATCTAGTAGAAGCCCATCTTCCCCAGTCACCCCAAGGAGTGGTCAACCTCTCGGACTATGTCTTGCCATCTGCTGATGCTGAGATTCTGGCATTGGGCCTAAAATACAGACTGCCTGGGCCTTCTGATATTCCTCGCATCTTAGCTGGTGTGGAACCCGCTCTCAGAGGCCTTAACCACCAAGACACCCATAGGATCAGACATTTTGTCACCTCCACCCTTCAACGACCCTACAATATCCCTAAACCGTCCCTAGCCATGAACAGGGTTATCTCCCGTCTTAAACGCAATAGAGACATAGTCATAACAAAATCCGATAAAGGCTCACAGACCGTAATTCTCAACACCACAGTTTACAAGCAAAAAATGCAAAACGTTCTCGACCAACACTCCATTTTTTCTGCCATCACTGAACAGGATCATAAAACATCCGTTAAGAATGTCCGTTTGCTATTATTAAGATTAAAAAGGTCTCAGCAGATCACTAAAGAGCAATATAACGACTTCACAGCTAACCTCGCCCAAATAGCCTACATTTACGGCCTTCCAAAAATCCACAAGCCCGATGTTCCCCTCCGACCAATCATATCTTACCATCTCTCTCCGGCATATACCCTGTCAAAATTTTTGTCCAACTTCTTGACCCCCCTTCTACAGTCTCCCCCATGGGAATATACCATTGCAAACTCCCCCTCGTTTGTGTCCTATATCACCAGCCTCACACCTCCCCCCAGGTCCATAATGGTTTCTTTCGATGTAACGTCTCTATATCTCTCACTTGCCCACCCCTTGATCATTAATAGTTTACGCACTTTCCTCGAAAATGCCCCCCTGTTAGACACCCTCACCGCGGATACGGTTGTCGAGCTCACTTCCATATGCCTAGGCATGTCCACCTTCACATTTGAAACCCAGTTTTTCAAGCAGACCAAGGGCTCCCCCATGGGTAGCCCCCTCTCAACCGTGGTGGCTGAGGTTGTCATGAGGTCACTAGACCAATGGATCACTTCACGCCATTCTTCAGACATCTTTCTATGGAGGCGGTACATCGATGATACCTTTTGCTTGGTAAGTGAGGTATCTGCCTCTCACATCCTATCTGACCTCAACTCCTTCCACCCAGACATAGCCTTCACCCATGAAACAGAAAATCACTCAGTCCTACCATTCCTAGATACACTAGTCATACGCACCCCCAGCAGTTTCCATACCACAGTATACTATAAAAACAACACACCCCCACACCACACAAACTTCCGATCACATTGCCCAACACCACACAAAATCAATACAGTTAGAGCTCTCACTAAACGTATCTTTACTCATTGTTCCCTCCCGTTATTCCAAACAATAGAAAAGGCTAAAATATTTTCATATTTATCCAAGTCCGGCTACCCGACCCCCTTCATTCTTAAACACATGCATGACCCTCACCACAACAGTGCTCCAGCTATACACAGAAATATTTGCTCCCTTCCTTTTTGCCCCCAGTCTATCACCATAGCCAGGTTTTTAAGGCACCATGGCATTACAACATACTTCCAGAACCCACCTAACATCGCCACACTAATCCGACACCCCATTACCAGATCTTCCCTTCATGCGAGTGCTCTCCGTTCTGGTGGTGCTGTCTATTCCGTCTCTTGCGACCAATGTAATGCCACTTATGTCGGGGAGACGGGTAGATCCGTCGCCATCAGAATGGTTGAGCATTCCAGAAACGTCTCTAATAAAAACCTAAATTCCCCTATTTACAGTCATTCTATACAAACCGGTCATACATTCAATCTATCAAAGCCATCCATTCTATACAGCAATATCAATAATAAGTACCAGAGACTTTTACTAGAGGCATTTGTGTCAATAAAAACAAACAGCATCAACAGGCATATAGATATACCAGAACAATACCATATGTTATGTGAATAGCCTTAGGTTGCATTTGCCTGCCCTTGATTAACACCATTCATAGTGCATATGTACTTAGTCCAGATTTATTAGCATTTAATCCCTATAATCTCTTTTTTAGCATATTTGGTTCTTATTTTTATTTTTATCTTTAAATATTTTTATCTTTTGCAGTTATGTAAATTTTCTTTTCAGCTTTGTGTATATATGGATCCTCAGCGCGTTTACTACTCTTATCTGATGAAGGACGATGTGTCCGAAAGCTTATGTGCATGCAATAAAAAGAAGCTCCTCTTCCCACTTTGTAAACTCGTTATTTACAAATAAAATGCTGACATCAGGATGATGACACGACACTTGATTTTCAGAGTAAGCTAAAACAGAGTATTTATTCTGTGACAATATATATTCCACAATAAAATTATTCATCCAGATGGTACAAGTACCTACAGGACATGCAACAACTGTCATTGTATGGAACTAACACCTACCCACATATTTTCATGCCCAGCAATGACCGCAACCTTACAGAAAATTCACATGGACCCAAAGCAGCAGCTTTACACATCCAAGATAGTAGACATTGCGACTTCTGTGATAGAGATGCATGGTGACATCTGAGGTTCTTCATTGGACACGACAACAACAACAGAAAATCGACATGGATTCAGAGCAGCAGATTTACACACCCAAGATAGTGGACATTGCTGCTGCTGTGATAGAAATGCATGGTGACATCTGAGGTTCTTCATTGGACACGACAACAACAACAGAAAATTGACATGGACCCAGAGCAGCAGCTTTACACACCCAAGATAGTAGACATTGCGACTTCTGTGATAGAGATGCATGGAGACGCTCTTAATTGGGCACGACAACAACAGCAACAATAAAACTATTCAGCAAGCAATGATAGTTGAACCGGTCTGTGGTAGATTAGCGAATTGCT
Source organism: Cordylochernes scorpioides (assembly GCA_030710605.1). NCBI lineage: Eukaryota > Metazoa > Arthropoda > Arachnida > Pseudoscorpiones > Chernetidae > Cordylochernes > Cordylochernes scorpioides. The sequence goes on from CP092872.1 coordinate 22,896,731, forward strand.
TGTGAGGGTCTAACACTGCTGTAACGTACAGTAGGAAGTTGTTTTATAAAGGAATAAAGTGCTAAATTTATCCATTATCAGTTCCAAATGTGTGACATTGTCGGAATATGCTATGTTCTCTCACCACAGAGGGATAGGCGAGGTCAGGGCCAGACGGATACTCGGGGCGGGGGGTATATAGGTCAGAGGTCGATGGAATCTTTTGAAAATGTATATTTAGAATTTAGGGGGAGGAGGAAGAATTTCTCGAGAACAATAATTATATTCCGCACAATTAATGATGAATTTGTGTTGTCAATCGACTCTTGACCTCCGGGTAACTTCATAGCTACACCAACCGATCATATTTGGCCCAGAATTTTGACTCTAGGACGAAACACTTGGATACAAATCAGTGTTTATCAAGTAATATAATTATATAAAGCAATAATGCGTCATCTATATAATACAAATGAAAACACCAAAACAAGAATGTTTATTTTCACAAATAAACCAAATTCCTACTGCCCTTACTGCGATGAAAAGCCAAACCCTCCCAATATTTTTTTTCATCGCAGTAAGGACAGTAGAAGTTAAATTTATTTGAGAAAAGAAACATTCACGTTTTGGTCTTTTTATTTGTATAATATAATTATACTTATAAGATTGGTATTTTTGTATACAGTAGAATCTCCATGAGAGGACATTACCGCTAGAGGACACCTCTCTACAAAAGACAGTTTTCATTTACCATACCAACTACCATTTTTACTATTTAGCAACTCTCCGGTAAGAGGACATCTCTCCCTAAAGGACACTTTGGCTCTGCAATTAGGTGTTGTCCTTTACAGGGAGTTTCTACTGTATATCCTTATTATAATGATTTACTCTGTCTCTGTAAATTTATTTTGGGTTTGAAACGCAGATGTCTTTTGTAATCGCGACTTGATACCAAGGTGTGTTTTTTACACGAAAAGCAATACAAATCAAGTATTCTGAAATCACGAATTTTAAGAAATATATTTATATTCAAAATATATATTTTTTATTACCAGTTGCAAATGAGACACGCTATATCCGATCTGGACAATTGCGCGTGAAACTATTTACAATAATTCATATTGTAGTAGAGTGGGTAACAGAATTATCAAAAAGAAAATAACCAATTAAGAAAAAGAGAATTAAATAAACATATACATTAAACAAATAAGCAACAACATAAGATAGAAGAAACCGCAAGGTAGTTATTTACAAATACGCTATACTGTTGCTTAACTTTTTAAAGGGGAGAGCCTCTTCAAGGTACGAAGATAAACGGCGCTAAAGGTAGAGAGGTTTCTATCAGTAAAAAAATATAAAATAAACATTGTTCAGCCCTCCGGAAATTATCCAAATCTCTTTCTTGAATACAACATAAATATACGGAAGGATAATATTACTTACCAAAAGTAGCACCTCTCCCTTTAAAAATGAATTTAAATAATGGACTTTTGGTTTATCATTCCATTAGGGTATTATGAAACTGCAGCAGCCCCTGTACTGATGAGAGCCATAGGCCAAAACCATGGTAAACCGGTTAAATTTTGGCTGAATATGCCAAAACTGGTGTGTTGTGGTTCGTTCTTTATCACCATAATTATGTTTTGTACTGGGGTGATAGTATATTTAATCTATTTAATGCCAAAACTGGTGTTGTGGTTCGTTCTTTATCACCATAATTATGTTTTGTACTGGGGTGATAGTATATTTAATCTATTTAATGCCAAAACTGGTGTTGTGGTTCGTTCTTTATCACCATAATTATGTTTTGTACTGGGGTGATAGTATATTTAATCTATTTAATGCCAAAACTGGTGTTGTGGTTCGTTCTTTATCACCATAATTATGTTTTGTACTGGGGTGATAGTATATTTAATCTATTTAATGCCAAAACTGGTGTTGTGGTTCGTTCTTTATCACCATAATTATGTTTTGTACTGGGGTGATAGTATATTTAATCTATTTAATGCCAAAACTGGTGTTGTGGTTCGTTCTTTATCACCATAATTATGTTTTGTACTGGGGTGATAGTATATTTAATCCATTTAAAAATGGAACCTGTTGATTAACTCATGAGGTAGTTTGCCATTGGGGCATCTCAATGACGTAACCAGGCATAAGGCAGAGAAAGAGAGAGAATTAAAAAAAAAAACTGCAACCTTCGACCTCCATCAGAGAGTGCAATCAAATATTTACGTCTAAAAGTAATATTTCTATGATTTGATATCAAAAATTATGTTCTTCAAATCAAAGATACTTCGGCCAGTGAATCTTTTTATTACTAGCCGAAGTATCTTTAATTTTGAGAACTATGAATCCAGTCAGGCAGCCTCTATATTTGCAAAAATTAGGTTATAATTCTTTATTTTGTTGTTTATTCTCTTACCCTAGCTAAGCATAGTACAAACTATAGTTATCCTTGTGGTTTTTTCGAATGCATTGTTTTAATGCCTTATTAAATAGAGAGAGGTGTCACTTTTGATTTACTTTCATGAAAATAAGACGGAAAAAACTGCGATATAATATTACAAAGTAGATTTTTGAAAAAATTACTTCCACTAGGAGTAAACTCAGGAGATGAACATATTTCCTTGTGTTACATAAGTCACTTTTGATTTACTTTCATGAAAATAAGACGGAAAAAAACTGCGATATAATATTACAAAGTAGATTTTTGAAAAAATTACTTCCACTGGGAGTAAACTCAGGAGATGAACATATTTCCTTGTGTTACATAAGTCACTTTTGATTTACTTTCATGAAAATAAGACGGAAAAAAACTGCGATATAATATTACAACGTAGATTTTTGAAAAAAATACTTCCACTAGGAGTAAACTCAGGAGATGAACATATTTCCTTGTGTTACATAAGATATAGGATACGGTGTAGCTATTCTAAGGAATTTCGATTTTTCTGTGGATACTGTTCTTGGGAATGCCGACTTATGGACCGAGAGATATGGGAGACCATTTTCTTCTAGGATTTTCTTAGGAATAAGAGATTTTTGAGGGTTCATCTTTAATCCTTGAATCTCTTATTTCCAAGAAGAGTAGCAATAGAAAAATCGTTTTACCCGAGAGCAGTGTTCTATCATACCTTACTTATTGTGTGACAATAGGAAACATGTAAACCTCGCCCTTCCACCTGCGTTTCACTTTCAAATTAATTCTACCCTCAGATAAGCAATAGCTCCAAAGCTCGCGATTTTGTTCATAAATCAATTTCTCTTTAAACATTAAGAAAATTCTATGATAAACAACAGCCTAAAAAAACCCGTAGGATTTTCTTGGTACCTTAAGAAAAGGAATTGGACTCTATTTTTTTTTTTTTTTTGCTTATCCCTAGTACACGTGGTGCAGACCATGATAATCATGAAGGGTAGAGATAGGCACCTACTTTTACTGTAAGTGCACCACATGTCTACACATATAAAAGCAGTTCGACTTTGCACTTACAAATGTGCCAGAGCCCCGTTTGGTTACTTGCACTCGCTGGTGGGGATGGACTTTTGCAAGAATCGGGGGCAGAATTGAACTCTTATTATTGTGCAGTCAGGAATGTTTATTTGAAGCGAAAAATATATTTATTTAAAAGAAACATAAACGTTATAAATAGTTTACATTTCGAATAACAGATGGCGCGAAATGCATTATATTTAATTCCAATATGCACATATTCTATAATATAATGAAGGATGTAAAATTATGTGAGCGCACTCATTATAAATTCACACAAAAAAACTGAACTGAAGTCTCTGAATCTAAGCTACCGGAAATTTCCACTATATAAATATATATAAACTGGGAGAATAATAAAGCTTATTTTTCACTATTTAAATACTTTTTGTTTTTCTAGAAGTGAATGGTAATCATATTTACATATGTTCATTTATTTATTTATAAGAAAATAATAGTTCTTTTATCTACATTATTATTCGGCAGTTTTCTGGTCTCAGCGTCGTTCTTCTGTAGTTATCCTGATCTAAGAGTTCCGCGGCTCCCAAATATTAACTTTTCATATTTTCATCATAAGTTTTAATTTGTTTAATAACTATTTGAATCAAATATTAAATTAAAATATCCATTTTATAAATATATAATGCTCATAAAATTACTTTATCAAAATTATATAAATTAACATTAATATCACCTTATTTGTTGTCATAATAATATAATAAAATAATCGGCGCCGTGAAGGAACCAGGATGCTTCTGCGGAGGTGAAATTCAAGACGCGAGACATCTACTTCTGGAGTGCCCAATTTTCCGGGATTTTAGGGAAAATAGATTTGGTCGTATTGGACAGCTTGATGAATTTGTAGACAAAAAAGAAAAGTATACAAATTTTGATCAATTTTGTAAATACATATACAACTTTCTCTTGAATTGGAAAAAAGAGAAGGAATCTTAGAAAAAAAAAAAAAAAGAACTGCGATGCTTGCTCTGTGTGTTTTGCTTTGTTGTTTGTTTTTCTCTTTGGACAATTTTCTTTAGTTAATTTATGTAAAATAATGAATTGAACAGGATTGTATATAGCCGAATTGCTGTAATGCAGTGAAATGTATTGGCGCAAATATCCCTGAGTTTGGGATATCGCGTTTCATGATGTTAATAAAGTTAATTAATTAATAAAATAATTATACATCATTCTCAATATAAATCATATAAAATATAAATATTTATCTATAATATATCGAACACATATATTTAACATTTTATAATATTGAAATGATATTTGACCAACACACACAAAAAATAACATCATGTATATACAACAATACTTCTGATAATTTGTATTACATAAATGTAATTAAAAGTTGATTTTACGATAAATAATTTTTTGTCTGACTTCGCTCAGAACTTCATACCAACCAACAACAGTTGGTGAGCCGGACGTGATCGATTTCAATTGATAGACTTAAACCAGCACCACTATATTCCTGCAGTTCTTCAATAATTTGAAATTAGAAACATCTTTGAGGTTCCTTTGATTGCTTGGATGAGGATTCTTTATCATTGTAAGAGCTTCCTCGATGGAACATAACTGTTTATTTTCAATATATTTATTATTGAAGACATGTTTGCCTACTTCCGCCGGGAAGGACCTACGTCACCACTACGTTCCGGCCAGCCAATCACAGTGCATCCCAGGTGGCAGTCCCCTTTGCTATCAGTCTAAATAAAAGGAGCGTAACCCTTGCCTGTTGTTTACGTCGACTCCGCGTGCTTTCAACTATATCCATTTCAATTAAATGATACAGTAAGATAATTAACTACTTCTTTTCACTATCATCTAGTCCAGCTTCAACTTATATCCATCAATTATTATCATGATTTATTATAATTTTAGTATCAATCCGATATTGTGACTTAGAATAGTATTTTTCTCTTACTATTGACTTGTGTTGTCAATAGAATGGTTTCAATCTTCAACAATTAACTGTCTGTTATGAAAATTAGAAATTATTTTAGACGCGTAAGATTCTTTTTGAAATTAAACAATTTCTACTGCCCTTACTGCAATATGGAAAAATTAATGGGAGGGCCTGGCTCATCAGTGGTTAACCCTCCCAGCAGTTTCGCCAGTTTAATCTACCATACCGCTGTTATATTTCATTTTTCAATCTTCCTCTAATAGTGATACTGTTGCTAGACTCTTGGAATGGGTATTTTTGATGAACTATGGACATAATGTAATTCTACTCTCCTCAAAGCCTATGTCCATAGTTCATCTAAAATACCCATTCCAAGAGTCTAGCAACAGTATCACTATAAAAGGAAGATCGAAAAATGCAATATAACAGCGGCATGGTAGATTAAACTGGCGAAACCGCTGGGAGGGTTCACTACTGATGAACCAGGCCCGCCCATTAATTTTTCCATTGCAGTAAGGGCAGTAGAAATTGTTTAATTTCAACAATAATCTTACGTGTCTAAAATAGCTTCTAATATTCATAATTAACTGTCTATCCTGGCCTCCACGTCCCAGTATCTCTTCAGCACCCAATCAATGACCTCGTTCTTCCTGGTTCTCTCAAAAATAGCTTTGTTGCCGCTTCTCCTTTCAATGGATATATAGCAAAAACACATTTCTGTCACATTTGAAAATATTTCTTATGTTTATATGTTATATTAAAATAAAAATATCAACATAAAAACACAAAAGTTTATTTTTATTATATCAAGGTGCTGCACGCAACAAAGGTTGTTCAAAAAAAGGTTAGATTCCCCAGGCCAGGGAACAAAGGAAAACAACAACAATGAGTTTATATAGGGAAAGCCGCGACATCTGGAGGTCGACTTTACAGACTAGTATGTTCTATAAATTATCATTTTAAAATATAATTTTTATAAAACAAATTTATTTTCAGAACCTAATAACTACCTAATGTGATATGCCACGTTTCTTAGCTTTAGATTTAAAGAGACTTCTCGAATAGTTCAGGTTGTTTTTTTGTTGTTGTTTATAATGGAAATAATTTGACGCTCACACAATTTTATGGCCTTCATTAGACCAAAAAAAATGATTATAGGAGTATGGGAAAGCGGCCAAAGCAAAATTAGGAATATGTGATTTCCCATAGGGAAAAAGCAAATTGGGGAAGTGAGAAGAAGACGAAGAAAATAGGAAGTAAAAGATGCAGGTCTTCGTCCAATAGTGAACAGACATTGCGCTATATTAGATCAAAATTCAAATACTCTGACACTTTAAAACAAAATATTGTTTAGTCTAATTCTTAAAACCACAAAAAACTACTCAACCTAAATTCACGGTTGATGATGATTAAAACAAAACTAATATACACACAAACACAGATGAACAGTTTTATTAGGGATCAAGCCCCATACAGGATTCTTCCAGTATTGCAATGGTTTTAATTGATCATAATCAAGTACTATTTGCAATTCAGTATCAACATGAGCCCAAAAAAAGAAGAATATTACAATATATTCAGTGAAATACATATATTCCAAGAAAACACAAACATCCGACTATATTATAGAGACCTGGGATGAAGAAAAGAAGACATCAAAAGAATAAGAGACTTTGATGGATTTCTAAGCATGCTGATAAAAACATATCCCCCGGTGGCGTCCCTTGTTAAACTAGTTCTGGAATAATTAGAGATATTTAATAGCTTGCCAATTGCCATCTATGTCCAATGAGGATGTCAACCGTACTTCCGTGTTGGATGATTGCCAGTCATTTGAGCCAATCCTGGCTTTGTCTTAATGGAGCCTGTTGATTAACTCATGAGGTAACATGCCATTGGCGCATCTCAATGACGTAACCAGGAATAAGAGAGATGCGGAATAAAAAAACTGCAACATTCGACCTCAATCAGAGAACGTAATCAAATTTACGTCTGAAATTACATTCTTCTACGATTTGAAACCAAAAATTGTGTTTGTATTTGTTGTTTATTACTTACCCTAGCTACGCATGGTACAAACTATAGTTATCCTTGTGAGTTTTCCGACTGTGTTTATTGTAAATGCCCCGTATACCTGTATCTGTAGAAATCAGTTCGATTTTTGCTTACAAAGTATCAGGACCCCATTCAGAATATTGTACTCACTGGTGATTTTAGATTTTGCAAGATTCGGAGGCTAGTGAAAAAGAAGTTTTTAATGCCGAATTTGATCCCGTGGTTGTCGAAAATGTCTACCGGAGGAATTTTGTACGATATCTCGTAAGAAGGAAAGGGCAAATTTCACATCTAAAAAAAAAAAACCTATTCCACCATAGTGCTGTCAACCTTCTGTCTCAAATTTCCTCAGTTTCTATTTTATCTTTCTTAAAGTGCCCGGAATACAAAATATTTTAACACAACGGAATGACACGCATTACCCATTGTTTAAAAATAAAGTTTATCTTTGATTTGAAATATATATACATCTACAGTTTCCCCTCTCCCTACTGTGATGAAATATAAATACTGACTCATCATTGGAAAGTCCCTCCCATTAGAGAAACCAGTAATTTCCATTTGAATACCCCTATATAATTGTTTTCCTCAATCGAGATCATTCTACAAATGAAATAGAGAAAAATATAATACTATATGTCTTAATCCCATTGCATCCTGAACACAATGGTGTTTACCGCATTGCTCTAGCGCAAATATTCGCGGAGTTATTAATTTTTAAAGTTGTGCGGGACTTTTGGATCACCCTGTACATGTTAAAAGGTACAACTTCTTTAAATTTTGCTCATGAGTCTGTGTACAAAATAACTTTTGCTATGTGGAAAAAAGTATGATTATAGGAGAAATATTTTAATATTTCAACCTAATATTCTTCCTCTTCAATTTTAAAAATAATTAAAGTTTTTGGGAATAATGTCATTTGCTTAGTGGGTGGCCGAGTGTTGTCGAAATTTCGGTAAATATGCGAATAAGGAAAAATATATGAAAAATGCATATATAAAGGAATAAATATGTAAATTGTGCATGACGATTTAGTAGCAATACTGTCACCGAAACTTGACATCAAATATATGTCTTAATAAAGACTTTTTGTGTGTACGTGTGTGTGTGTATGAGTCACAATTATTATTAATTTATTGGGATTAGTCCTTACTTTCTTATAATTTAAAAACTTGAGGTTTTGCTCTCAGCATTGATGCATCAGCAAACAGCAAGCTAAATGAAAATGCCCTTAAAAAAGATAAAAATATAAATAATAATTACATAAAAATTACATCATTCTATATTATAGATGGTGATAAATCCCCTTCACATAGATATATGGCTTTGTGAAAACTACACATATAGTATCCTTATCAGAAAACGCTGATTATTTTATTTCTAAAAGTCAAATATCAACAACTAACAATAGAAGATGAAAATATTGGAAGTGCTTGCCTAATTACAATTTACAACTAAGAGTTAAGCTCTCTTAATATATTTTCATCTTCTGCTAGTGGCGCTGCAGAAATCTGTATTTATCTTTTGAATACAAGGTTATCCCAAAAGTTCGTAAAGACTTGAAAATTTTGAAATACCAATATTATTCACCATAATATTATTCGCCGTGTATTACTATGTATTCGCCGTAATAATATTATTCGCCAAGTAATATATAATAAAAACAAAGTTTTAAGAAAAACTCGAACTTTTGGGACAACCATATAAGTAGAACTAAAATTATATATGAATTCATATTTTTGTCAGAGATAGATAGAACTGTGTGTTGTGCTCTACTATGGATCAATAAATACAACGCGAGCCGGAGAAGGTCTTGGTTAACAATGTTTAATTGAACCCACACTTAATATTCTATAAATAAAAGTCCAATATATTATATGGGTAATTTATTTTTATAATTTAAACAATAAAAATTCAACAAAATTTTAATATTTAACAACAAATATTAGTATTGTGTTACCAAACAAATTACTGTAACAACAATAAATTTACGGCTATATTCCACCAAACCTCAGGTTAACCCATAAACCAGTTATTCAACTACTGGTAGAGAGGCATATTGCCTACGGGCATCTCTGATGTAGAACGGGACAATTCCATAGTGTCCCAGTTGTCTCCCTCCAGTGTTTCCATGACATGGCTTACTGAGTGCGGATACCTATGGCTACCTACCCAAACTCTATATCATTAAGAGATTAATTTTGTTATATTTAGAGAGGGTGCATATAATGTATCAATTAAATAATTTTGTGAAAATTGGTACAAAAGTTAAATTGCTCTGGGATCAGGTGGATAAATACTCCTATTATGCAAATAAAGGTTTAAGATTTTTGCGCCATCTGTCGCAATAAATAAGAAATAATCGTTGATATTCAAATAATCCAGAATTGGTCAAATATCTTTTTGTTGTGTTTTAACTTTAAAAGCACACAAAAAAATATAATAAAATTGAATTTGTTTATTCAAGTATCAAAAAACAAAGCTTTACATATAGAACAAATAATAATTAAGAAGAAGAAAAAAACATTTTAGGAAAAGGCAAAAACAAAACAAAAGTACTGGTCAAAAAGAAACATTTAAAATCACAGATTAATATCTTCAACACTTTTCTATATTAATCAAGAAAGAGTATTTGACCAATTCTGGAATAATGATAAATTCAATGATTAGTTCATATTTATGACAGCTCGCGCAAGCCATCAGCAACGTTCAGTTGCACACACACACACACACACACGATCAGGAGATGTCTTAAATATTATTTATATTATGAAAGGATTTAAAAGCACGAATGTTTCTTTTATACATAATTCAAACTTCTACTGTCCTTTCTGTGATGAAAAAATATATTGGGAGGGGTTGGCTCATCAGTGGTAAACCCTCCCAGCGGTTCCGTCAATTTAATCCACCAGACCGCTTCTTAGAGTTCTAATATTGTATTGCGCGATTCTGCTTATATATTCTGCAATGAAGGGTGGAATATCAGAAATGATTTTCAAGAAAACTATCCCAATATATTTTTTCATCGCAGTAAGGACAGTAAAAGTTTGTATTATGTATAAAAGAAACATTCGTGCTTTTTAAATCCTTTTATTTTATATGTATAGATGGCGCGTTATTACGTTGTTTTAATTTATTCCTAACTGGCTTTGTCTTTATAGTTTGCTGAAGAGCATTGCTCGAAGCAATTATTTGAATGTAATTCTACTGTCCTATAAGCTTATGTCCATAGTTTTCTTGAAAACCATTTCTGAGATTCCATCCTTCAGTGCTGCGTATATAATCAGAATCGTCCAATACAGTATTAGAGCTCTGAGAAGCGGTCTGTTGGATTAAATTGGCGAAACCGCTGGGAGGGTTCACCACTGATGAGCCAAGCCCTCCCAATATATTTTTTCCATCGCAAAAAGAACAGTAGAAATTTGAATTAGGTATAAAATAAACATTCGTGCTTTTTAAACCTTTCATTTTATATGTATAGATGGAGCGTTATTGCTTTATGTTAATTATTTATATTCATGCAAGGACGATTAAACTTGGAAGTGGCTATAAACTTACTGGTAAGGCTGCAGAAACTACCAGAAAGAGGCTAAGTTGAATATTTTAATATAACAAAGTTATAACAATTCTGTGTGATGCGGAAGGTAACATGAACATTGAAAACTCCAAGTATATGACCTAAAGAAGATTATGATAATAAAAGTCGATTACAGAATTATAATAAGATCATGATCCGACTAGTTAAAAGACTGAATTTTCCATGAAGTAAATAAAGCATATCTATTAATAGGATGGGCAATAGAAATATTAGCGGCCATATTGGTTCAAAATGACTTAATATCTTTTGAAATATTCAAGTAAACTGTAAGAAAGGCGAAGGTCTCTGGTGTTTTATAAATTCAAGAGCCGAGCTGCTTTCCACATTTTTAGAGAGATAGACATGTGAAGCTACTTTCAATAAAAGTTCATTGTTAACTACCCACTGTACCACTGTAAATACACCCTGTATCACATATACACTCATGGACTTGAGGAAGTTGTACCGTTTAGCATGTACACATGTACATATCATGTAGTATCATGTAAGTATCATGTAGTATATCTGGATACAGACAATAACTCTGAAAGATATTACAGGGACCTTTATTGAAGAGACTCAATATAACCGAGTGTAAACAAAATTTCCCGTCTCCTTCATAAAAAACTACCGGCGATATCAAATACTTTCCAAACACTTCCTTAAGTTTTGTCCATGAGTGTACTTGGTAGAGGTTTCTAAATAATTGGTTTGAATTTTATCATTTTTCATTTTTTTCGTATTTATTTATTGTTCGTAAAGATAGAGGTTGCCTGGCCGGCATTCATATTTATATTTTTAAAAAATAGACACTTCGGTCAGTTGGAGTTTTTTATTTTCTCAACGTTTCGACAAAAATATTTTGTTTTCGTCAGGAGAAGTAAATAAAAATAAACATTTGGCAAGGCGTTAAAAATTGTACTCATTTTAACGTACAATTTTTAACGCCTTGCCAAATGTTTATTTTTATTTACTTCTCCTGACGAAAACAAAATATTTTTGTCGAAACGTTGAGAAAATAAAAAACTCCAACTGGCCGAAGTGTCTATTTTTTTATATAAATTATTTATATTGTTGTATTTTACTTGTAGTTCTTACTATTGTTTCTGTTGAAAGTCCGGGATATTTCTACGATATAATAATCTTGTGATTATTGTTGTAATCTATGCTAATTTGCATCTCTACCTATGTATCGCAGCTTTGTTAGATTGTGTTGTTGACTAGCGGTCCTTGGATAGGTCAGGTCGTTGATTGACGTTAGCTTCTGGTGGGTACATATTTTATATCATATAAATCTCTATTCATAATAAAATTATGTAAAACATTTAAAAATACACCTATCCCCCGATTTACACGGTAGATACGTTCCTGAGAAAAACGTGTAAATCGGGGGATAGGTGTACACAGAAATAAAAATAAAATGCATTGACAGGTTAAAATATGTAGTCAGCACATAAGCTCGGGATTCCTCGTGAGATGTGTACACAGCTCATGTGTTCAATCACAGTAGCATTTAGTGTAGTGTGATAAAAACAAAAAAAAAACTTATTTGGAAAACCGTGTAAAAGCGAAAACGTGTAAAACAAGTACCGTGTAAATCGGGGGATAGGTGTACAAAAATATTTTCTCCCAATAAGTTTATTTTAAAATGCAAACTTTCAAGCGATAATCGCTCTTCGAGCTTAATTAAAACATCGACTATCTCTTACAAGATAGGGTCGATGTTTTTTTTGTTATTAAGCCCGGTGAAGAGCGATTATCGCTTGAAAGCTGGCATTTTAAAATAAAATCATTGGGAGAAAATATTATTGTATTTTTAAATATAATTTTATCAAGTTTAATTTATTTAATCTCTTGTCCTTCCTTAATGTTTATAAATACCTTTTAAGTAATCAAAGATCTTCATAATTATCAGCCTTATATCTCTTCTACGAATATTTTTTTCCCTACATTTTCCGTGTTTCGTCTATTTTAAATCTGGAGAAATTTCTCCTCTCTAAAGCTTATAGAGATATAAGAAGTAGTTCAATTGTAATAGGTGGAGGGAGTTAAAACCAATATTATGATATTACAGAAATAATATTTTCAGATAAAACCCACTTGGTCAAGTCATACAACATTAAAAAAAAACGCGGTCAAGAGGGGTTCGAAACCGAGGCCAAGGTTTTCTCCTCAAGATAGGTGTTCACCTTATTGCTCTCTGATGCGTAGCTTTGGTCTAACCGACATTTTCTATAAAGTTATTTACTTTATCATATTCCATTTACTTTTATCTGCCCCTTATATATTTATATTGATCCTTTTGTAGTGTTCAACTTTGCGCTTTATATCTTTAGAAGAAGAAAAATACTGTGACGTTAATAATTAGAAAAAAAAATATCAGGATGACACAGAAATTTGTTTGAGGCAAGAACAAAATTAAAATTTATAAAATACCAGAAAGAAAAATGATGCAATTTCACAGAATAGCAATATATAAATATAAAAATTAATAATATCTGTTCATAAAATAATACATATTTTGTTACAATACGAATAATATTTGATGGTATGAATTCCTTTCATGGAAGTAATGTAGACGATTGATGTAAACTTATATATAGATTTATCTGTTCCATTCCGTTTAAATTGAACTATAACAACGCATAAGGCAATGCTGAACACTTAAATATTTATATCAAACCCACAACTTTGGATTTTCCAGACAAATACGCCAACCATTATACAATGGTTTCTGGTATGGACCTTATCAGAACAGGGGTGGGTACGAATTCGTGCCAAATTCACCAGAACAATGCATAACGCAATGCTTAACGCTCAAATTCAGATCAAACCCACCACTTAGGATTTTCCAGACAAATAAGCCACTTTTATACCATGGTT
>CP092872.1:22910738-22929897 GCA_030710605.1 Cordylochernes scorpioides
TATTGAGTGTCTTCAATAAAGGTCCCTGTAATATCTTTCAGAGTTATTGTTTGAATCCAGATATGCTACATGTGTACATGCTAAACGGTACAACTTCCTCAAGTTCATGAGTGTATATGTGATACAGGGTGTAGATACAGTGGTACAGTGGGTAGTTAACAATTACCTTTTATTGAAAGTAGCTCCACATGTCTCTCTCTCTCTCTAAAAACGTGGAAAGCAGCTCGACTCTTGAATTTATAAAACACCAGAGACCTTCGCCTTTCTTACAGTTTACTTGAATATTTCAAAAGATATTAAGTCATTTTGAAGCAATTTCGCCGCTAATATTTCTATTGCTCATCCTATTAATAAATATGCTTTATGTACTTCATGGAAAATTCAGTCTTTTAACTAGTCGGATCTTTATCTTATTATAATTCTGTAATCGACTTGTATTATCATAATCTCCATTAGGTCATATACTTGGAGTTTTCAATGTTCAAGTTACCTTCCGCATCACACACAGTATAACTTTGTTATATAACAATATTCAACTCAGCCTCTTGCTGGTAGTTTCTGCAGCCCTTACCAGTGAGTTTATAGCCAATTCCAAGTTTAATCGTCCTTGCATGAATATAAATAATTAACACAAAGCAATAACGCGCCATCTATACATATAAAATGAAAGGATTTAAAAAGCACGAATGTTTCTTTTATACCTAATTCAAACTTTTACTGTCCTTTCTGCGATGAAAAAATATATTTGGATAGTTTTCTTGAAAACCATTTCTGAGATCCCCCCCTTCAGTGCTGCGTCTATAAGCAGAATCGTCCAATACAGTATTAGAACTCTAAGAAGCGGTCTGATGGATTAAATTGGCAAAACCGCTGGGAGGGTTCACCACTGATGATTCTAGCCCTCCCAATATATTTTTTTCATCGCAGTAAGGACAGTAGAAGTTTGAATTATGTATAAAAGAAACATTCGTACTTTTAAATCCTTTCATAATATAGATAATATTTAAGACATCTCCTGATCCTGCAACTAAACGTTACTGATGGCTTGCGCGAGCTGTCATAAATATGAACTAATCATTGAATTTATCATTATTCCAGAATTGGTCAAATACTCTTTCTTGATTAATATAGAAAAGTGTTGAAGATATTAATCTGTGATTTTAAATGTTTCTTTTTGACCAGTACTTTTGTTTTGGTTTTGCCTTTTCCTAAAATGTTTTTTTCTTCTTCTTAATTATTATTTGTTCTATATGTAAAGCTTTGTTTTTTGATACTTGAATAAACAAATTCAAGTTTATTATATTTTTTGTGGGCTTTTAAAGTTAAAACACAACAAAAAGGTATTTGACCAATTCTGGATTATTTGAATATCAACGATTATTTCTTATTTATTTCGACAGATGGCGCAAAAATCTTAAACCTTTATTTGCACATCAGGAGTATTTATCCACCTGATCCCAGAGCAATTTCACTTTTGTTCCAATTCGCACAAAATTATTTAATTGTTACACTATATACACCCTCTATAAATATAACAAAAGTAATCTAATAATGATTTAAAGTTTGGGTAGGTAGCCATAGGTATCCACACTCAGTAAGCGATGCCATGGACACACTGGAGGGAGACAACTGGGACACTATGGAATTGTCCCGTTCTACATCAGAGATGCCCGTAGGCACTATGCCTCTCTACCAGTAGTTGAATAACTGGTTTATGGGTTAACCTAGGTTTTGGTGGCATATAGCCATAAATTTATTGTGGCTACACCAATCTGTTTTGTCACACAATACTGCTATTTTCTGTTTAATGTTAATTTTTTTTATATATTTTTTTGTTGTTCAAATTATTAATGAATTAGCTATATAATATATTGGACTATAATATATTATATGGACTATAATAGCTATATAATATATTGGACCGTTGGTTTTCGACCGCTATGACCCGGGTTCGATTCCCGCATTGGGCACTTTTTTTCTGATAAAAAAAAAAATGCTTCAATGGCCCCGATTCTTGCAAAAGTCTAACCCCACCAGCGAGTGCAAGTAACCAAACAGGGCTCTGGCACATTTGTAAGTGCAAAGTCGAACTGCTTTTCACATATGTAGACATGTGGTGCACTTACAGTAAAAGTAGTCGCAAACTACCCACCATGATTATCATGGCCTGTACCACGTGTACTAGGTATAAGCAAAAAATATATATATATATATATTAGAAGATTAAGTGTAGGTTCAATTAAACATTTGTTAACCTAGACCTTCTCCGGCTCTCGCATCGTATTCATTGTAGTTAAACCTAATTTTTACTATGCAATAAACTGTGTATGGTTAACTAGTAATGCGTTTAAGGCTAGTCGGTGATATTTTTTAAAATTAGAAAGCTTGCCGAATCTCCAATAAAAATTATTTATATAAAAGGGCGTACTTCGATCTGTAAAAAAAAAACAAACAATTTTTTCTCAAAATATTTCGAGAGATTGCTCCCTCTTTATTAAATTATTGCACAGTAAACTTATATACACTCCGTGACATTGAAAATGGAACACCAAGAAATAGTGGTCAGAAAGTGATGAAACTCGGCAGACAGAGAGAGACAGGGACGAACAATAAGTGATATTTATTTCAAAATGATAGTCATAATACAGAGCGAGAACGGCGTCGGCTTAGTAGCAAGTAGGACCACCGCGGACGGCGATGCACGCAGCAACACGTCTAGGTAGAGAGTCAATCAGAGTACGGATGGCGTCCTGAGGGATGACTCTCCATTCCCTCTCAACCATTTGCCACAGTTCGTCTTCTGAACGCGGCTGTGGCAAGGCATGCAAACGGCGTCCAATGATGTCCCAGACGTGCTCGATAGGTGAGAGATCAGGAAGTACGGTGGCCAGGGAAGCATCTGTACATCTTGCAGAGCTTGTTGGCTAATGCGAGCAGTGTGCGGTCGGGCGTTATCCTGCTGATAAAGGGCATTGGGTACCCCTGAAGGTAGGGGAGTGTCACCGGTCGCAGCACATCATCAACGTATCGTTGGGCCGTCATAGTGCCCTGAATACGAAGTAAAGGTGACCTGGAATCATACGCGATTGCGCCCCAAACCATGATTCCACGTTGTCGCACGGTGAGGCGTTCCACAATTGCTGCCGGATTGGACCTTTCTCCACGTCGACGCCACACGCGTACACGGCGTCTATCACTGGACAAGCAGAAACGCGACTCATCTGAGAACACGACCCTGTGCCATTCCGTCATCCACGTCGATCTAGCCCGGCACCATTCCAAACGTTGGCGCCTATTCGGTGGGGTCAATGGCAGTCTTCTTAGCGGACGGCATGAGTGCAAGCCATTAGCAAACAATCGACGGGAAATGGTTCTGGTCGAGATGGAATGATCTAGGGTGTCTTGCACATGTTGCAGGATGGCGGTACAAGTGGCTTGTGGGGCCGCCACTGCTTGTCGAAGGATACGCCGATCCACACGTGCTGACGTCACTCTGGTTGCACCGACATTCCTATAAATTGCCACATTTCCTTGTTCCAACCATCTTCTCCACAGTCGCTGCACCGACGCACCAAGGTGTGTATCAGCTGCGATTTGACGTATGGACCAACCTGCCCTTTTCAGTCCGATCACCATGCCCCTCGTAAAAGCGTCTGTCTGCTTGAACTGCCTCCGTTTACGATGACCTGGCATTCTCTGTCATTACACGTGCTTTTTGACACAAGAACAAAATTTCTACAATGATTTTCCTTGAAGAAATAACGACACGAATACTGTCCTTTCTGCAAGTTCCTTCCCTTATATCTTACTCCATGTGCGCACGAGAGCTGCGCATTTTACATCATTTGCATAACTCGGTTAGGCGCGTCTACCCTGAAATTTGCATAATTTTCTGGCCACTATTTCTTGGTGTTCCATTTTCAATGTCACGCAGTGTATATATAAATTCTTGTAGATCACATGAAAACAACTTTGTCATTAGTCAAAAAATATTTTTCAAAAATTGTTTTCATGTCATCTACAAGAATTTGTAAACTGTACAATAAATTGATAAAGAGGAAGCAATCTCTCGAAATATTTTG
This sequence comes from Cordylochernes scorpioides, assembly GCA_030710605.1. NCBI lineage: Eukaryota > Metazoa > Arthropoda > Arachnida > Pseudoscorpiones > Chernetidae > Cordylochernes > Cordylochernes scorpioides. The sequence continues at coordinate 22,914,821 of CP092872.1, forward strand.
AGAAATATACGTATTTTTCTTCACAGATCCAGGTACGTCCTTTTATATAAACTCAATTGATGGATCGCCTTTTGACTCAAAAGAAAAAAAACTTATTGTTTTTTAAAAAATCAGTTGGGATATCTTTCATATTTATACAGAAAACTTTATATTTCAGTAGCTTCTGAAACTAAACATGAACACACTGTTTGCTCATGCACCAAACTAAAGCAAAGTAATTTTATTTGATTTTGTGTAATGAAGGTATAAAATCGATTGAAATTTTTAGAAGTAAAAGTTCAGTATTGGGATAACTAATATGGAATTTCAATATTGATATTTTATTTCTTTATTCTTTTCATAGGGTTTATGCCTTTCCTGCTCTAAAAATTGAATAATAGCGCATCTTTTGATGCATGTTCAAGCTGAACGTTCATTTTTCAATAATATTTCAATTAATGAGTAACCAAATGAGCACTTTATGCTGACAACATACCAATTTAACATCCAGTATAGCTGTCGTTAACTTTCAGAACAATGTGGAATCACCTTTCTCCCTTTTATGGCATTTAAAGAGCCTTTCTAGCGAAAGCTACCATCTACATCTTGGGGATAAGGTGGTCAATACCAGCCACCACATTGTCCTGCCCACTCTGGGTGTATATCTCTAGAGGTACACCAGTGACGGAGTCTTTTTCATAATTGAGCCCCCTATGAAAAATATGTACACCTATGGACAAAACTTGAGTAAGTGGAGATTCTTTAATATTGCCGGCCGTCTTTTTTTTTTTTTTAAGAGACAGAGACAATTTTGTTCACACTTGGTTATCTCGTGTGTCTTCAATAAAGGTCACGGTGTATTAAATATTTTTCAAAGTTATTATCTGAATCCCGATATACAAGCTAAAAGGTACGAATTCTTTAAGTTTTGTCTATTAGTATAAAAATGCATTATTCCATTTCACATGATCATATATATAGGGGTATAAAATAAATCAAGTCAATCTATCTCTCAAGCAGAATAAATAAATTTGGAAATTTCAAAGGGCACCATAATGTTTTTCATTAAAACTTCTCTCTCATTTGACTTTATTTTTCAAATATATTTCATATATTGTATTGAACTCTATCTTCTCTCTTTTTACAATAAATAAGAGACTAGTGGTGTGATGGGCAAACACTGCTGATTTTTGACAATCACTGGATCGAATTCGGCATTGCAAACCTTTTTTTCAATAGCCTTCGAATCTTGCAAAATCTAACATCATCAGTGAGTACAATTTACTGAATAGAGTCCTGATACTTTGTAAGCGAAAATCGAACTGATTTCTACAGATACAGGTATACGGGGCATTTAGAATAAACACAGTCGGAAAAACCCACAAGGATAACTATAGTTTACAGATGGCGCGCTAGTGCATCGTAATATAATTGTTCAAATAACTATAGTTTGTACCATGCGTAGCTAGGGTAAGTAATAAACAACAAATACAAACACAATTTTTGGTTTCAAATCGTAGAAGGATTTAATTTCAGACGCAAATATTTGATTACGTTCTCTGATTGAGGTCAAATGTTGCGGTTTTTTATTCCGCCTTCTCTCTATTCCTGGTTACGTCATTGAGATGCGCCAATGGCATGTTACCTCATGAGTTAATCAACAGGCTCCATTAAGACAAGGCCAGGATTGGCTCAAATGACTGGTAATCATCCAACACGGAAGTGCGGTTGACATCCTCATTGGACATAGATGGCAATTGGCAAGCTATTAAATATCTCTAATTATTCCAGAACTAGTTTAACAAGGGACGCCACCGGGGGATATGTTTTTATCAGCATGCTTAGAAATCCATTAAAGTCTCTTATTCTTTTGATGTCTTCTTTTCTTCATCCCAGGTCTCTATAATATAGTCGGATGTTTGTGTTTTCTTGGAATATATGTATTTCACTGAATATATTGTAATATTCTTCTTTTTTTGGGCTCATGTTGATACTGAATTGCAAATAGTACTTGATTATGATCAATTAAAACCATTGCAATACTGGAAGAATCCTGTATGGGGCTTGATCCCTAATAAAACTGTTCATCTGTGTTTGTGTGTATATTAGTTTTGTTTTAATCATCATCAACCGTGAATTTAGGTTGAGTAGTTTTTTGTGGTTTTAAGAATTAGACTAAACAATATTTTGTTTTAAAGTGTCAGAGTATTTGAATTTTGATCTAATATAGCGCAATGTCTGTTCACTATTGGACGAAGACCTGCATCTTTTACTTCCTATTTTCTTCGTCTTCTTCTCACTTCCCCAATTTGCTTTTTCCCTATGGGAAATCACATATTCCTAATTTTGCTTTGGCCGCTTTCCCATACTCCTATAATCATTTTTTTTGGTCTAATGAAGGCCATAAAATTGTGTGAGCGTCAAATTATTTCCATTATAAACAACAACAAAAAAACAACCTGAACTATTCGAGAAGTCTCTTTAAATCTAAAGCTAAGAAACGTGGCATATCACATTAGGTAGTTATAGGTTCTGAAAATAAATTTGTTTTATAAAAATTATATTTTAAAATGATATTTTATAGAACAAATTGGTCTGTAAAGTCGACCGCCAGATGTCGCGGCTTTCCCTATATAAACTCATTGTTGTTGTTTTCCTTTGTCCCCTGGCCTGGGGAATCTAACCTTTTTTGAACAACCTTTGTTGCGTGCAGCACCTTGATATAATAAAAATAAACTTTTGTGTTTTTATGTTGATGTTTTTTATTTTAATATAACATATAAACATAAGAAATATTTTGAAATGTGACAGAAATGTGTTATTGCTATATATCCATTGAAAGGAGAAGCGGAAACAAAGCTAGTTTTGAGAGAACCAGGAAGAACGAGGTCATTGATTGGGTGCTGAAGAGATACTGGGACGTAGAGGCCAGGATAGACAGTTAATTATGAAAATTAGAAACTATTTTAGACGCGTGAGTAAATTATTGTTGATATTAAACAATTTCTACTGCTCTTACTGAAATATGGAAAATTAATAGGCGGGTCTGGCTCATCAGTTGTGAACCCTCCCGGCTGTTTCGCCAGTTTAATCTACCATACCGCTGTTATATTTCCCTTTTTGATTTGCTAGACTCTTGGAATGGGTAGTTTAGATGAACTATGGACATAAGCTTTGAGGAGAGTAGAATTACATTATGTCCATAGTTCATCAAAAATACCCATTCAAAGAGTCTAGCAACAGTATCACTATAAAAGAAAGATTGAAAAATGCAATATAACAGCGGTATGGTAGATTAAACTGGCGAAACCGCTGGGAGGGTTCACCATTGATGAGCCAGGCCCTCCCATTAATTTTTCCATATTGCAGTAAGGGCAGTAGAAATTGTTTAATTTCAAAAACAATCTTACGCGTCTAAAATAATTTCTAATTTTCATAACAGACAGTTAATTGTTGAAGATTGAAACCATTCTATTGACAACACAAGTCAATAGTAAGAGAAAAATACTATTCTAAGTCACAATATCGGATTGATACTAAAATTATAATAAATCATGATAATAATTGATGGATATAAGTTGAAGCTGGACTAGATAGTGAAAAGAAGTAGTTAATTATCTTACTGTATCATCTGATTGAAATGGATATAGTTGAAAGCACGCGGAGTCGACGTAAACAACAGGCAAGGGTTAAGCTCCTTTTATTTAGACTGATAGCAAAGGGGACTGCCACCTGGGATGCACTGTGATTGGCTGGCCGGAACATAGTGGTGACGTAGGTCCTTCCCGGCGGAAGTAGGCAAACATGTCTTCAATAATAAATATATTGAAAATAAACAGTTATGTTCCATCGAGGAAGCTCTCACAATGATAAAGAATCCTCATCCAAGAAATCAAAGGAACCTCAAAGATGTTTCTAATTTCAAATTATTGAAGAACTGCAGGAATATAGTGGTGCTGGTTTAAGTCTATCAATTGAAATCGATCACGTCCGGCTCACCAACTGTTGTTGGTTGGTATGAAATTCTAAGCGAAGTCAGACAAAAAATTATTTATCGTAAAATCAACTTTTAATTACATTTATGTAATACAAATTATCAGAAGTATTGTTGTATATACATGATGTTATTTTTTGTGTGTGTTGGTCAAATATCATTTTCTATATTATAAAATGTTAAATATATGTGTTTGATATATTATAGATAAATATTTATATTTTATATGATTTATATTTATAAAGATGTATAATTATTTTTATTATATTATTATGACAACACACACAAATAATGTGATATTAATGTTAATTTATATAATTTTAATAAAGTATATTTTATATGCATTATATATTTATAAAATGAATATTTTAATTTAATATTTGAATATAATAGTTATTAAACAAATTAAAACTTATGATGAAAATATGAAAAGTTAATATTTGGGAGCCGCGGAACTCTTAGATCAGGATAACTACAGAAGAACGACGCTGAGACCAGAAAACTGCCGAATAATAATGTAGATGAGAGAACCATTATTTTCTTATAAATAAATAAATGAACATATGTAAATATGATTACCATTCACTTCTAGAAAAACAAAAAGTATTTAAACAGTGAAAAATAAGCTTTATTATTCTCCCAGTTTATATATATTTATATAGTGGAAATTTCCGGTAGCTTAGATTCAGAGACTTCAGTTCAGTTTTTTTGTGTGAATTTATAATGAGTGCGCTCACATAATTTTACATCCTTCATTATATTATAGAATATGTGCATATTGGAATTAAATATAATGCATTTCGCGCCATCTGTTATTCGAAATGTAAACTATTTATAACGTTTATGTTTCTTTTAAATAAATATATTTTTCGCTTCAAATAAACATTCCTGACTGCATAATAATAAAAGTTCAATTCTGATCCCCGATTCTTGCAAAAGTCCATCCCCACCAGCGAGTGCAAGTAACCAAACGGGGCTCTGGCACATTTGTAAGTGCAAAGTCGAACTGCTTTTATATGTGTAGACATGTGGTGCACTTACAGTAAAAGTAGGTGCCTATCTCTACCCTTCATGATTATCATGGTCTGCACCACGTGTACTAGGGATAAGCAAAAAAAAAAAAAATAGAGTCCAATTCCCTTTCTTAAGGTACCAAGAAAATCCTACGGGTTTTTTTAAGGCTGTTTTTTATCATAGAATTTTCTCAATATTTAAAGAGAAATTGATTTATGAACAAAATCGCGAGCTTTCGAGCTATTGCTTATCTGAGGGTAGAATTAATTTGAAAGTGAAACGCAGGTGGAAGGGCGAGATTTACATGTTTCCTGTTGTCACACAATAAGTAAGATATGATAGAACACTGCTCTCGGGTAAAACGATTCTTCTATTGCTACTCTTCTTGGAAATGAGAGATTCAAGGATTAAAGATAAACTCTCAAAAATCTCTTATTCCCAAGAAAATCCTAGAAGAAAATAGCCTCCCATATATCTCGGTCCATAAGCCGGCATTCCCAAGAACAGTATCCACAGAAAAATCGAAATTCCTTAGAATAGCTACACCATATCCTATATCTTATGTAACACAAGGAAATATGTTCATCTCCTCAGTTTACTCTTAGTGATAGTATTTTTTCAAAAATCTACTCTGTAATATTATATCGCAGTTTTTTCCGTCTTATTTTCATGAAAGTAAATCAAAAGTGACACCTCTCTCTATTTAAAAATGCATTAAATCAATGCATTCGAAAAAACCACAAGGATAAATATAGTATGTACCATGATTAGCTAGGGTAAGAGAATAAACAACAAAATAAAGAATTATAACATAATTTTTGCAAATATAGAGGCTGCCTGACTGGATTCATAGTTCTCAAAATTAAAGATACTTCGGCTAGTAATAAAAAGATTCACTGGCCGAAGTATCTTCGATTTGAAGAACATAATTTTTGATATCAAATCATAGAAAGATTACTTTTAGACGTAAATATTTGATTGCACTCTCTGATGGAGGTCGAAGGTTGCAGTTTTTTTTTTCTAATTCTCTCTCTTTCTCTGCCTTATGCCTGGTTACGTCATTGAGATGCCCCAATGGCAAACTACCTCATGAGTTAATCAACAGGTTCCATTTTTAAATGGATTAAATATACTATCACCCCAGTACAAAACATAATTATGGTGATAAAGAACGAACCACAACACCAGTTTTGGCATTAAATAGATTAAATATACTATCACCCCAGTACAAAACATAATTATGGTGATAAAGAACGAACCACAACACCAGTTTTGGCATTAAATAGATTAAATATACTATCACCCCAGTACAAAACATAATTATGGTGATAAAGAACGAACCACAACACCAGTTTTGGCATTAAATAGATTAAATATACTATAATCCCAGTACAGAACATAATTATGGTGATAAAGAACGAACCACAACACCAGTTTTGGCATTAAATAGATTAAATATACTATCACCCCAGTACAAAACATAATTATGGTGATAAAGAACGAACCACAACACCAGTTTTGGCATTAAATAGATTAAATATACTATCACCCCAGTACAAAACATAATTATGGTGATAAAGAACGAACCACAACACCAGTTTTGGCATTAAATAGATTAAATATACTATCACCCCAGTACAAAACATAATTATGGTGATAAAGAACGAACTAAACACCAGTTTTGGCATTAAATAGATTAAATATACTATCACCCCAGTACAAAACATAATTATGGTGATAAAGAACGAACCACAACACCAGTTTTGGCATTAAATAGATTAAATATACTATCACCCCAGTACAAAACATAATTATGGTGATAAAGAACGAACCACAACACCAGTTTTGGCATTAAATAGATTAAATATACTATCACCCCAGTACAAAACATAATTATGGTGATAAAGAAAGAACCACAACACCAGTTTTGGCATTAAATAGATCAAATATACTATCACCCCAGTACAAAACATAATTATGGTGATGAAGAACGAACCACAACACCAGGTTTGGCATTAAATAGATTAAATATACTATCACCCCAGTACAAAACATAATTATGGTGATAAAGAACGAACTAAAACACCAGTTTTGGCATTAAATAGATTAAATATACTATCACCCCAGTACAAAACATAATTATGGTGATAAAGAACGAACTAAAACACCAGTTTTGGCATATTCAGCCAAAATTCAACCTGTTTACCATGGTTTTGGCCTATGGCTCTCATCAGCACAGGGGCTGCTGCAGTTTCATAATACCCTAATGGAATGATAAACCAAAAGTCCATTATTTAAATTCATTTTTAAAGGGAGAGGTGCTACTTTTAGTAAGTAATATTATCCTTCCGTATATTTATGTTGTATTCAAGAAAGAGATTTGGATAATTTCCGGAGGGCTGAACAATGTTTATTTTATATTTTTTTACTGATAGAAACCTCTCTGCCTTTAGCGCCGTTTATTGCGTGCCTTGAAGAGGCTCTCCCCTTTAAAAAGTTAAGCAACAGTATAGCGTATTTGTAAATAACTACCTTGCGGTTTCTTCTATCCTCTTATGTTGTTGCTTATTTGTTTAATGTATAGGTTTTTTTAATGCTCTTTTTCTTAATTGCTTTATTTCTTTTTGATAATTCTGTTACCCACTCTACTACAATATGAATTATTGTAAATAGTTTCACGCGCAATTGTCCAGATCGGATATAGCGTGTCTCATTTGCAACTGGTAATAAAAAAATATATTTTGAATATAAATATATTTCTTAAAATTCGTGATTTCAGAATACTTGATTTGTATTGCTTTTCGTGTAAAAAACACACCTTGGTATCAAGTCGCGATTACAAAAGACATCTGCGTTTCAAACCCAAAATAAATTTACAGAGACAGAGTAAATCATTATAATAAGGATATACAGTAGAAACTCCCTGTAAAGGACAATACCTAATTGCAGAGCCAAAGTGTCCTTTAGGGAGAGATGTCCTCTTACCGGAGAGTTGCTAAATAGTAAAAATGGTAGTTGGTATGGTAAATGAAAACTGTCTTTTGTAGAGAGGTGTCCTCTAGCGGGAATGTCCTCTCATGGAGATTCTACTGTATACAAAAATACCAATTTTATAAGTATAATTATATTATACAAATAAAAACACCAAAACGTGAATGTTTCTTTTCTCAAATAAATTTAACTTCTACTGTCCTTACTGCGATGAAAAAAATATTGGGAGGGTTTGGCTTTTCATCGCAGTAAGGACAGTAGAGGTTTGATTTATTTGTGAAAAGAAACAATCGCGTTTTGGTGTTTTCATTTGTATTATATAGATGGCGCATTATTTATTTCTATAATTATATTACTTGATAAACACTGATTTGTATCCAAGTGTTTCGTCCTAGAGTCAAAATTCTGGGCCAAATATGATCGGTTGGTGTAGCTATGAAGTTACCCGGAGGTCAAGAGTCGATTGACAACACAAATTCATCATTAATTGTGCGGAATATAATTATTGTTCTCGAGAAATTCTTCCTCCTCCCCCTAAATTCTAAAAATACATTTTCAAAAGATTCCATCGACCTCTGACCTATATACCCCCCGCCCCGAGTATCCGTCTGGCCCTGACCTCGCCTATCCCTCTGTAGTGAGAACATAGCATATTCCGACAATGTCACACATTTGGAACTGATAATGGATAAATTTATCACTTTATTCCTTTATAAAACAACTTCCTACTGTACGTTACAGCAGTATTAGACCCTCACAAGCAATTTCGCTAATCTACCACAGACCGGTTCAACTATCATTGCTTGCTGAATAGTTTTATTGTTGCTGTTGTTGTCGTGCCCAATGAAGAGCGTCTCCATGCATCTCTATCACAGAAGTCTCAATGTCTACTATCTTGGGTGTGTAAAGCTGCTGCTCTGGGTCCATGTGAATTTTCTGTAAGGCTGCGGCCATTGCTGGGCATGAGAATATGTGGGTAGGTGTTAGTTCCACACCAGGACTGTTGTTGCATGTCCTGTAGGTTCTTGTACCATCTGGATGAATAATTTTATTGTGGAATATATATTGTCACAGAATAATTGGATGCATGTCCTGTAGGTACTTGTACCATCTGGATGAATAATTTTATTGTGGAATATATATTGTCACAGAATAAATACTCTGTTTTGGCTTACTCTGCAAATCAAGTGTCGTGTCATCATCCTGATGTCAGCATTTTATTTATAAATAGTTTATATATATCTTGGTGGGATTGATCGATCGGGAAAAACTTGTAAAGACTTTCCTTAGTAAAATATATATTTTTTAATGATTACTCGTTCTAGTCTGACTTATAATATTGATATGGAGCCAACGAATACTGACATGAAGCCAATAGCCCAGGACGGTGCAACAATATGATACAGGTTGTGTCATGATGTGGAACTAACACCTACCCACATATTCTCATGCCCAGCAATGGCCGCAGCCTTTCAGTAAATTGACATGGACCCAGAGCACACCTAATATAGAGGACATTGTGACTTCTGTGATAAAGATACATGGAGACATCTGAGGCTCTTTATTAGACACGACAACAACAATATATGATACAGGATTGAAGCTATATATATTAGATCCTTTTTGGTATTGAGAACATGTCAACTCTTCTCAGAGTTCTTTCGTCCAGATAGTATAATATTGTATAGGCTACTTTGCTTATATAGTGTGAAATTTCCTTTGTCTCACTGCTTTGTTCTTATGCATACCTCTGGTGAATCCTGTATAGGGTCAGTGACCCTAAATAAAGGCTTTTGTTGTTGTTGTTGTTATATAGTGTGAAACTCTCAGTTCTCGATAAAGTATTCAAAGGAACTATAGACATAAGCTTTGAAAACAACAGTAAACGAAAAAAACAGTAAACGAAAAAACAGTATAACGATGGCCAATAGGCCGAAACGCGTACGTGGTTAGCTTTTATTGGTTAATCAAGAATGGGTATTTGGCCAATTCTGGAATAATTTAAAAAATCACGAATAGTTGATATTTATTCCGATAGATGGCGTAATCCATCAACAACTTTTAGTTGCACAATCAGGATATGCCTTTTTCTTTTATCGTAATTTATCCACCTGTTCACAGTACAATTTCACTTTTGTACTATTATTCACATGGTATATAGGTTGTTGGCTTTTGTTTACATTTTATGAATGCTGGTGCTGTGGGAAAATGTATTGACCCAATTTTGTATGATTTATCCTCAGGGAAAGAAAAAATATGAATTGCTTCAATCCTTTTTTAAGTTGGGAGAATCTTTTGAGAGTAAAGATAAAAATATGTGCTAAAAGAAGTACTTCTCCCATTAAATATGTATGAACCAATACAATATACTCATCACCACAGTAAAAAACTTCGAGGTGGTGATAAAGCATGAGCTATTAGTGTTGTTTCTCATTCTTTATTACCATCATCAGTGGGATGATAAGCATTTAATGTATTATGTGTGTGATTTGAAGCATATTTAAAGAAAGAGGTACATCTTTTAGTACACGAATACTGTTACGTAGAAAGAAAAGCACATTCCAGAATGGAGAGAGAATATTCTAGAACATTTAAGAATCATGAAGAAAAAGCGGAAGACAACTGATTGGCCAATCTATAGCTATTGCGCAACGCTCGGCGCTGGCGGCTTTCTGATTGGCTGACCAACCGTGACCGTTCTGGAAAGATCTACTCCGGGATATATAGGGATGAGAAACTCATGCCAGGGGAGGAAGAAAGATAAGAAAAATAGGTCGAAGAACGAAGCTACGTGGTGTACTCCAAGCAAGCTGATGTCTCAAGAGGCCGGACTGCTGCTTACCGCCGACGCCGGTATACTTCTTGGAAGATTCTAGAAGGTTCTACGAACTTCTGTCTCCTGTTCTGCTCCTGCTTTCCCTCACCGAGCTACAGTTGGTGACTTTGTAACTGCTGTTTTCTTTATTGTTGTTTCATTTTTGCGCTCTTCTGTAATTATTTTATCAATTTGGCTTAAATAAAGTCCTAAAGATCCTTTGTATACCCACGGTAGTTATTCTTTGTCAACCAACAACGCAACAATACCATCCTTCCGCAACTTTATGTTTTATAAAGATATAGGTAAAAAAAGGATAAACTCTCTTTTGTAGGCATTATAAAGTCACGAAAAAAATGGCTATCATTTAATGTCTTAGATTGTGAAATAATTGCGAAGGATTTAAAAACTATATACAGTTAAACCTGTCTATAGCGCCCCCCTCTAAATAGCGCCTCTCTCTATATAGCGCCCGATTTTAAATACGTAGTACGATGCGATTTACATTAAAAGTGACCTGTCTATAGCACCCCCTCTCTATAGCACCCTATTTTGGTGAGTCCCAAGAGGGGGCGCTATAGACAGGTTTAACTATATTTATCGGGATAATTGCAAAATGTTTTTTATTCAATAAATTATTATTGAATAAATAAACTTTTTGCAATTATTCCGATTAATAAATAGCATTTAATGTCTACAGACTAAATACAATTGGAGTGGCCTGGAAAACTGAAATAACTTCAACTTCTTACTTCAACTACCTTTCCGTCTACTCCCCTATTTTCCTGTTGGTAGAGGAGTAGACGGAAAGCTAGTTGAAGTCTGTAGACATTAAAGACTGAAAACAATTGGAGTGGCTTGGGGATACCTGAAATATCTTCAACTTCTTACTTCAACTACCTTTCCGTCTACTCCCCTATTTTCCTGTTGGTAGGGGAGTAGACGGAAAGCTAGTTGAAGTCTGTAGACATTAAAGACTAAATACAATTGGAGTGGCTTGGATACCTGAAACAACTTCAACTTCTTACTTCAACTAGCTTTCCGTCTACTCCCCTATTTTCCTGTTGTTAGAGGAGTAGACGGAAAGCAAGTTGAAGTCTGTAGACATTGAAGACTAAATACAATTGGAGTAGCTTGGATGCCTGAAATAACTTCAACTTCTTACTTCAACTACCTTTCCGTCTACTCCCCTATTTTCCTGTTGGTAGAGGAGTAGACGGAAAGCAAGTTGAAGTCTGTAGACATTAAAGACTAAATACAATTGGAGTGGCTTGAATACCTGAAACAACTTCAACTAGCTTTCCGTCTACTCCCCTATTTTCCTGTTGGTAGAGGAGTAGACGGAAAGCTAGGTGAAGTCTGTAGACATTAAAGACTAAATACAATTGGAGTGGCTTGGATACCTGAAACAACTTCAACTTCTTACTTCAACTAGCTTTCCGTCTACTCCCCTATTTTCCTGTTGGTAGAGGAGTAGACGGAAAGCAAGTTGAAGTCTGTAGACATTAAAGACTAAATACAATTGGAGTGGCTTGGATACCTGAAACAACTTCAACTTCTTACTTCAACTAGCTTTCCGTCTACTCCCCTATTTTCCTGTTGGTAGAGGAGTAGACGGAAAGCTAGGTGAAGTCTGTAGACATTAAAGACTAAATACAATTGGAGTGGCTTGAATACCTGAAACAACTTCAACTAGCTTTCCGTCTACTCCCCTACTAAGAGGAAAATAGGAAGACCAACAGTCCAATGCTCTGGTAATACATCAACTAGATCTTACATCTCCCATCACCCACAGTTAGCTGCTACAAGATTGCGTAGGAAGGAGAAAGTTGAAAGAACATCATTCATACCAACTAGGTCGCTAGAGATTTATAGAGTTGCATTTAGAGTTTCCCTATTTTACATATTTACCTGTGGTCTGTGAGTTGTTTTCAGTACGTGTTAAGGAAAATATTTCAGATAGTCTCCGGGAGATTGTAGCATTATAACTATTTATCTTAAGATACCGTGTTAATTGAAGAGTTTATAGAAAAACAATAAAATAATTATATATAAATGCGAAAACTTTTATAATTCACATTACTCTATTTCTCCTCTTCCATATGTTTATAATATATCGCAATATAGGTGGATATTAGGTTCTGTTCCAAACCATAAATATACACTCATGAACAATACTTATGAAAGATATACAAGAAAGTTTAGCATGTATATCGGGATTTAGACAATAACTTTGAAAGATATTCGATGCACAGTGATCTTTATTGAAGACAAACAAGATAACAAACTGTGACCAAAATTGCCTGACTCCTTAAAGAAAATAGTCGATCAGCATCATTTAAGACTTACCACTTCCTTTAGATTTGTTAATGAGTGTATTTTGAATTAAGAGTGAATATGATGTATATAAATACTCACTAAATATAAATTGAATAAATCACTTTAAAAATTCTATATACTTTTCTGTTAAGTATATTTGAACAGCTATAGTTCGATAATTCAGTTTAACACAATATCATATTTAAACTATTTTTTCACATTGTGTCGCGGTCTCACGCAATTCTGGCCTTAACTACCCGTTTCATGATTTTTCAGGATGCCTTGAATGACCTATTTTTTGGTCGTTGAGGTACAACTTGCACCACGCTGATGAGGGCCAACAGCCCGAAACGCGTCCGTGGTTAGCTTTTCTTGATTAATCAAGAATGGGTATCTGGCCAATTCTGGAATAATCAAAAATCAACGAGAATGGTAGTGGATATTTATTCCGATAGATGGCGCAAGACATCAGCAATTTCAGTTGCACGATAAGGAGATGCCTTTTTTTCATAACAATATTTAACGTTTGGCATCTCTTTGAAAGATCTTTCAAGAAATGAATCAATTTGACATCACCTCATGAATTGGCCTTCTTCTTACCTTGTAAATACTTAGGTATGAAGGATTCCTGGGTAGTTGGCGACATTATTTATGTGTTAATTATAACGTGCCATCTGTATATAGAAAATAAAAGCATTTAATCACGAATATTTATTTTTAAATATAAAACAAACTTCTACTGTCCCTACTGCGTTGAAAAAATATATTGGGAGGGTTTGGCTTATCATTGGTGAACCCTCTTAGCGGTTTCGCCAATTTAATCAACCAGACCGTTTCTTAGAGCTCTAATAGTGTATTGGACGCTTGGCGAAACCGCTGGGAGGTTCACTACTGATGAGCAAAGCCCTCTCAATATATTTTTATCATCGTAGTAAGGACAGTAGAAGTTTGTTTTATATTTAAAAATAAACATTTGTGCTTCAATTCTTCAATTTATTATTATATATATGTGTACGATCCTGTACTAACCAAATAAATAGTTGATATTTGGATTGATGATCCTAACCTAGGGGTCGGTAAACTGCGGTTCGCGAGCCACATGCGGCTCTTTGGATGTGAAACTGCAGCTCTTTATATAGTTCCATATGTAAATATTATTTATGCGAGTACTGTTTATTGTCGGCAAGAAGGAAAAATGTATGGCTCTTTAAAAACTGTGAAATTTACAAATTGTATTTTTTGGCTCTTCTGACTCAAAAGTTTGCCGACCTTTCTCCTAACCTAATAGATGGACTTCGTTTTAATATCGCCTCTGATGCCATCACCGATTATTTTTGCTTTGCCTCTCTATTGATAACACTTGTGGAGTCCCGGAACCCACGCGTTCTAATATTATTACATTTTTGTTTATGTAGATGTTTTTAACGAAAGTTATGTTGTGTATGTCTTTTTTTTTTGTTGTGGTTGCTTTGTGTTTTGATTTTGCTGCTGTTGTGTTTTGATGATATAATCCACTGGAAGTCCTCATTACTTTAAAGAAAGACGTTAGTGTTTATTTATTTTGTTAACCCAGATTCCTGAAACGTACAGAAACCTGGCTTAACTAAATATATATTTAAGTAAGTACCAAAACTTATACTATTTACAAATAGAAGAAGCGTTGGTATAATTAACCTTGTAACAAATAAATTTACTGGCAATCTTTTTTTTTCAATAATATTGCAACGTAGAAAATTAGGAAAGACAAAGTTCAGGATGACAATTTATTTGATGTAAAACCAAATTAAAATTAATAAAATAGCAGAGAAACAGTGTATCAAAATACAAATATCGATATTAAAAATATTTTCATAGAATAATACATTATTTGCTACAATATCATCTAATATCTCTGTAGAGATAATATTTGATGATATTATTGGAAGGAAACACATTGCCAGTAAATTTATTTGTTACAAATGTTAT
>CP092872.1:22929997-22958629 GCA_030710605.1 Cordylochernes scorpioides
TAACCGAGTGTAAACAAAATTTCCCGTCTCCTTCATAAAAAACTACCGGCGATATCAAATACTTTCCATTTCCTTAAGTTTTGTCCATGAGTGTACTTGGTATAGGTTTCTAAATAATTGGTTTGAGTTTTATAATTTTTTCGTATTTATTTATTGTTGTATTACTGTATTTGTTTACTATTGTTTCTGTTGAAAGTCCGGGATATTTCTACGATATAATACTCTTGTGATTATTGTTGTAATCTATGCTAATTTGCATCTCTACCTATGTATCGCAGCTTTGTTAGATTGTGTTATTGACTAGCGGTCCTTGGATAGGTCAGGTCGTTGATTGACGTTAGCTTCTGGTGGGTACATAATTTTATATCATATAAATATCTATTCATGATAAAATTATGAAAAACGTTTAAAAATACAAAAATATTTTCTCCCAATAAGTTTATTTTAAAATGCAAACTTTCAAGCGATAATCCTTCTTCAACGAGCTTAATTAAAACATCGACTATCTCTTACAAGATAGGGTCGATGTTTTTTTTTTTATTAAGCCCGGTGAAGAGCGATTATCGCTTCAAAGCTGGCATTTTAAAATAAAATCATTGGGAGAAAATATTATTGTATTTTTAAATATAATTTTATCAAGTTTAATTTCTTTAATCTCTTGTCCTTCCTTATTGTTTATAAATACCTTTTAAGTAATCAAAGATCTTCGTAAATATCAGCCTTATATCTCTTCTACGAATGTATTTTTCCCCAACATTTTCCGTGTTTCGTCTATTTAAAATCTGGAGAAATTTCTCCTCTCTAAAGTTTTTAGAGATATAAGAAGTAGTTCAATTGTAATAGGTGGAGGGAGTTAAAACCAATATTATGATATTACAGAAATAATATTTTCAGATAAAACCCACTCGGTCAAGTCATACAACATAAAAAAAACGCGGTCAAGAGGGGTTCGAAACCGAGGCCAAGGTTTTCTCCCCAAGATAGGTGTTCACCTTATTGCTCTCTGATGCGTAACTTTGGTCTAACCGATGTTTTCTATAAAGTTACTTACTTTATCATATTCCGTTTACTTTTATCTGTGTCCCTTATATATTGATATTGATCCTTTTGTAGTCTTCAACTTTGCGCTTTATATCTTTAGAAGAATAAAAATACTGTGACGTTAATAATTATAGAAAAAAAATCAGGATGACACAGAAATTTGTTTGAGGCAAGAATACAATTAAAATTTAAAAAATACCAGAAAGAAAAATGATGCAAGTTCACAGATTAGCAATATATAAATATAAAAATTAATAATATTTGTTCATAAAATAATAAATATTTTGTTACAATACGAATAATATTTTAATGGCATAAATACCTTTTGTGTATGTAATGTAGGCGATTTATGTAAACTTATATATAGATTTATCTGTTTATTTCCGTTTAATTTGAACTATAACAACGCATAACGCAATGCTGAACGCTCAAATTCAGATCAAACCCACAACTTTGGCTTTTCCAGACAAATAAGCCAACCATTATACCATGGTTTCTGGTATGACCCTTATCAGTACAAGGGTGGGTATGAATTAGTGTAAATTTTACCAGAACAATGCATAACGCAATGTTGGACGCTCAAATTTAGATCAAACCCATCACTTAGGATTTTCCAGACAAATAAGCCACTTTTCTACCATGGTTTCTAATATTGCCCTTATCAGTGCAAGGGTGGGTGCGAATTCGTGCCAAATTCACCAGAACAATGCATCCATCCCTCTGCTGAACGCTCAAATTCAGATCAAACCCACAACTTTGGCTTTTCCAGACAAATACGCCAACCATTATACCATGGTTTCTGGTATGGCCCTTATCAGTACAAGGGTGGGTACGAATTAGTGTAAATTTTACCAGAACAATGCATAACTCAATGCTGAGCTCTCAAATTTAAATCAAACCCACAACTTTGACTTTTCCAGACAAATACGCCAACCATTATACCATGGTTTCTGGTATGGCCCTTATCAGTACAAAGGTGGGTACGAATCAGTGTAAATTTTACCAGAACAATGCATAACTCAATGTTGGACGCTCAAATTCAGATCAAACCCACAACTTTAGGTTTCCCAGACAAATACGCCAACCATTATACCATGGTTTCTGGTATGACCCTTATCAGTACAAGGGTGGGTATGAATTAGTGTAAATTTTACCAGAACAATGCATAACGCAATGTTGGACGCTCAAATTCAGATCAAACCCACAACTTTGTCTTTTCCAGACAAATACGCCAACCATTATACCATGGTTTCTGGTAGGGTCCTTATCAGAACAGGGATTGGTACGAATTCGTGCCAAATTCACCAGAACAATGCATCCATCCCTCTGCTGAATCCTCAAATTCAGATCAAACCCACAACTTTGGCTTTTCCAGACAAATACGCCAACCATTATACCATGGTTTCTGGTAGGGTCCTTATCCGAACAGGAATTGGTACGAATTCGTGCCAAATTCACCAGAATAATTCATCCATCCCTCTGCTGAATCCTCAAATTCAGATCAAACCCACAACTTTGGCTTTTCCAAACAAATACGCCAACCATTATACCATGGTTTCTGGTAGGGTCCTTATCAGAACAGGGATTGGTACGAATTCGTGCCAAATTCACCAGAATAATTCATCCATCCCTCTGTTGAACGTTCAAATTCAGATCAAACCCACAATTTCGGCTTTTCCAGACAATAAGCCACCTTTATACCACGGTTTCTGGTATGGCCCTTATGAGTACATATGTGGGTATGACAATGCATCCATCCCTCTGCTTAACGCTCAAATTCAGATCAAACCCACAACTTTGGCTTTTCCAGACAAATACGCCAGCCATTATACCATGGTTTCTGGTAGGGTCCTTATCAGTACAAGGGTGGGTACTAATTAGTGTAAATTTTACCAGAACAATGCATAACTCAATGCTGAACAATCAAATTCAGATCAAACCCACCACTTAGGATTTTCCAGACAAATAAGCCACTTTTCTACCATGGTTTCTAATATTGCCCTTATCAGTGCAAGGGTGGGTGCGAATTCGTGCTAAATTCACCAGAACAATGCATCCATCCCTCTGCTGAACGCTCAAATTCAGATCAAACCCACAACTTTGGCTTTTCCAGACAAATACGCCAACCATTATACCATGGTTTCTGGTATGGCCCTTATCAGTACAAGGGTGGGTACGAATCAGTGTAAATTTTACCAGAACAATGAATAACTCAATGCTGAACGCTCAAATTTAAATCAAACCCACAACTCTGGCTTTTCCAGACAAATACGCCAACCATTATACCATGGTTTCTGGTATGGCCCTTATCAGTACAAAGGTGGGTACGAATCAGTGTAAATTTTACCAGAACAATGCATAACGCAATGTTGGACGCTCAAATTCAGATCAAACCCACAACTTTGACTTTCCCAGACAAATACGCCAACCATTATACCATGGTTTCTGGTATGACCCTTATCAGTACAAGGGTGGGTACGAATCAGTGTAAATTTTACCAGAACAATGCATAACGCAATGTTGGACGCTCAAATTCAGATCAAACCCACAACTTTGTCTTTTCCAGACAAATACGCCAACCATTATACCATGGTTTCTGGTATGACCCTTATCAGTACAAGGGTGGGTATGAATCAGTGTAAATTTCACCAGAACAATGCATAACTCAATGTTGGACGCTCAAATTCAGATCAAACCCACAACTTTGTCTTTTCCAGACAAATACGCCAACCATTATACCATGGTTTCTGGTAGGGTCCTTATCAGAACAGGGATTGGTACGAATTCGTGCCAAATTCACCAGAATAATTCATCCATCCCTCTGCTGAATCCTCAAATTCAGATCAAACCCACAACTTTGGCTTTTCCAGACAAATACGCCAACCATTATACCATGGTTTCTGGTAGGGTCCTTATCAGAACAGGGATTGGTACGAATTCGTGCCAAATTCACCAGAATAATTCATCCATCCCTCTGTTGAACGTTCAAATTCAGATCAAACCCACAATTTCGGCTTTTCCAGACAATAAGCCACCTTTATACCACGGTTTCTGGTATGGCCCTTATGAGTACATATGTGGGTATGAATTCCTAGCATTCTATAAGCGATTAATTAATATATCAGTTTTGCGAAACACAGTGCATCTATTTAAGTACATCAAAATAACAGATTTTTAAACTATTCTGCAGCTAACGCGCAAGTTGTTATTCAAAAAACATGCCAAATACCATGTTTTGTATTTTTATAACTAAAATTTAATAAATATTTCATTTTAATAATTTGCTAAAATGGGGATTTGCACCATCTTGTACATAAATATCATTCATATAGCACGGTAAACTAATCTAAATTAGTATAGAACAGTTAGCTGGATAAAAAAAATGTCATGAAACATTTTGTACGGTTTGGTTTTTAGACATTCGCTCTTTATAAATGAGCAAGCAATAACTTCCACTTTGATATAAGTAAAAACCATACTGTGTATTGATATGACGGGTAGTATTCATATAGCATGGTATATTAATCTAATTTAGTCTGAAACAGTTCGCTGGTTGAAAAAATATCTTTAAACATTTTGTACAGTTTGGTTTTTAGGCATTCGCTCTTTATAAATAAAGAAGCAACAACTTCCACTTTCATATAGGTAGAAATCGTACTGTGTATTGATATTGTGGCAAAGTATTTATTAATATAAAAATAGAGCAATTCATAAATAAATCTTTAAATAAAAAGGCATATATTGGATCAAAATATAATTTATTTTACCAATATTTCAGTTGGCTGAACGCCAACCTTTATAAAGGTGTTATAACATATTTAATGTGTGTCAACAACAAACTCAGCCTTGTTGTTGACATACATTAAATATGTTATAACACCTTGATAAAGTTTGGCGTTCAGCCAACTGAAATATTGGTAAAATAAATTATATTTTGGTCCAATATATGCCTTTTTAATTAAAGATTTATTATTTTATTAACAGAGTATCATTTTTGATGTTTATATTTTGTTATTTGTAAACTTCCCTCATTGTTTATCTTTTTTTTTTTTTGGCACTAATAGTTTGTTCTTGCCTTAATTAAATTGCTGTGTCATCCTGAAGTTTGTCTTTCCTAATTTTCCACGTGGCAATATGAAGATGCTAGGAATAAGCGAGAATTTGTAAAACAGATTGCACTGCGTATATCATCCTAAAATCTCCTAGTATAAAGTATCCAGTACTCAAGAGATCAATTTAAAAAAAAAAAGCTTCAAAAGAAGTTGAAGCCCTTTTTTTCCAGCGACCCTGCCATCAGTAATGCAAGTGTCCCGCCTAAAGGCAATAAAAAGAGGGGTCAACCAACGCGGTTGAATAAATAAGACTGTGTAAAAACACAAATGGGTTCTTATTCTGGCCTACTTTGTCTGTGCTAATGCAATACCTTTTTTAACTGGTAGGACTTTTAATTATGGTTTCTATGTTGCTCTAAATCTTATAAATATCTAATAAAGTAATTGGATTTGATATTAAGTTGCATATATTTACTTTTTAATAGGTTTGACAAACTTTCTTCAGAAGTATGTCAAAGATCTAATGCATATAACTCAAAAGCATAATGATTATTTTTATATCAATCATATTTTTAGATTCTTACCTGATAAGACAAAATTTGGATTATAGATTAGAACTACAAGGTAATAAGAACAAATCTAAATGAATAAATATATAGTGTTTGACGTTTCGGTAACAGTATTGTCAACATCATCATAAAAAAGACTAAAGCATTCAGTATTTTGCCTAATGATTGTAACAATGCTGTTACCGAAGTGCCATATACTGTTTATTTATTTATATTGATTTGTTTTTATTACTCTGTAGTTTTAAATTCTCACTCTTTGTCTCTCCCTAGACTAAATATTGTAGTTCGTACTCTTTGAAGAAGTATAGTATTTTTCTTTTTTTTTTTTCAAATAGAATTTAGATTTTAAAACAATTATATTGACTTCCGTCATTGAAAAGGCATACACCTATGTATAGTAGAAGCGAAACTATAAGAAAAACTATACACAATTATATACAGTCGAGGAGGTTCCCTCAATGCCTAGAATCCTCGGATAATCAGAATACTTCTGAAAATAGAGAAATCCATACGTAAATCATTAGATAGTAAAAAGGCATATATTGGATTGAATAAAAGATTTATTTGCAAATAAGATACGATATAAGATAGACCTCATTATTTTTCCTTTAATATTTTGAGATATTTAACTTATTCTTATTGTAATTTTTATAATAATTTTTCATGCACAAATTTTTCCCCACCTACTTTGTATTTTAATTGATTTCAACTGTGATATTATAACACTATGCGGCTCTGAATTTGTGTATACAAAAATGTAATGCCTCGATAAAGGTTGGCGTTCGGCCAGCCGAAATATTGGCAAATAAATATTTTATTCAATCCAACATATGCCTTTTTACTATCTAATCAGAATACTGTTAGACACAATTCCACCATATACGTATGCTAGTTATATTTAAAACAGGAAAGCAATTTCTTTTAATAAGGATTATGAATATATTCAGAATTTTTATTTGAAAATCGAAGAGAGAAGAAGAGAGATAGATAATGAAACTGCTTTATAAATTGTTCATATAATATTATATAAGGTTATATTGTAGCAAGGTATTTATTATTTCGTTTAAAAAGTATCATTTTGATGTTTATATTTTTGCTACGGGGGTCGGTGGAAGGGTGATCTAAACCGTTGGTTTTCGACCGCTACGACCCGGTATCGAATCCCGCATTGGGAACTTTTTTCTAATAAAAAAAAGTGCTCCAATGGCTCTCAATTCTCGTGGCTCTGCAAGTAATCAAACAGGGCTCTGGCAAATTTGTAAGTGCAAAAATCGAACTGCTTTTCACATGTGTTGACATGTGGTGCACTTACAGTAAAAACAGTCGTTAACTACCCACCATGATTATCATGGCCTGTTCCACTTGGCAGTATAAAGAGGGAAAATTGAAAATCTATATATATAAAAATGAATGTATGTGTGTCTGTTTGTTTGTCCTTTATGCCTGACCAAACCACTCATTGGATCGCCATGAAACTTTGGGAAGTTATTTAGTATAGTACTGGGAAGGTTTCTAGCAAATAAATTTTTGAAATAACTTTTCGCCTAGAAATAATCAAGATAAATATTCTAATTTATCTGTTATAATTCAACAATCTGCTCTAAATATTATCATGATGATACGATGATTTTGTAATGTAGAAAATTAGGAAAGACAAAATTCAGGATGACACGGCAATTTATTTGAGACAAGAATAATGATACAATTCAAAGGCAAGATACTATTCCTTTAACTTCCAATTACCGAGGGAACCAATTAATATTGATTTTATTCAACTTATCGAGTATTTTTCAAGGGACCGGGAAAAAATGTTCACTTTATCGAGAGATTCGTTAAACAAACCTTTACTCGGGGGTAAAACCCGGGCGAAGCCGGGTACATCCATACAAGAATAATGATACCATTCCAAGGCAAGATACTATTCCTTTAACTTCCAATTACCGAGGGAACCAATTAATATTGATTTTATTCAACTTATCGAGTATTTTTCAAGGGACCGAGAAAAAAATGTTCACTTTATCGAGAGATTCGTTAGACAAACTTTTACTCGGGTAAAACCCGGGCGAAGCCGGGTACGTCCGCTAGTTATCTATATCAGACGAATCTAACTGAGGGTCGTCTGGTTCGATGCCACATTCAGCCCTGAAGTCGGACAGATCGGACTTCTCCCCGACATGTACTATTTCCACGTCGAAGAATTCCTTCAGAGCAGACCTCTGCTCAAGTGACAGATACTCGAAGACGTCATCTCTGTTAGAAGGGGAGACAACAGCTTCTTCTATCTCCTCCTTATAAAAGTTCTTAAAAAGAGGTTATAGGATGGTGTTGGCATTCAAGCTCTCGAACAGCTCCCCTACCTGTTGTAAAGTGGTCTGAAGAGGCAGAAAGAGGTAGAAGAGAAGATAAGAGAGAGGGGGGGGGGGCGGGATAGGGGGTAAGAGTAATTATTGTATCCCTTTTTGAAAAATATCTTGATTTAGAGCGATATTGAAATTTTTTAAAGAAATTTTTAAACAAATCCAGGAAACATTGAATTGATAGATGTAAAAGGTTAATTTACCAAACCTTTAGAAACATTTAATGAATCATCTTGGTTGCAGTAGTCAACCATTGTGGCTTATAATTGTCTTCTGCCAGAGGTCATGTTCTGATTGTTCTCCTAAATGCGGAATTTCTACAGTGCAAATAAATACTGCGGACAAAGCCGCGCATTTTACAACACAATGAGTGTTGGGTGCATATGGCCTTGATGGAGCTTTAACAAAGCCACCATAATCTCTACCTATATCATTTATACATGTGTGCGAACCATAATTTTATTAGTCAAAGGAATCTGAACAAAACCACGCTAATTTGATGTGTTATTCTTATTGAGACATAAAGATTTTACCACTTTAATTTCATTTAATTACTTACTTTACATTCTTTCGTAAAGCTTTTTATTTGAATGATTGTTGAAGCAATATTTATCCGCTTATTTGCGGTATCTACCAATTACAAATAAAATGGTTCGAAAACCTCCTGAAACACCTCCCTCCCGTACTCTATCTTCCTAAATTTCTTACCCATACTGTCTTACCAATGGCGTAAAAAAAGAAGACTAATAACTAGAAGTGAAATAATGGCGATACGCCAGCCAGATCTTACATGTCAACAACTTATTACATATGGTTATCAACAGTCCAATATACTGGCAATATACCAACCATATCGTGAATACCATCAAAACCCATTTTCTACAGTTATCAACAGTCAAATACTGTCAATACAACAACTATATCGTGAATAACATCACCCCATTTTCTACAGTTAACAACAGTCAAATACTGACAATACATCAACTATATCGTGAATACCACAACCCATTTTCTACTGTTATCAACAGTCAAATACTGACAATACACCAACCATATCGTGAATACCATCAACCCATTTTCTACAGTTATCAACAGTCAAATACTGACAATACATCAACTATATCGTGAATCTCAACAACCCATCACCCACAGCTTACAACAGTCCAATAATGACAATTCCTCAACCAGATCGTACATATCGAATTCCTGTAATTTACATGTTTGTATCCTATAGTCTGCCAAAAGACTTGCAAAGATGTTCCTATATTTGACTCGCCAAGATGTGAATTTAAAAAGAGATCAAGGGCTCCATTGTTGAAACGTGGCAATAATGACAATGGAAATATCAGACTAATAAAGGCCTCCAGACATTGACAAAACCAAATGGTGTCAGGTGCTTTTTGTTTCTACTTTAAGCCATTATAGGTTCAACTTGGAGCGTTTCTAGCGTCTCGAATATATGTCAGACATTATTTTTGATATTTAGAATAGATAAAATTTAGGGGGGGGGGGGGGGGATGACGCTTCGTTTTACCACAAGTAGCACTGTCTAGGGGGGAGGGGGTGTCGAATCTTGTAGGACCCACCCCTTCCCAGGTAATTCCTATTTGCATACGTATAAAGCATGTCGTTTCTCATCTTCCCTTGTGAAAATATAACAAAAATTACCCTAGTTCAAGCTCCTCGAGCTGTTTGATGATAAGCAGCGGCCTCTTCCAGGGTCCTGTGTGTCCAAGTGCATCTAATTTAAGCCAGAATTCGTTCTGGAGCTGCATGTGCCAAGCTACATTTTGGGCAAGTTGGGTATCTCTTTTTTTTTTTTCAATCTTTAATTGCTTTAGTTGGACTGCTCTAAATCTTTTTAGTGTTGTTCAATGCTGTCTATTTCTGAGGTTCAGAGATCCTCCTGGGTTCACTCCATTGGTCCAGCTGTACTTAGGTGGGATCCTTTAGTTCTTATTTTTCATATTTTGCAACTATCTATATATTTCTAAAACCCCTGTTACATGGTCTTGATCTCCGTCACCTGAATTTCATGTCCAATTGCTTTATTTTTCTTGGATCATTCTTGTCAACTTGTTAACTTCTTGTAAATATTTGTTTATGAATAATGTTCTTATTCTCTATAGTCTGGTTGGGGAAGCAGTTAGGCGCAGTTAGCGACTGGATCAAGAGATTAGAGCTTTGGCTGTATGTCCCATAGTAGCTGGGCATTCTTCCGTAACCTATTCTCGTTACGTAGCGTTATGCCGGTTGGTCATTGAAAGAGAATTTATCACGCTGGAATACTTTCTAACTAGGTCTTTAACCACGCGGAGAATTTTAAGGAAACAAATTTATACGAATCTCCTATAAATTATAATATATTGTTACACCGATTCCAGGTCATGTAGTTTTAGGTTTCTTCTCGTTATTGTTTCACTATATTGTATATAAGTCCTGAACGTGTCTTTGTAAAATATAATGTCGAGGAGGTACAATAACCTTTCTTTGTCGAACCAATGATAGATTTAAAAACTTTTATATCTTGAATTTACTGTATTGTATGAATGAATATCTGCATAAATTGAACCGTGCCTTAATCATTATCTAGAAAAATAGGTATACACTGTTTTTCTATCTATTCTTAGAGAATTAAGTTGTTATTGTACTTCTGCTGCTAAACGTGAATTCCGATATTTCTCTTTGAAAAAACTTTTTTTTTTCATTCTACAATAATTTTACATTCCATATTGTGATTAAGGAGCAAGGATACCATCCGATCATTTGAAGGTTCTACGGAACTCTTAAGCAATTTGACTCAAGAACAAATCCCTGAAATGCAATGTGGAAGCTTTGATCCAGTCCATGGCCGGGAATTAAATCCTTATCTTTATTGGCTTTAACGTTTTATTTCATCGACTTTGTCGTTTTATGAAGGGTGACAACGCGACACTTAGAGGACACTGCGGTCAAGGGTTTCTTAATCCAACTGGGTCGAATTCCTATGGATTTCTCAAGATCGAAAGGCTGAACATTGTATTTTATTTAAATGTTTCCGCTATTTATCTTAATAATTAATATTCTTGCATCTTCTCTCTACAATTTTCGATCATTCAATTATAAAATATATTGCTCTAACTCGCTATACACAGGAACCTAAAAGGATTTATCTTAAATAACTCTTTAAAAAGCTATAGAGCTAAAGAGCACACTATATTAGTTAAATGATAAAACAAGGTTTCTAAATTTCTTTTCATTTTTAATAATGTAATCTCAAGCTTTCAGGCATATCTACTCTTCTACAGGAGTACATAAACGAAGAATAATAAACGACGTTTGATACTAATTGCAACTAGTTAGCACCAAATGACGTTTATAATTCTTTTATTTACTCATTTACGAGGGGTGTCCCATAAGTCCGTGGCCCCGAAATATAAAGAAAATGACTAATAAAATGATTATGATTTATCCTTCAACATAATCCCCTTTAAGGTCTATACACTTTTTCCAGCGATGTTCTAATGCTTTTATACCCTCCAAAAAGAACGATGTTTCAAGTGACTCAAAAAAAAATGAGGTTACAGCATCAATGACCACTTCATCTGACCTAAAATGAATGCCAGAAAGTGATTTTTTCAAATGAGGAAATAGGTTGAAGTCAGACGGAGCTAGATCTGGTGAATAGGGTGCATGTGGTAAAAGTTCAAAGCCAGAATCATAAATAGTAGCCATGGCTTGCAGCGACCGATGACTCGGAGCATTGTCTTGATGGTAAACAATCTTCCTGGACAGCTTTCCTCTCCTTTTTTCTTTAATAGCTTCTCGTAGTTGTTTCACAAGATTTGCATAATAATCGCCAGTGATGGTTTGACCCTTATTCAGAAAGTTTAGAAAAAGTATACCCTCGGAATCCCAAAAGACAGACACCATAACCTTCCCTGCTGTTGGAACTGTCTTGGCTTTCTTGAGGGGAGGGGAACCGGAGTGTCTCCATTACATGGATTGTTGCTTGGACTCGGGTGTAAAGTGATGGGCCCAAATCTCATCCATGGTAACAAATCTATTAACAAATTCCTCTGGATTAGCTTCAAATAACGCAAGATTGTCCGAAGATTACTTTCTCCTTACAGCCTTTTGATCGGGTGTCAAAAGTTTGGGAACCCAACGGGCAGAAAGCTTCCTGAGGCCCAAGTGTTCTCTCATGATCCGATCCACTGTTGTTTTTGGAATACCCAAGGTCTCTTCTATCTGACGAACTGTCATTCTTCTGTCCAACATAACCAAATAATGTATCTTGTCGATGTTTTCTTGAGTAACTGACTTAACAGGTCTTCCTGGTCCATGTTCGTCTTCGGTGTTGATCCTCCCTAATTTAAACGCAGCTACCCATTTTTTACTGTGCTATAGGAAGGAGCATCTTCCCTTAATGTATCCACCATATCTTCATAGATTTCCTTCGGCGACATTCCTTTCTTACAAAGATATTTTATTACAGCACGAATCTCGTTTGTCTACATTTTAGATGATTCCTGTTTCTTGTCCTCTTTCAGAACCTATAAAAAAAAACGGTTAGTTGTAGAAATTTAAAAAATTACATATCTTTATCCAAGGGTTTAAGGTATATATGGTAAAATTTATTAGTTTCTAAGATTTCGTTCTCATGGTCGGGCCACGGACTTATGGGACACCCCTCGTAGAAGGACAGAGATGCCCGAAAGCTTGAGATTACATTAATGAAAATGAAAAGAGACTATAATATCCAGAGACCTGTTTTATTATTTTAATTCATATCAAGGATATTTCAATCAAGTATAAAAACACTATATTACTATCTTAAAAATAAAAGAGACATCCTGACCGTTCACATGAGCATTTTAGATAAGACATGATCGGTCAGGATTATTTTTTTAAATATCAACTCCTGACCTTTTTAATAATTTTCTTACTTTTCACACACAATACTATCTTAAAATAAGAAATTTAATATTATTGTAGGAATTAAATATAACAATCTTTTAAAACTTTAATTATGATGTCTGTGGCATTTTCAAATACAGTTAAGCCTGTCTATAGCGCCCCCTCTTGGGATTTACCAAAATAGGGTGCTATAGAGAGGGGGTGCTAAAGACAGGTCACTTTTGATGTAAATCGCATTGTACTACGTATTTAAAATCGGGCACTATAGAGAGGGAGGCGCTATTTAGAGGGGGCGCTATAGACAGGTTTAACTGTATTTTGACAAAATTAAACTCTTTGTACATATTCAAATTTCGTCACCTTGCAAGTTTTGCGTCATTTTCCTCAGAATTTCAAATTTATGCAATATTTCCTTTGCAAAGGGAGACAGTCTGATGTCACTGAAAGGTCGAAATGAATAGTAAATTATATTTAGATATGATTTAGAATCTTTCTATATAATTTGAATAAACATCTAATAGTTATAGATGTACTTATACTGCTCCGCCCAACTTATATTTATTCTGATCCATTGAATCCTTCAATCTCGACAAAGATGGTATCGTTATCTCAGCGCCAACTCAATAAGTGTGGCAGAGAATTATCAACATGGGGGAAATATATTTATTTACGGGGCTGCTAACCAGAATTGATGATTTTTGAGCCCCAAAAAGAAAAAAAAAATTCCCACGCCGGGAATCGAACCCGGGCCTTCTGGGTGAAAGCAGATATCCTAGCCACTAGACCACGTGGGAACAGTATTATAATCGTGGAACATACTTTTAGTAGGTTTGTATGACGTGTCCTTATTTTTCCATGTAGGTTATCATGGAACGTAGCCACTCCTATGTCATCGATATACTATAATATACAGGGTAGACTATAAGTCATGGACCCTTTTATTTTATATTAAAAATTAAAAGGGGCAAACTAGAATAAAAAACTATAATTATTTTATTCTAGGTAATAGATTAAACTTTGTAGAAAGACATTTGAAAATTATCTCGCATGTGTTTCTTTTGACCGAAAAATCGAAATTTATTTTAAGGAGAAATAACTATTATTTCTAATCTTAGGGATGAAGTATGAAAGGATGAATTATCATTACTCTTCACAATTCATCCTTTCATACTTCATTCCTAAGGTTAGAAATAATCGTTATTTCTCCTTAAAATAAATTTCGAATTTTTCGTTCAAAAGAAACACATGCGAGATAATTTTCAAATGTCGTTCTATAATCATAAACCGCATTATATTGTATTATAGATTAAACTTTAATAGTTATCGTTTTTTTTTTCGATTTTGCCTTTTAATTATCAATAAAAAAATAAAATATTGGGACTTATGTGCCACCCTGTATTTTTGTTTTTTTCCGGGATATACAAAATTGAGATGTTGCTATATTGTCACCGAACTTAATCAGAGCGTTATACAAAAAGACGGTAAGAAAGACGTTTCTAATTCATTTTTGAAGTGTTGCCTTTTTTTGCACATTTTGCTGATCAGGCCTAAAGGAGGGAGAAACTTTAGGGAAGAGAATATGGGGCGTGTGAAGTGGTATATGAAATGTTAATCTAGAAGTGAATGGAAAGAATAACATGTACTGTCACCCGGGTAGTTGATGACTTCTGTATGCTCCAGGACCCTGGGTTACCTGAATAACATGTATTATGAGAATCGGAAATGAAAATTCTTTGAGAAAGAGAGAGGGGAGGGTCATGTTGTTGGTCTTCAGAAAATTTTAAAAAATGGATGGGGAAAATATAAAGAGTAAATAAATCAATAAAGAAATTACCGAAAGTAAAATGAATGGAAGAGAACGATAAGAATATGAAAACTAAGAATTGAAGTGATGAATGGAATGGGAATTTAAAAATTATGAAGAAACAAAGATGAGCTAGACGCAATCGAAGACCAGGACCTATTCAAGAACAGTAAACTGAAGAAGAAGAAGAAATAGAAGAAGGTGAGTGTAGTTTTAAGGCGACCATAAATACTCCTCTTCATGGTGTGATGGAAACATAATGCTGATGAGAAACTCATAACTATTGGGGCGAATTCGAAACTAAGAGATCATAGATAGAAATCTATCGTTGAGTAGTGTTGTCGTGGAGATTCAAGTATCATTGTTAATCTCTTTTTATTTTTACTTTCCTAAATATTCTCAATCAAGGAATAACTAGTGCTCTTATGATGATAATGGTAGTTGAAGAACGAAAATTGCAATTATACCGCAAATGTTTCTTTTGAACGAAATATCGAAGTTCATTTTAAGGAGAAATAGCGATTATTTCTAACCTTAGGGATGAAGTATGATAGGATGAATTTTGAAGAGTAATGTTAATGAGAAACATTTGCGTTATAATTGCAATTTTCGTTCTACAATCATAAGCCGCATTATATTGTATTATATAATGGTGGTCGTTCATTCACGCTTCTCTTGTGGAGTATGGAAATTCTTCACTTCAAATCACCTTCAAGCTTCAAACTACGTTATTTAAATGATCTGAAATTCATTATTTTAATTCAAATTAATTCAATTCCTTACTCATTCATTTAAATACCTTAATCATCTTCATTCTTCTTTCTGGTTGTTACAAAACAATAATTCATCAGAAGAAAATAACTTTTGTGAGGAAAGGGGAAAAAGACGTAATTCTGAAAGAAATGATTGATTATTTGTGTGATGAACTATCTGGGGATTGCAATTGCACAAAACTCATGGTGTAAGACCTCAAACGGAGCAGATGTTTCGCCCTCATAAAAATAAAATTCGATAAAGGCTGCGAGAGAAACACGCCCTTAACTTCTTCAGTCGGGAACTCTGACAAACGACCCAGAAGGTCTTACTTCCCTAGGAAAAATTCCCCATAATTTAAGAGGCCAAGGGTACAAAACAAAAACTGGATGACAGCAAAGACCGACTTCAAAATGCATTTGACTAATGTGTAACATTGAATTCTGAACAACTCTCAGCTGCAGACCCAGAACTTAAGTTTCGCAAGTGACAAGAATTAATTATCTTGTCTTGATCAACCTTTAAAGCACTTCCATGATGAACGTAGGTGAAAGGTTTTGTCCTCTCTAAAGTACAGCATTTACCTAGATTGTTGCTGCGATATGGCCTTACATTCATTCTGATGAATCTCTGTCTGGACGTATTCACTCGGATGGAAGAAAACCTTCTTCTTAATCTACAAAGGATTAAGGTGGTCTAACTTACCACGCGTCTTGAAAATCAGTTCCAATAAAGAGATTGTACTGATCTTCTTCTTTCAAATATGAACTGTTCATTATACCGTCTCCGTGGCAACTTGAACTAATTGTTTCTTAAAGAATTTAACGAAACAGCCTCAATATCAAATACAAAATAGTTCTTGTATTTTAGAAGACCTAACAAGATTGTTCATTGAATTTATTTTGATCACTTTATCTTCTTTTATGGTACTGATCATCGAAACCTCGCTTCATTTGATCTTTTCTTCAACGCATTCGCTGCCAATGCAACTGTTCCATAGAACCCCATTTTCCAATTTCACCTCTCAGTCAGGTTCGATTCTATGTTGGAAATTAACCCCTTCTATCGCGAACACAAGGGTTTCATCACAAGGCCATTCATTTCAAGAACCCTTCATCATATAGACGTTCTGATGGAAATGAAAAAGAAAATTCAACTGAACCCATTAACGAAATCTAATTACTATGTTTGAAAGGAAGGAAGACTTCCTTTCGTCTTTCATCATCTCAAGGGAATACTAATTTACTAGTAAGAGTAATTTTTGTCAATTACTAAGCACACAGAATATAGAAGAAAAAAACATTTTTGCAGACTACATTTATAAATATGAGTAATTAACCTCTACAAACTTTATTTTTCTATATTTCCGGCGTTTCTATAGTTTTCCTTGAAAAGCGGTGACAGCGGGACGCCGGGAAAACGTCTGAAATGAAGAAAAAGTTAGTTTGAAGAGGATAATTAAACATATTCAGAGGTTTTATTCACATTTTCTATTTAAATTTGTGATTTTATTGGAGAAAACATCCTGAAAATGCAATACAGGCAATCTCAAAATCCACAATATCTGATAGGAAATAGCTTATGCTTCCGCAGATGTTCACTCAAGAAGCCTGGAACTGTTGGAGATAACCATAGTCTGGTGTTCATTTCTTAAATTTCCGGTTACGTTTTCTGCAGCCACAAATCATCAAGTTCTCTTCTCTTGATTTTTCCTTAAAATTTTTACGACGTTCATTTTAAACTTCGGATAAACCCAATGTGCGAGTTGACTCTTACCATGCTCCTATACTTGGGGTCAGCAACCTTTTGAGTCGAAAGAGTGAAAAATTACAATTTATAAAATTTCAAATTTTTTAAAAAGCCGCGAATTTTTTCTTGCCAAAAATAAATAGCATTCGCAGCACTAAAGAGCCTCAGCTTCACATCCAAAGAACCGCATGTGGCTCGCGAGCAGC
Organism: Cordylochernes scorpioides; assembly: GCA_030710605.1. Classification (NCBI taxonomy): domain Eukaryota; kingdom Metazoa; phylum Arthropoda; class Arachnida; order Pseudoscorpiones; family Chernetidae; genus Cordylochernes; species Cordylochernes scorpioides. The sequence continues at coordinate 22,947,428 of CP092872.1, forward strand.
AGTTTACCAACCTCTGTCCTATACGGATGTTGAGTATCCTTCCTGGCTTCATTACGATTCTGCTGCCAGTCAAATAGAAAACACAATCCAAGACGCCTTCTTATCAGGTAAGTTTTGCCTGAAGGGGCGGCCATATCCTGCCCTAGCCGGTTTTACTGGCTAGCTTTGGAGTCGTCATCAGCGACACACAGCTTTCGACTAGCGGGTTGGAAGAGTATTCAATATGTGCTCTCTTGAAACCTCGATAATTACTCTTCTCTAGACAAGCTTAGAGAATAGTGGGCTTCAATATTTCGTAACTCTCTTACACCCTTTATAGTGAGAATCAAGAAGATTGTGTGAGACTGATGTGAATAAGACAAGAATCTCAGATCAACAACTTCAGCCATTCTATAGTGCTATGCGAGATAACATCCCGTTCGTATGTTTGTATATCCAATGAATGATAGAACGTCCATAGCTTTATGCACTTTCAACCATATTTATACAGTGGTTGAAATGAAAATTTGATCAATGTTTTTACCTGGTCATTTTTCCAGCATTGTACCTTTCCTGACATACCGCTGGTATTGAAATTCGACTGCTCTTTGCCCCACCCTGAGCATCCTCCCGTCGTCCAAACGTCCTGCATGGCCTCCAGAGACCAACTGCCGGTATTCTGTTGAGGTGTCAAACCTTTTAAACAAAGAGGCATTTGTCATCCTCAAAAGGCCCCACCCAAAGTGCAGAATTTACTTTTTGAGGCGAGGCCTGGAAGACGATGCTTACTGTGTCTTTGTCTTTGCCAAGGCGGGTCTTTTCAAAATAATAAGATGAAGTATGGTGCTAAATATCTCCTCAACGTAAAGATTCCTTCCTTAGACAATGGGGGAGGAGGGTGGTGCGGGTCTTTAGCACTTCTCTTTTTATCTCTAATGGGCGTTTCCCAAACCTAAATATGAATTTAAATTTGAATAGGTATGAAATAGACAAAATATTATTTTAAAATATATTACAACAAGAGAATTTATGGATTTCTCGGTACAAATGATACAAATATTTGGATATATTTCTAAATTGAATAACATTTCTAACATCTTTTGGTCAACTTCGTAAAAATTCGAACCTTAATACCGTGTTTTAAGGTGCTATGGCCTTCATAAGTACTAGGAAGGCTATGATTTCGTGACAGCCTACAAAGGAGGCATGGTATCAGTTCCAAAAAGGTACTAAAACATTTCTAAGGAAAATACATTACAATTTTGTTTGGAATGAGCTTCACACACCGATACCATAGTTACGATTATTAAAATTTCCCAAAATATGCTGGTTTTGGAATATACGAGGGGCATCCAATAAATAAGATTCCCTATTTTGTAACTAATAAACAACATTATTTACAATTATGCAGTTATTTTATTTTCATTATACAACTCATAGACTACTTCTCTACATAATCACCATTTCTGTCCAAACATTTTGGGTACCGTTGTAGCGATTTTTTTGATACCACTGTTGTACCAAGCCGTGTCCTGTCTTCGTAGCCAGTGGTTCGCCTCCGCCTGTTTTCAATTCAAATTCAGAACATCTGACATGATTGTTCCAATCGAAGAGCATCCAATTTCGATTCCAGGAGGCAGTCGAATCATTATTTCGTCAATGGTGACGCGGCGATTTGCTTCCACCACATTCCGAACAGCAGCCACGGCTGCATTGTCCGTAGCAGTAACGGGCCTGTCGCTTCGCTCGTCATCATGCACGTTTTGCTGTCCTTCCAAGAACCATGAACGCCATCGGCGAACCATTTGGATGCTCATACATCCTTCACCATACACTGACACTAAATTGCGATGAATATTGACCGCAGTTTCATTTTTCGCTGTGAAAAAACGAATTACAGAACGGAGTTCGCAAGTGGACACGTTCACCAGTGGTAGCTCCATGGAAACTGAAGCGCTACGGACTTGCGCGTACGAGTAGAGTGATTTTGAAAGGTCACCAGCTTCCAACGCATCCTAGTGACCATTTCTTACCTACTAACTAATTTTTACAACGTTTCGTTCGCCGAAAAAAAATAGGGAAACTTATTTATTGGATGCCCCTCGTATATTGATCATAATTTGTCAAATTTGAACATAGAAGATTGAAAGATTGAATTCATTATAAATGATACATTCACACATTTTCACGTTAAAAAAACTTCCTCATTACATCCATTAATTTTAATACAGTTAAACCTGTCTATAGCGCCCGATTTTAAACACGTAGTACGATGCGATTTACATTAAAAGTGACCTGTCTATAGCACCCCCTATCTATAGCACCCTATTTTGGTGAGACTCAAGAGGGGGCGCTATAGACAGGTTTATCTGTATATTTATTTTTCTCTCTTATATTCAACCATATATATTTCAATAGATTTAAATATCCTGGACATTAATTAAACAATACGTTTTTCTGGAGATGAGTTTCTTTTTAATTTCATTAACATATTTTCAAGCTTTCGGGCATTGATTGATCTAAATTATTTAACTCTCTTACTTCAACCACTTTGTCTATAGACATTTATGAACTCTGTCGATTAATACGATTAATTATATGTTCTGATTTGCTTCTTTTTTTCCCCCTCTGTAATAGGCGCAAATATTTCATTTCATCGCCATTTAAAAAATTATATATTGCATAAAAGTGTGGCTACCCAGATAGATAGTTTCTCATCAGTTGGGTTGCACATGAGAGGATTTTCTGTAGAGACAGTGGAGACAACAAGTGGAAGACTCCCAGCACCTGCAGAAGACTGCCGGCCATTTGACAGACAGACGGACAATGGGGAGAGGGTTTGGGCAACAGACAAGCACTTCCTGTTGGTTGTTGACCTTCTCCTCAGACGCTGGTGTTTGCTTTCTCTCCATCTCGTCTGCTTTGTCCTGGAGCTTCATTTATAATATCTCTTCTTTTCAATCTTCTTTTTGCAACACACGCACTTCAAAATGTTTTCGATATTCTGAGAGAGAGAGAGAGAATATTCGAATCTCTAAATTTCATCATCAGAAGGAAATGCGAATTCCTGCAGTAAAATGTCGAATTGCATAGTTTGTTTACACTCATGGACACAAACTTGAAGAAGTGAAAATTCTTTGAAGTCGCCAGTCGTCTATATATATATATACAAGACGAATGACCCGGCTTCGCCCGAGAATTCCCCCGAAAGAAATTTCCTTCATTCTGAAAGTACATAAAAAATAGTATAAGTGCCATAAAATAGCAATACAGAAGTAACATATAAACCACAGGCAAAAAGTGTGTGATGCAAAAATTGTATTACATTAGTGTTTAGGTATTTGATTTAATTATTTTTTTGCAATCCATTTAGTTGTTTCAAAATCAATATAGTTTAAATAGTATGTAAAAATACTGTAACGCTAATTTTGAAAAGTTTTTTTTTTTATTGCATTGTGTGTACTTACCGTAACTTAGTAATATAAATTTCTCTCTCAATACTTTTGTAAAAAAAAAAAGTAACACTCACCTTTACGCTAGGAGTTAAGCGGATCTTGCTTCCGCCCACTGTTTATGCTATTTATCATCCTATGCTATATATTGGAGGTGTTTTGAGCAAAGTTTACGTTGAACGATTGTGATTCAACAATCAATAAAAATTTGTTTTGACTAAGAACATTTTTTTTTACATTCGATATCACTTCAGAGTAAAGGGTTTCTCTTGAAGAAATTATAATTCTAAATGTATTTATATATTTTTGCATCAATTTTAATGCGCTCTACATTTATTCAAAATATTCTATGATATTTAATATTTATTTAAAACGGATTATTTAGATTATCATCATTCCTTTTGTGATATTTTATTGTACATATATCTTTATTGCTTATTGGAGCGAGAGAAGACCTAGACCAAGACTGCGGATCACGACCTACGAGGAAGACAACGAATAAATAAACACAATAACTTTAAAAGGTAATTAATTTTTATTTATTTGCTTTGAGTATGGAAACCCGCTAGGGAAACGTGTATAACACCAAGAAGGAGGAAACCAAGGTCGACGACCCTGCAAAGCTGCAACAATATATTCATTATATTCTCAAACATATATGTTGAAATAAAAGCAAAAAAAACATATTAAAAGAAAGTTCGTTGTATTCCGAACTCAATGTCAAGGTCAAATCAAAGAAACCATTGTAGTCTCAGGTTTTATCAATAATTGATGTTATTTCATTGTTCTTTTCACTCGTGTGTACATGTTTTTGTGTAAAGGTCATTCTCCGATGTGGACTGAGGATTTGTCAGAAGACAAAGGAACAATGGAACAACCTCCATAAATATCAACGGACGTATTTTACATACTTACCGAATGTTATCAGGACACCAGTTAGAGGTCAATACCAAGTGTTCTAAGTCAATAGAGCTTCTGAGTTATGGAAGACGCTGAGAACTTTCTGAAGTATTTTGGTAATCTCTGTAGACAGCTTCAATGGTCTACAGACCCTCTCTACCACTCTGTCGTTTTATCTACCTATAGGTTGCCTCAAATCTCAGACACCATAAAATATAACTACATATTTTAGGCTGGATTTTTCTCAAGACCATGCTATGTTGATGTCTAACATGGATGATTAATAAGACTCACCTACGAGCCAAAAGGACATCTTAAGTCTGAATATGGGTGAGATAAGCAGAATGGAGTTTATAGCATTTACCTGTTGGTAAAAAAATGATATTTTGATCCAATATATGCCTTTTTAATTAAAGCATTTACCTATATGCTGTAAATATTCTATTGAGGGACTCTACTTGGTATTGGCCAAAATAAATTCCTAAGACAGATTGGGCGTGATTAACTGAAGGTCAATATCTATATATATAAAAATGAATGTTTGTATGTTTGTTTGTATGTCCGGTATACAAATTCGCAGTAGTTCACTAATTCAAACCAAAATTTCCATACATAGGTAAATAAATACGGGGAAGACGATAGGCTATTTTAAAAATATATAAATCAATTATTAAAACTATATATTCAAATTATTCTTCTTAGCTCGCGAACAGCGCCTCTAGCGGTGAAGATGGGAGGTAATATCAGCTAACCTAATGTATATGTAAAGTTTGGAGCGGGACGTTTCACAAGAGTGACATCCACGGCGCCAATTTATAATTGTAACGAATAGTGTTTGAATAAAACATTTAATCGGGTAAACCCGGGCGTTGCCCGGGTCATTCGTCTAGTATTAAATAAAAGAAAACTACAACATAAAGTTACGAGATGATGATATTCATGTACCCAAAGAGACAACTCTCCCTTTATAAAGACATCAGAACGATGTATTATGGATACACATAAGAAGCTTATTAAACTAGGTTTAAAATATTTTTAGACTCTTCAGCACACACTAACACTTTATATCTTTTATATTTGCATAATTTTCTTTTCTCTAATGTAATATAAACATATTTATGGCATTTTTATTTTATTTTTTCAATCAAGAGAACAAATCAGCATATGAAATCACTACACACTCACAGTTTGATAAGTCATCATAATCTAATTTGTGCTGTCTGTATTCCTACATCTATTCTGATAACACTATGTAACAGATGGTATGTAATTGTTATTCACTGATTTCTTATCTATAAAATGTTCAGAAAATGGTATAGTTACACCTTTTAAAGTTAATTTTGTGCTTAGGAAACTTTTAAAAATATATATTTCTTGAATATATCTGCATATACGTAAAGGATATATGACAATTTATATAAATATTGTAACAAAGTATTTATATATTTTATTATTTTTTTTAACAGAGTGGTCATTTTTATGTTTATATTTTGCTACTCTGTAAATTTCCCTCGTGGCTTATCTTTTGTTTACCATTCATAGTTTGTTCTTGTCTGAAATAAATTGTTGTCTCATCCCGAAGTTGGTCTTCCCCTAATTTTCCACGGGGCATTTTGGTGGAGATGCTGGGTAAATTAGGGAAGACAAACTGAAGATCGCCGAAAAGATTCTTCAGACAAAAAAAAAAAAAAAGAAACTGCTGTATGTTTGCCTATTATTTTCGTTATTCACCTACAAAAAGTATAAATGCATCATAGAATGCAAATATATAACATAATATCATTCATGTAAATATGCAAATTCCACATTTAAATTCCTGGCCTCAAAAACAAGAGAAAAAGGAAAACTCATTCAACGTCCATGTGATAAAAAAAAATATTTTTAACATAGTATAATAAGCATCTGATGTGTATCCATAGATCGCCAACGTCCTAGGCTGACCTGCCGCTTAGGGATTGCTTGCCTTAGTGAGCCAGTTCTCCAGCTCTCTCCAATTGGGTTTATGTGTAGCTATTAAACAATACACTTCTGATGGAATAAGGTATTCCAAGAAGTGCTGCCGTCTGGGATCCATGTATCTGGAAGTTTGAATAATTGTTCTCCTTTGGTTGTTTAGATTTTATTTATTCTGGTCTACGCAACTTACTTAAAAAAGAGAAGGCAGGGACTTAATAAGATAGGCTTTATAAGATTGAGTTACATATTTTATGCTAGATTTTTCCCAATACCATGCTTTGTTGATCTCTCACATGGATGATGGTTGATAATATTTACCTCTGAGTCAAAAGGACATCTTAAGTCTGAATATGGGTGGGATAAACAGAATGGAATTTATAGCTTTTACCTATATGCTGTAAATATTCTAATGAGCGACTCTACTTGGTATTAGCCAAAATAGATTCCTAAGTCAGATTGGGCGTGATTAAGAGAGGGTGAATATAATATTAAATAAAATCAATCAAAATAAAAAAAAGTTGCAGGATTATGATATTGATGTATCTAAAGAGACATCTCTCCCTTTAAATATGAATAAGAACAATGCATTATGTGTGTGTTTATCATCTTAGTAAATATTTGTGTTGTGGCCGATTCTTTATCACAACCAATAAAATCTCTTTACAAATGTGATAAACATAATTCAATGTAATACAATATAATGCGGCTTATGATTGTAAAACGAAATTTAAAATTATCCTGCATGTGTTTCTTCCCTGGACACTTTTCCGCTTATCATTACTCTTCACAATTCACCTTTTATACTTCATCCTTAGGGTTAGAAATAATCGTTGTTTCTCCATAAAATAAATTTCAATTTTTCGTTCAAAAGAAACACATGCGGAATAATTTTCAATAATTCAATGTGTTTGGATACCAAATTAAGGAGAGAGGTCTCTTTAGGTGTATTGATCGAACTGTAATAATTTGTTTACTAACAAGATTAAATGAGAAATTTAGATCATTTACTTTAGATTTTACTATTCTAAGAGAAAATAAGATATCAATATATTCTCATTATAAAAAAAACGAACCAATGTAGTTCACTTTAGTAAAACACAAATATAAAAGTTACTTAAAAGAGGTATACTTAGAATTAATTTTCCAATCAGTCTATATAGGGATAAGAGGGAAGTCGTTTAAGAGATTTAATTTCAGAGATAAAGGATTGAGGCTAAGATAGAGGAACGATTTAAAGAGGATCAGCACTTGAGGAAGAAGATGTAAAGGAGGTATTACTGTATCTTAGAAGGGATAACTCTGATCTAGATTCACAGTTGAAACTGAATTTGTTATTCATTTTCTAGGTAAACAACGACGAGTTTGAATGCCAAATTTAGGTCTTAAATAGCCTAATGAAAATATTATATGCAAATATAATGAAATAGTGTACGTCCATCAGGTGGTCGGTGGTCGAATGGCATAAACCAATGGTTTTAGACAGCACTAACCCGAGATCTAATCCATATTGGACTACTACAACCTCAGATAACTTCTCTTTCGAAAGAATTTGAATTGACTTTGTTCGTTCTTTTCCATCTATGAAAAATATGGGAAAATGGATAATTATGCTGACGGACTGTTAAACCAGATATACAGAAACAAGGGCAGTCTCGAAAGTAACAGTAAAATAAATTTCCAAATTTATAGTGTACTAGCGGATGTGCCCGGCTTCGCCCGGGGTTTTACTCGAGTAAAGGTTTGTCTAACGAACATTTGTTAAAACAATTCTCTAAAAACTTATTTTAAAAAAAAAGATATATTTTGATAATTTGAAACTCGTAAATTTGAATCTCTCGATAAAGTGAACATTTTTTCCCGGTCCCTGTGTGCCGTGTTGCCCTGAATTTTGTCTTTCCTAATTTTCTACATTAGAAAATCATAGTTTTATCTAGTGAACATTTTTTCCCGGTCCCTTGAAAAATACTCGATAAGTTGAATAAAATCAATATTAATTGGTTCCCTCGGTAATTGGAAGTTAAAGGAATAGTATCTTCGCCTTGGAATTGTATCATTATTCTTGTCGCAAATAAATTGCCGTGTCATCCTGAGATAATCTTACTTTTGATAAATAATATTTAAGATAACAAACTTAGTGATAAGAAAACTTGTTAACATCGTCACAATGGGGGCGCTGCTTGCGAGTTAAATCTACAAATCTGCAAATAACTCTAAGGATATTCAAGATATTCATGAAATTATTTTTCAAAAACCTTCCCGGTCATATACCTAATAATATCCCAAAATTTCACGGCGATTGGATGTATGGTTTTTGAATCTATAGAGTACAGACGGACAGACATTCAATTTTATATATATAGATCAGGGGTCTCCAAACTTTCCAGCCTTAGGGCCATACTGATGGGGTCTTTCCAGCCTTAGGGCCATACTGATTACTCCAGTAAGTTCCGAGGGCCAAGATGGCAACACTGCATATTATTAATTTTCCTGTATTAATTGTTATGTTTATTTGTTATTTAATGTTATTATTAATTGTTGCTTTTGTGTGTGATTTAGCAGAATGGAAAAGAAGCGAAAAATTGATAGTGAATGCAGAAAATTCAAAGATCAGTGGAACATTCAGTATTTCGTAATTGAGTCCAGTAACAAGGCGCTATGTTTGATTTGCAATGAAAGCATAGCCGTTCTCAAAGAATATAACATGAAACGTCATTATGAAACAAAACATTCTCAAAATTACTCAAAATATACAGGAATTGTGCGGACAGAAAAATTCGAAGCTTTGAAGCGCGGATTGAAATCGCAGCAATCTTTATTTACAAAAGTCAAAACTGAACAAGAGGCGGCAACTCGTGCCAGCTTTCGTGTGGCTCTTGAAATTGCAAAACGTGGAAAACCATTCACCGATGGAGAAATGATCAAGGAATGCATAATTGCAGTAGTCGAAGAAATGTGCCCTGAAAAGGTAAATTTATTAAAAACTGTCAGTATGTCAGCAAACACTGTGGCTCGAAGGGTAGAAAAACATCGCTGAAAATATATCCTCTCAACTGTTCGACAAAAATGGACATGTTGAGTGGTTTTCTTTGGCCTTGGATGAGTCAACGGATGTGTCAGATACTGCTCAGGTGTTGATTTATATTAGAGGAGTAGATAAAAGCTATGGAGTGCACGAAGAACTTCTTGATATGTATAGTATTCATGGCACAACTACTGGTACCGATATTTTTAAAGGAGTTGAAATGGCCATTAATAAAAAGAACCTTTGATGGAAAAACTTGAAATGTATTACAACTGATGGAGGCAAAAACATGAGTGGGAAAGATAAAGGAGTGGTCGCTCTTGTGTCAAAGGCTGTAGAAAATGACGGTGGCTCAAAACCATTAGTCTTACATTGTATCATTCATCAACAGTCTTTGTGCGGAAAATGTTTGGATATGTCTGACGTTCTGAAACCAGTCATATCAACTGTTAATTTCATCAGATATTTTGGGCTGAATCACCGACAATTCCGACAATTTATTGCAGAGATTGGAGAAACAGACTTACCTTATCATACTGCCGTACGCTGGCTTAGTTGTGGGAAAGTCCTTCAGCGCTTTTTTGAACTTCGAGCAGTGATCGAAATTTTTTTGAATGAAAAGCACCGCCCTCTTACTGAATTACAAAACAACGCATGGCTATGGAAGTTAGCATTCTATGTTGATTTGACAAAACATGTGAACGAACTGAATTTGAGATTGCAAGGAGAAAACCAGCATCTTCCTGATTTATACACTAATATCAAGTCATTCCGGATGAAATTGATACTGTTTCAATCACAACTACGAAGTAAATGTTTTTCACATTTTAAAACATGTGAAATATTCAGCCACACTACTGAGACTGAGTTTCCTATCGATTTTGCAATCGAAACTTTGAGTGCTTTGAAGATAAATTTTGATACTCGTTTCTCGGACTTTGATGCCATTGCGAATCAAATTAAGATTTTTCAGAATCCTTTTGATGCTGACATTGAAACCCTAGCCCCGGAACTTCAAATGGAAATGATTGATCTTCAGTGCAGTGATATAATTAAGAACAAATATGAAAACTCATCTTTGTTGGAATTTTATAAGAGTCTTCCACTGACACAATTTGATAATTTGCATAAATTTGCTCGTGGGCTGTTTTCCGTTTTTGGTACTACTTATTTGTGTGAGGAAACCTTCTCCAAAATGAAGTACACAAAAAATGTATACAGATCTAAATTAACTGACGAGCATCTTAAATCTCTTTTAATAATTGGTACAAGTAAAATTAGTCCACAACTACAAACTATTGTCGGTGGAAAATCTCAATTACATACATCTCATTAGCATTTCATATGTCATGTTATAAGGTATGTGTTGCTCATTACTTACAATGTATAAAATGTAAGTTGGATTCATTTCAATAATTTGTTAGTTATTATATGCTGAAGTTAAATTTACTGCATAAATTATACATGTCTTTACTCATTACCATTCTGTGTTTCTTTATCCAACTTATCACAAACATTTTATTTGCTATAAAAAATATTTGTTCTCTAAAAGGAGTTTTCAAGTATGTCTCCGCGGGCCGGACAAAATCTGTCTGCGGGCCGGATGTGGCCCTCGGGCCGTAGTTTGGAGACCCCTGATATAGATAATATAAATTAGTTTTAAAAATTGCAAAAAAAAATGCATCGGCCGGGAATCGAACCCGGGCCGCCCGCGTGGCAGGCGAGCATTCTACCACTGAACCACCGATGCTTAAAAAAATGGCCATATTTAGGTATTTATTCCATTCGGGATTAGTCCGCGTAAAAAAAAGTTCTTCATATGAAAAAAAAGAAATAGCCAAAAATACTAATCAAAATGCAGCCGAAAAATTTTCCTCAGGTTTATAAAATGCG
>CP092872.1:22958729-23006853 GCA_030710605.1 Cordylochernes scorpioides
GATCACAGAGCCGTCAATGTGGCCAGCTAGGACTCCTGTACCTGCAATACTGCACACACATTGGTGCTCTAGTTTAACTTGAACACATCGGTAAACACATCCTTGGTGGATTCATAGGGAGAATGATCTAGTGATATATTACAAAAGGAGGAATCACCTTAAATCATTTTGAAGAAGGAATAGAAAGCTAATGGCAACGAGATACTTTATTAAAGCGATATAATCTTGCCGAGCTTTCGAACTATGACGCCCTTCAATAGGCTGTTATGCGATTACTAGAAACTAGAGAAGATATTATATATACATATAGATTTGAAAATAGAGCAATCCATAAATAAATCTTTAATTAAAAAGGCATATATTGGATCAAAATATCATTTATTTTACCAATATTTCAGTTGGCTGAACGCCAACCTTGATTACACCTTGATAAAGGTTGGCATTCAGCCAACTGAAATATTGGTAAAATAAATGATATTTTGATCCAATATATACCTTTTTAATTAAAAATACATATAGATATTTACATAAATAGAATGATATATACACTCATGGACAAAACTTAGGTGGAAAGTCGCTTGATGTCGCTGGTCATCTATTTTTTGAAAGCAGACAGAGACAATTTTGTTTATAATCTCGTATATCTTCAATAGAGGTCACTATGTATCAAATATCTTTCAGAGTTATTGTCTGAATCCTGATATACATGCTAAAAAGTGCAACATCCATTTGTCCATGAGTATAAAGTGCATTTTTTCAGTGTAATAGGAATATTGGATTTAAACCTGTTTCAAAATAATTACAATGACCCCTGAAAAAATACCCACAATTTCAACCAAAGTATTTAAAATATAAAGTTGAAGTATATTTGAACTAAAACAAATCATCCAGGTTGCTGTGAAACAAAAATGTCAATGAATTGAGAACAGTGATACAAGATTTATCATAATTCAACTTGAACCACAACAAATGGTCACACAGCTAGGCCACACTAGGAGGTATCAAAATAAGGTTTTAAAAGAAACATGATTTAAAAAGTGGAGAGATGAAGGAAAATAGTTGAAAAGATAAGGAAAGAAAGAAGTGAAAAGAACAAAAATATTGCACAAGATAAAAACAAGATTGTATATAAATATTCTCTTCCTAACTGTTCAGATTGATTGTTAATTCTACCTTTTTTGCATAATTTTATTGGTAAAATCATTGTTATTCTGTTTTTATTTTTAATTCATTTGACCACGTGCCAAAGTATGTATAAATAGATAGTTTTGTTTATTAAAGTCAGTGTATTTGTGAAATACGCCCGTGTGTGAGATTCCATCCTTTATAAAGTAGATTCCCCCCTTTGGGAGTCAATGAGTGATCGCCAGCAATCGGATCTTCACTCAACATAAATCAACTACAGTCCTCAGAAGGTGGCAGAGGGTTGGTACTTGGAAGTAGAACACCTCCTCCAGCTAAGGTTAAACACTAACATATAGAGCAGTTATTAGGATTTGATCCTTGCAATTCTTACCTAAGATAGCCAAATTATACCTTATCAAAACAGACACATATACAAGTACTATCTTGTAACAACATCATTTAAGACAAAGATTTTATGATTCTATAACCATTGTTTAGTTTTATTCTGAACATAGGTGGCAGAAGGCGGCGCGCGGCGGTGAAAGAAAAAGGAGCTACGTCATCACTGACCAATGGGAGGCCATCTGGCTGCACCGCCAGAGGGAGCCTCTCCACCTTTTCATTCTTAGCATAGTTGCCACTAAAAAACAAGGCCTTTAAGCTGCAGCTTTAAATCTTTTGTAAATACATTAAATCTTTTGTAAATGTCTTTAAATATTTATTGTAAAGAAAATTAAAATAAACTCATAAATTCATTTGTAAAGCTTGGGAGAATTGCCTGATCAAAGATAAGTACATTTGTTTATGTATTCATAAAGTTAATATAAATATTCTTAATTTCATTGTGTAAATAAGCAGAGTAACATCATCACTGATTTACAGTATTCATCATATCATCATAGATATGTAAATAAGAGATTAAAAAAAAACCATGCAGATTGATACAAGAATAATAAAATGAAATCTTTAATATAGGACCTACAAGCAAACAATTCCTTTTCTTAACATTAAAAACATAACACTGTTGTAACAAAGTTTGATGGAAAATGGAATAAGCTCAAGACAGAGTGAGAAGATGAAGAAATGGTTAGAGAGAGAGAGACAAATAGTCTGAAGTAGCAGTCTTACCATCTCAGCTGGCTTCAGTCCCAGAGCAATCAACATACTGTGGAGCTGTGTAGTCTGGGCAGATAGTAACACAAAGGTGGTGGATGACTCTTGGAAGAATATTCACACCAATAGAAAAACATCTCTATAAACAGACAGCTTTGTTTCTCAAAATGATATTTTATGAATGCAAATCTATTTTTTTTTTTTTTTTTGCAGAGAAAAATGTACAAAACATATCAAATTCTATTAACCTGATGAAAATTACCACAAATCACCGTCAGAAGCCGTTTTGTTTATTACTTAAATGTATTGTGCAGAGGATTTTAATTTTCTGAGGTATTTCTTTTCCAAAACAAAAATGATTATTTTTAAAGAGAGAAAAAAAATCTAAATCTAAATTCCAATAAACCCTTTAGAATTAGGTTGGAACAGCTTTTAAGATCAATGTTTCCTAGCTATTGATACATACTGCCCTATCAATTTGGGGAATATTTGTCAAAAAATTAAATACAGCAGGGGAGGAAAGTAAATTTTATATACTTGTACCCCAACTTGTCTGGACAACTTACTTGCTCACAATAGAAACCACAAAACTTTCTGTGGAGATGAGGGTTGAGGACTTGTTGGTCTTGATGTTTGCAAGGCGAATCTGTCACACATCAACAGTTGCACTCAACTCTGCCTTTGCTGGTCCCAAGCTCGGATGAAAAAGGAGAAGAGGGAGCAGGAACAAGCTTGTCAAAAAACCTGGGCTCAGCTGGACCGACTGATAGTACCCTGTAAGGGCTCCTAATCCAGAGATACAGGATGAGCATCATCTGAATGCCATGTTAGGAGCGGTTGCACATGGCATCTGTTCCTCATGCCAGAGACAGCCATTTCATATTGGAGCAAAGTCAGCCTGCTACTGAGTAGTGCTCCCAGTCTTAATGACAAAAGCAGATGTATTCTACATCACCCAATCTCATTTTGGATGCCAAATCCCCTTTGATGAACTACCAGGGGAGGATACACCACTAATGAACCAAGCTCTCCCAATACCTTTCTTGCAGAAGGGAACATTAGATTTTTAAAAAGCTTTGTTACTAAACAGTTTCAATTTTAAAATTACATTTTTATATAAAATATGACTATAACTTGACCAGCAATAGACGTAATTTAATAGAGAGCCTCCATGAGAATTCCATTTCTCTAGTGGCACCTCTCTATGAGGGACAGGACAGTTTTAATTAACATGATACATGTAATCTGTTATAAGAAATGTAAACATTTTTGACGTGATTGATTGATTCTTTTTGGATTAAAATAATTTTCTACTGCCCTTACAGAAATGATTTTTTTTTTTTTTTACTTATTCTGACTCCATATAGGTTATATGCCAGTTACGCTGGTTTTATCCAACATTTCCCCGAGGTCACCTACAGAGAGGTGTAACTTGGACTTTGACCTGGTATTAAATGGCCACCTCTAACATGAGGAACCTTGTGCAGCCGCTCCTAACATGGAGAACAGACACTGCTGAATATCCTGTAACCCAAGAATAGGAGCCCTTACAGGGTGCTATCAGTCGGGCCAACTGAAACCTGGTTTTTTAGCGAGCTTGTTACTGCTCCCCTTCCTCCTTTTACATCCGGGCTTGGGACCGGCAATGGTGGAGTTACAGGAATGATAAATAATGGAAGGGTCTGACCTTTTTCATTGCCAAAATTATCCTTTTTATTAATTAGCAACTCTTAGGGTGTCTTTCCTCAAAGGACACTTTGGCTCTGCAACTAGATGTTGTCCTTCACAGAGAAGTTCTACTGTATCTATATTTCGGTCCATTTACAAATTCATTCATTTTACACTAATGTGTCCATAGGTTATATGGTCCACAAGGGGAAGTACATTGAGACAAAATTTGAGGGCAGAGTTCTGTCTTTGATCTTTAAAAGATTACATGGTAACAAGACTATATACTACAAGAAAATAAGACCTAATCCAAATAATTTAATAGTGTGTGACATTTCTGCAACAGCATTGTCACCATCATCAGACAAAAGAATAACTGAGAAAAAATATCACAGCAAGTTCTTAAATAGTACTGTTACCAAGTGTTTAAACAAGATATCAGATAAGGAAAAACACTTGATAACAGTAGTATTTAAGAACTTGCTGTGATATTTTTTCTCATTTATTCTTTTGTCTGATGATTGTGACAATGCTGTTGCCGAAACATCACACACTATTAAATTATTTGGATTAGGTCTTATTCTCCTTGTAGCTATAATCTATAATCCAAATTGTGTTTTATCAAGACAATATACAAATAAGTTAGGATTTTATGTTGTGATGTTTAAACTTTAATTAATATAAAGCTATAGCACACCATCTATATATAGGAAATTTTTTTTTTTTTTTGCTTATCCCTAGTACACGTGGTACAGGCCATGATAATCATGGTGGGTAGTTAGCGACTGCTTTTACTGTAAGCGCACCACATATCTACACATGTGAAAAGCAGTTCGACTTTGCACTTACAAATGCCAGAGCCCCGTTTTGTTACTTGCACTCGCTGGTGTGGTTGGACTTTTGCAAGAATCGGGGGCCATTGGAGCATTTTTTTTTTTTTAAACAGAAAAAAGTGCCCAATGCGGGAATCGAACCCGGGTCCTAGTGGTCGAAAACCAAACGGTTTACCCAGCCTTCCACCGACCCCCATATATATAGGAAATGAAATCATTAAATGTAATTCTACTGTCTTTTTAAAAAAAAACATTCATGCTTTAATTGATAAGGCACAATTTGGATTATAGATTATAAACACAAGGTAATAAGACCAAATCCAAATAAATTTCAGTACTTCTGTCTGAAGATGGTAACAACGCTGAAACGTCACACACTATTTATTTATTTGGATTAGGTCTTATTACCTTGTGTTTATTCATGCTTTAATGATTTTATTTCCTAATCTTTAATTCAAATTGTCCCATAAAATACCATCAAAAAAGTTGAACCTTTCTATAATAATATCACATGGAAACATGATTTTTATGATATTATAACTGTAACATGCTTTGTATTTATTGATGTCAAATATTTAATTATTCTTTGATATTTCTTCATAGCTAGGCAGTCGGCAACATTGTACTTTTCTTTCTTTCTCTAATTTTACATAAGTTTGTTCTGTTTATATATTATAGTTAATCTTGTTGTAATTTAATTAAATATTAAAACACAAAGTATTGTGACTATCCCTTATTAAATGCCATATATTCCGTGTCATGCATTGATTGTCCATCTATATACGTAGGAGAAACAAGCAGGAAAATAATGACAAGATTGAAGGAACATACTTACAATATGAAGACCAAAGATCCAAGATCCCTCATTTTTCAACATACCATGAATACCGGCCACAAATTTAATTTAGACAGTCCAACTTGCCACTACAGTAACATAACCACCAAATCTGAAAGATTAATCCTTGAATCGCTGATTTCCAAACAACACAATAGCATTAATCGTAGAATAGATATCCCAGAACAATTTTGTCATATTCCATACCACAAAAATCAGGTTTCTCTCTTATCCAATTCATAGTTTAAAACTTTATTAAAATATTGAAATTTAAGGTTAAATTATTTCCAATTGATAAACATAGTAAAATAGTAATAATTTAGGTAGATTTAATACTTTTCTTTCTGATTTTTTAAGTAAAATTTGTAACAAATCAAATGTATATAACTGTCTCTCATGAATCAAATGTTTCATTTTTTGCCTGTAGAAGGGCGGCTCCATCCCGAAAGCTTGCGCATATCATAATAAAAGAAACTCATTGCGAAAGGTTGTAGTTTTATTTTTGAATTTGTAAATAGGAAACGTTACACCTACTATCAAAATAGTTGAGCCTTGCTGTAACAACATCACTAGGGACCAAGAGATTTTATTATGTTTTAGCCATAGTTGAAATAAATGGGGGCTAAAAACTTGTTGACCCTAAAATCCTGATGTTATAACCATATTGTCAAGTAGCTCTGCAACTCTGGTCACAAGAAGCTCCATAGGACACCTGTCAATCATCACTGGACTCCGGAGAGACGACCACAGGTGTGAGGGGTTCTAGGAATCTTATCGGCAAATAAGGAAAACGAGACGTCTCGGTGGCTGACGACGCTCATTATTATTATCTTTACCTTGAGATAAGTTGTTATCTCTCTCCCTATAAATACCTCTTGTATATAATTTTATTGGAAAATTAAAAGGTGAATACCCACCTTTATAATAACTTAATTATTCCCAAATTTGCCCTTGCTTTATTTATCTCCTCAACAATATTATAATATGGTCATACTATAGAAAGAGATAAAAATGAACCTTTCCAGAAGCCAGTCCAAGCACAATGGGCCCTTCCAGTGGCCAGCAGAGGGTGGTGACAGAGGCATTCTGGACAAACTTGTTGCAGATCACCTTCTTCTCTCCCCTGCAAGTCACAGAGGTCAGCAGCATGGCTTTGTGGAGGCCACTCACTCACCAGTTGTCACCAATCTTGTAGACATACACAATGTTGTCTGTCTGGCCCACTGCAATCTTGGAAGAATCCGGGGAGAACACCAGAGCTCTCACTGCATAGCTGTGTTTTCCATACTGCACAGTCATGTCTGCTGCCAGGTTGACAGTGATTGAATTTTCATCAGAGCTGGTTTTAATATAGTGTGTATACACTCATGGACAAAACTTAGGGAAGATTTTCATATTTTAACCATAAATCACTCCTTATATATTATCACTAATATAAGGGTGGATTTCCCATACATTTATATTTGAACGTTCTCCTTAAAAAATAAATAGATATGTGGGATGTTAGTGCAGCTTGTGGATAGGCCGCTGATAAAAATAAAATTATTTTTTATAAAATAAATTTATTTATTTAAATCTCGGATTAAAGGGAGGAAAGAAACAACGGCCACTTGGAGATAGCCTTGTTGTTCGGCAGTGCGCGTGCCAAGGATCTGGGATGCTGGCCACGCATGTGTAATGAGGTGTTTGAACAGCGAGCGTGCCAAGTGTCCCGGATGTCACGCGCCGGCGACGTGTGCGGGTTGAGGTGTTCTCGAAACTCACATGCTGGCTGAGACATGTGTGGCCGTCACAGATATAATTAAATACGTATAATAATGTACCAAAAGAGGCACCTTTATTTTTAATATGTATCAGAATGATGACACTATTGCTTCACCCTAATAAAAAACTTACTAGTGATGATAAAGAATGAAGTGACAAGGGCAGATTTTCAGGCAAGATTACATCATAATGTTGTGGGAGGTTGATATTCATTCATCAAAAGAGGCACCTCTCCCTTTATGATGAGGGCCAAAGCCTGAAACCAAGGTATACAGGTTGGCTTTTTGTCTGAATTTGCCAAAACTGGTGTTGTGGCTCATTTTTGTAGAGTTTTTTTATTAGGAGGATGCCAAGTTCTTATGCACATTCAAAGGGAGAGGTGCCTCTTTTGGTACATGAATATTATCCTACCACAACTTTATGTCACCTATAATAATAAAAATTGAAAATGTACAAGGTGTTTCCAATAATGAGACTGGTCAAAAACAAAGAAAAGATGAAATGATAATTTTTTTTTGAGGTCTATTTAAAAAATAGAAAGCTTCAGCTACACTGCGGTATATCACATCATGTGATTGCGCGCGCAGTCGATAAATTGTAAGCTTGTATAACAACTTCTAATTTGTAATGGATAGAAAATTCGAACAACGAATTTGTATTAAATTTTGCTACAAAATTGGGAAATAAGCTTCAGAAACTTTAGATTTGTTGAAATTGGCATTTGGAAATAAAAATGTAAATAAGCCCACCACATTTAGATGGTTTTCACGATTTAAAAATGGAATGGAATCGGTGAAAGATGAGAAGCGTGTTGGACGTCCAATTCTGCACATGAACCCTGAAAAGGTGAGCCAAATTTCAAATTTGATAAAAGAAAATCCACGAAAAGGGTTACAGGACATTGAGGAAGAAACAGGGATATCAAAATCATTAGTTGGATCGATAATTAAAGAAGACTTGCAGTTAAAGAAGACACCTTCAAAATTTGTCCCTAAAATGCTCACAATCCAACAAAAGGAGAATCGCGTTGAAGTTGCCAAAAAAATGCTTGAAATGGTGGAAGAAAACCCTAATTGGAAGGAAGCAGTAATAACTGGAGACGAGACATGGGTTTACGGGTATGACCCTGAAACAAAACGCCAATCCATGGAGTGGAAAGGAAAAGATTAACCAAGAATGAAGAAATCCCGACTTTGCAAGTCAAAAAACAAAGTCTTATTGGTCACGTTCTTTGACATAAAAGGAATTGTGTATTATGAATATCTAGAGGAAGGTCAAACAATCAATAAGGAGTCTTATTTAAACATTATGAGACGTGTACGTGAATCAATTCGTCTGAAAAGAAGTGAAATGTGGAGTTCCAAAAATTGGATTATCCATCATGATAATGCACCACCACACACCGCTACATCTGTACTGACTTATTTGGCTAAACACGGCATCCAAATACTTCAACAACCTTCCTATTCCCCAGACCTAGCTCCAGATGATTTTTTTCTCTTTCCAAAACTCAAAATGGCTCTAAAAGGAAGGAGATTTGACACTAGAGAGTCCATCATAGCGGATTCGAAAAAGGTCTTGAAGAACACCCCAAAAGATGCCTTTTCTAAATGTTTTAAATCATGGGAGAAGAGATGGAAATTATGTATAGATGCGGGAGGGGACTATTTTGAAAAATACTAATAAAAATTTTTTTAATCATTCTATTTTTTTTTTTTTTTGACCAGTCTCATTATTTATTGGACACACCTTGTATATACATGATAAAAGGTACAACTTCTTCAAGTTTTATCCATGAGTGTAGGTCTAGTTGATAAATCAGAATATAAACTTTTTTTTCTGCAACCAAGACTAGGATTAGCTAGAAGCTAGAAGGACTTTTTTTTTAGTTGATAAACTTTTTCAAAGAGGGGTCATTGATCATTTCATCAGTCCGAACCCATTAGTAAATGCAAGTCCTCACATGGGATTCCTGCATCTTGTGAAGGCAAATTCCAAACAGCTTCAAAATGTAACAAAAAGTTTAAGAAGGATAATTCAACACATGTGATAATTCAACCATTTGTTCATATCTCGACCTCCAGCCTATCAAATACCCAGCATTATTTCATCCAACAATAATTCAACACCATCGATAATCCAGCCCTTTCAAATGTTGACAACATGTTGTTTAAATACAATTTTATCGCTGAGAACACATGACAACCCCATTCAGCGGGACTGTGGCAGTAGTTAAAGTAAATTGTAGCTAAAAGTGCCACATTGTAGCATGCAAACACTGGCCATATGTCACATGCCTTTTTCATTTCTCATGGAAAATTGATTCATTATTGGTTTAATAACCTTACCTAGCAACTACAAGTCACCAATGTAAACAATCAGGTAACACAAGGAAACAAAAATCTGGCGTAATGTTGGTGATGACATTTGTGATGCTACTTTGTAATACTTTTAAGCATGTTGAGCATTCACTAACTTTGGCTACAGCATCCATTGATCCATTGACAATTTTATAAGCTAGAGGACATGAAAAAATGGTCAAAGTATTGTAAGTGTTGAATTATTGTTGGTTGAATTAATGAGGTTAGACAGGCATAGCACATCCCTGTAAATACAGTTAAACCTGTCTATAGTGTCCCCTCTAAATAGCGCCTTCCTCTCTATAGCGCCTGATTTTAAACATAAAAATGAAAACATTTTACATTAAAAGTGACCTGTCTATAGTACCCCCTCTCTATAGCACCCTATTTTGGTGAGTTCCAAGAGGGGGTGCTATAGACAGGTTTAACTGTATCATTAATATTACCTGTTTCTTTCAATAATTTTATCCTATTTATTTTTTCTTATAGTCAGCACTTTAAATTTTTCCATTCTTGTTTATCAAACTGATAAAAACGCCAACTACCTCTCTATAGCAAACCCCAATGGGACTGAACCTATGGTTCACTATAGCCATGTTCCATTATAGCCATAGTTTGTGGTATTATAAAATAAAAATGGGGATTATTTCAGATCCTTAATAGGAAAAGTTTCGCTATATCCCAGGAAGAGAAAGAGCTTTACTGTATTTGAGATTGTGATAGTTTTCTCATTCAGTACTTTTGTCAGGTAACAATGCTGTTATAACTTATTTGGTCTAGTTACCTTATGTGATTTCTTTATGGAAAACAAAAAAAAAAGAAGGATTTAAACTTGTGAAAAAATAGTACAAATGTGATATTGTACTGAGATAAAGGCGCATAAATTGAGAAAAAAAATCACATTTGTACTATTTTTTTACATTGTTTTACGTTTTCACGCAATTCTGGCCTTAACTATCCCTTTCATGATATTTCAGGATGCCTGAATGACAAGTTTTTTGGTCGTTGAGGTACAGCTTGTACCACGTTGACAAGGGCCAACAGCCCGAAATGTGTATGTGGTTAGCTTTTCTTGATTAATCAAGAATGGGTATTTGGGAAATTTCTGAATAATTATAAATCAACGAATAGTTGATATTTATTCTGATAGATGGTGCAAGCTATCAGCAACTTTCAGTTACATGATAAGAAGATGCCTTTTTTTTCACTTTCTTAAGGATTTAATCTTGTTGAGAACAACAACAACAAGAGAGGTTCTAAACATAAGGTAATAGGACCAAATCCAAATAAATAAATAGTGTGTGACATTTCGGTAACAGCGTTGTTACCATCTTCAGGCAAAAGTACTGAATGATAGATATATACTTAGATAGAATGATAGATTCAGTACTTTTGCCTGAAGATGGTAACAACGCTGTTACGAAACGTCACACACTATTTATTTATTTGGATTTGGTCTTATTACCATGTGTTTATAATCTATAATCTAAATTGTGTCTTATCAAGAGAAGTTCTACTTAGATGACAGGTGAGACCTTGGCATCAATGGGCTTGGTGGAGAATTTATCCCTGCGCTCCCCGGCCTCGTCAAATAGCAGCACCACAGAGTCGGCTGTGCAGACTGCCAGCTTGGTGTTGTTGGGGGCCCAGGCCATGGCAGCGATCTTGGCTGCTCCATCCTGCTCTCACACACCCACATACTGGATTTAGGCTTTTTAATCAATGAAGCATCCAGGGTTAAATTTCTTTTACAATTCCTCTAGCTTTCAGGATAACATGCCCTTCAACAGGAGCAACTAGAACTTCTAGCTAACTATACACCACCCTTATACGTCTAGTTGCTCCTATTGAAGAGCATATTTGCCGAAAGCTAAAGAAATTGTACAAGAAACTTAGCCCTGGAAGCTTTATTGATTTTATTAAATTATAAGTCAGGAAAAGAATGTTTATTTTGAATCATTAGTAGGCTTTGTTTGTGTTATATATATAGCTTGGGAAGGTTTCATCCAAATGCTGCTTGTAAAATGTTGCATAGTTTACTAATATTTAAAATTTTAGGGGTTGGTTGAAGGATGGTCTAAACTGTTTGTTTTTGACCGCTGACTCGGGTTCGATTCCCACATTGGGCACTTTTTTATGATTTAAAAAAGAAATGCTCCAATGGCCCCCGATTCTAGCAAAAGTCCAACTCCAACAGCGAGTGCAAGTAACCAAATGGGGCTCTGGCACATTTGTAAGTGCAAAGTCAAACTGCTTTTCACATGTGTAGACATGTGGTGCACTTACAGTAAAAGCAGTCGCCTACTTCTACCCACCATGATTTTCATGGCCTGTACCACGTGTACTAGGGATAAACAAATAAAAAACTCCTGTTGAAAGGCATGCAAGTCTGAAAGTTAGAGAAAGTGTACAGGGAACTTATCCTTGGAAGCTTTAGCGATTTTATTAAATCATATAAGTCAGGGAAATAATGTTTATTTTAAATCATAAGTAGGCTTTGTTTGTGTTATATATAGCTTGGGAGGGTTTATTAAGGGTAGCAATCTTTAATTCAAATGCTGCTAGCAAAATGTTACTTAGTTGACAAAAAATCAAAATTTTGGTATTACCTATATTAAACTTCATTTTCAAATTACAATGCTTTGAATTTATATCATTTTTAATCACTGTTAATGATAAGGAAATGCGAGGTAACAAGACCACAAATCTATATAAATAAATAAAATGTGACATTTCTGTAACAGCATTGATACTAAAGCTTAACTAGTCATTTTTTTTTAATTTGGTTTGTGGTCTTGTTAACTTATATTTTTAATCACCTTCTTTTTTTTTATTGAAATGTTTTTGTTTTTTTTTAAGTTCCTATGGCGATAAGAAAAATATACATATAGAAATTAAACAACATGCTGTGGTAAAATTTCTCATTCAGTACTTTTGTCTGAAGATGGTAACAATGCTGTTACT
This sequence comes from Cordylochernes scorpioides, assembly GCA_030710605.1. NCBI lineage: Eukaryota > Metazoa > Arthropoda > Arachnida > Pseudoscorpiones > Chernetidae > Cordylochernes > Cordylochernes scorpioides. The sequence goes on from CP092872.1 coordinate 22,971,392, forward strand.
GAAATGTCACACACTATTTATTTATTTAGATTCGGTCTTATTAGCTTGTGTTTATAATCTATAATATATATATATATATTTTTTTTTTATTGCCATCTATCGTTAAAATTTTACACAAATAAATTTAAAAGAAACGCATTGCCAGTAAATTTATTTGTGTAAAATAATCTATAATCCAAATTGTGCCTTATCATTTATAGAAATTGTTTGAATAATAAAAAAAAATGGTTTGAAAAACTTTGAATTATAAGCAGTAGATACAGTGTCAAACCTACATTAGAGGACACACCTTTTAGAGGACACCTCTCTACAAAGGAAAATTTGCATTGGTCAAATTATCCTTTTTACTAATTAACAACTCTCCAGTAAAAGGATACCTCTCTGTAAAGGACGCTTGGGTTCTGAAACTAGATGTTGTCCAGAGAGGTTCTATTGTTTTAATACTGATATACTGTTGTGAATCTTGCTATAACAACATCACTGGTGACCATGATTTAATGTTGTTAAGGTGTTGTTAAAATAATTGAGACTATATATTTTATAATTAGGATGTTAAAACCAAGTTGCTGTTATAATGTGGCCCCCACTGTATATTCAAAATAAATTGTTCTTTAGAAACAAAAGGTAATAAGACCCAAATCCAAATAAATAAATAGTGTGTGACGTTTCATCACACACTATTTATTTATTTGGATTTGGTCTTATTACCTTTTGTTTCTAATCTATAATCCAAAATGTACAGTATAACCTCGTTAATTCGACACACCCCAATTCATAACTTGGTGATAATTCGACCATGTTCCGATGTACCGACCTCCGGCCTATCAAATAACAAACCGTAATTCGACAGTATCGATAATACGACAGTTCCGATAGTTCGACCATTTTAAAATTCGAATTTCGACAGTTGAATGTTATTTTACATGCAACTTTACCGCTAAACGGTATTACGGCGGCGACGATCGGCATCGGCGGGCGCCGATAGGATCGCGCCTGCGCACTTTTGGTTTCTGGTTAGTTTAAGTTTCACTTTGCAGTGCCGTTGCGCAATTTCGCGGATGTTATTGTTGTTTTTTACGCGGGAATTTCGGCATCATGCGCTAACTAATAATAATTTTTATTTTTTTTATTTTTAACATTGAAATATTTTAGCACTATTTTTAAATTTATAAATTTCTTTTTAAATAAATAAATCTTTATAAAATGATCCAACAATGATTATGATAACATTTTAATTCAATATTCTGTGTTAATTTGAATAAATGAGTGGGGCAAGAATGTCAGGTTCTGCCAAAAAAAATTGGAAACATAGTCAGTATCACCAGCTCACTTATGTGGAAAAAATGAAAATTATGGAAGAAATAGAACAAGGAAAATCACATAGTCAAGTTTCCAGAGAGAGAAATATTCCACGGTCCACCATTAGCACAAATTTTTAAAATAAATTCGTTATAAAATTTGCCTTTTTAAAATCTAATTTTAGCTCTACCTTGAAACGTGATCGTGACGGGGAATTCCCAGAGATTGAAGAAGCCCTGTTTAGGTGGATAAGGCAGGCAAATGCCATGAAACTTGCCATAAATGGCAATATCTTGAAAGAAAAGGCTATACTCTTGGCTTTGAAAATGGGTCAAGATAATTTTGAAGCTAGCAATGGCTGGCTAGAAAAGTTTAAGGCCAGAAGGAATATTGCTTTTAAACGACTTCATGGAGAAGCTGGAAGTGTGGATGCCAATAGTGTAGCCACTTGGAAAGGTGGGATTATTCCTTCACTTTTAGCTAAATACAGCCCACAGGACATTTTCAATGCTGATGAAACAGGGTTATTTTATAAACTTTTGCCTAATCAAACAATGACTATCAGAGGTGAGAAATGTGAAGGGGGTAAGAAGTCTAAAGAGAGAATTACAGTGTTGGTATGCTGTAATATGGATGGAAGTGAAAAACTGCCTTTACTTTATATTGGGAAATATAGAAGACCACGATGCTTCCATGGCATGAATATTCCCTCAAATTATCATTTTAATAAAAAAGCCTGGATGACTGGGGCAATTTTTACGATTGGCTGAAAAAATTGGACCAAATATTCAAAAGAAGAGAAAGAAAAATTTTATTAATTTTAGATAATTGCCCAGCCCACCAAATACCTGAAGGGTTACAGAACATTGAAATAAGATTTTTGCCCGCCCTAACTACAAGTGCATTACAACCCTGTGATATGGGTATCATTAAAGCCCTAAAAGATCAATATAGGAAACGAATGATAACGTATCTTCTCACTTGCATGGAAGAAAAAAAAATGCTCAAGTACATTTACTCTTTGCAATTAGCTGGCTAGAGGCTGCATGGGTTGGGGTTAGTTCTTCCACAATAAAAAATTGTTTTTCTCATTCAGGATTTGTGATGGATGAAGCAATGGAAGAAGTTTTTGAAGAAGAAATGAACAGATGTTTTGAGGCATTAAAAAAACATCAAGCCATTGATGTCAACTATATTGACTTCTTGGAAGTTGATAAAGATGTGCAAGTTGCTGGGGAACAGTCCATTGAAGAAATTGTAAAGGAGGTAATGGGAAAAGAAGAAGATGAAGAGGTAGAGCCAACAGAAAAATATTTAAACAAAACATCAATAACACCTGCAGCAGCAGTGGATGCCTTTAATACAATAAAAACTCTTTGTTATTTAAAAGACATTTCTGAGGAAGAAAGGCATGCATGTCTTTTAAAAATAGACTATCTGGAATACATCCTGAATAGGATTTCAGAGAAAAAACAGACATTTATAAAAGATTTTTTTAAATCTTGATTCTTTTCAAATAATATTTTTTAATTTTCTTTTTATTTTCCATATTTATTTTCTTTAAACTATTATTTAATTGGAATAAAATATTGTTTCGAAAATTTGTATTATTGTCATTTTGTCCCAGATACTAAAAGTTAATCATGAAAATAAAAAAAATAAATATAAAAAAGTACACACACAATGGTTTCAATTAATATCATTAATTTATATTACAAGGCTATTTATAAAAAATATATATATATTATTTTAGCTAGTTAGATGATTAGCTAATCATCTCACCTTAATTCAACACTTCCTTTAATTCAACCGAAAGCTCTGATCCCTTGGGGTGTTGAATTAGAGGTTCGACTGTACCTTCTATATTGCTTTTTGGAAACTATACTGCCATTTTGTCTATACAAATGCTAACAAACAATATCCATCAACCAGCCTAGCCAGTTGGATCTCTAACTCTGTGAGTTGATTGGTAGAACTTATATATAGTAACATTGATTTATTGACATCTTGTCAACACAATGACACAGTGTGCAATAAGAGAGGGAGAATATTTAGTATTTTATAAACACATTAATAGTTTATAAACACAAGGTAATAAGACCAAATCCAAATAAATAAATAGAGTGTTTCGGTAACAGCATTGTTACCATCTTCAGACAATCTTTTGTCTGAAGATGGTAACAATGCTGTTACCGAGATGTCACACACTATTTATTTATTTTGATTTGGTCTTATTACCTTGTGTTTATAAACTATAATCCAAATTGTGTGCCTTAACATTAATAGTTTCAATACTTTGCTACAGAGCAAATGTATCTCCTCTTTTTATGTAAATAAGTTTCAAATGTTTGTGATCAAAATGAGCAGCGTTATCACTCAGACAATGATAAGGTACAATTTGGATTATAGATTATAAACACAAGGTAATAAGACCAAATCAATTATTTTTGGGGTCGGTGGAAGGCTGGTCAAACCGATTGGTTTTCGACCACTACGACCCGGGTTCGATTCCCACATTGGACACTTTTTTCTGATTTAAAAAAAAAATGCTCCAATGGCCCCCGATTCTTGCAAAAGTCCAACCCCACCAGCGAGTGCAAGTAACCAAATGGGGCTCTGGCACATTTGTAAGTGCAAAGTCGAACTGCTTCTCACATGTGTAGACATGAGGTGCACTTACAGTAAAAGCAGTCGCTAACTACCCACCATGATTATCATGGCCTGTACCATGTGTACTAGGGATATTTAAAATATATATATATATATATATTATTTTTTTTTTTTTATTTGAATTTGGTCTTATTACATTACCTTTAGCTGATAATAGTAACAACACTGTTGCCAAAACACACACTATTTATTTATTTGGATTTGGTCTTATTGCCTTGTAGTTTTAATCTATAATCCAAATTTTACCTTTTCTAAAAGCTATATTGAAACAATAAAATTCCTAAATGCACAAAAATATACAAAAATGCCTCAAGTGCAATACCTCCAAAGCCTACCAGCATCACATTGTATTTTGTTCTGAATTAACTAGAGAATTTTTAATAGGTCTATAACCATCTAGATGAGATTTCTTGAACTGGTAAACAGCTAAGGAGATAAGCACCACACAATCTATTTTATACAGTAACTTGATTAGAGAAGTATTAATATGGATTGTTAAAACATTTATATAAGTTTATACTTCACAACTGACCATCTAATTAAACATAAAAATTCAGATTTCATCTACAAATCATTAATACTCCATATATCAATAAAAATCAAAATTTTTCAAATATATTATTGAAAAAATCTTAAATTTGAATCGTCAATATTTAGTTCTGGTAACAATAAAGGGCATAATAGAAGTTTATGTTTAAAATTATTTTTTTTTAATAGTTTAAAAATAAATTTTACATGCTAAATTATTGGTTTTCTATTCGCTTGTTGCATATAGGTTGCGATATGTTTATAGTTTTGTGTAGTCAAATTCTCAGTATTTTCTATTAGAAACAAAAATATGTATTTACTTGAGGAGGAGATATTGTTTTGAGATATTTTAAACGCATTAAATTTACTGCGAAATTACTTTTTGTTCATTTTCAAAAACTGAGTTTATAGGACAGTTACCATGACAACGAAACAAGCTATTAGTCAAAATAAATTATTAGCAATTATTGTTCCCGTAGGAATTTCATAAAAATCGTGAAAATTAAAATGATTATTTTGAAATAATACCAACCAAAATATTCATATAAATTCACTAAACTACGGTTATATATATATATATTTTTTTTACAACTTTTAAGAGCTATAATGATAAATAAAAAAAAATGAAAAGCTGTTTTGTAATAAAGATAGTTTTCAAAAATACTTCTCTTGGACTTTTGGAAATACAAACAAATTGAATCGAAAAGAAGAAATCTTAAAACAAATGCTAAATAACTTTTTCGATTGTTATGGCACAACATATGGAAACTGGTTAAATATTTAAAGATGTATATACGATATAGATTTTATTTTTGTTTAATTGCTTAATTATTATTGCATTCACTTTATTTTTTAAATAAAGAACATTGGGCCTACAGGGAATAATATTTTTGGAAAACATATTGCAACGAAAAGTGACTTCTAAAAAATTTTCCATAAACCCTCTTTAGGATCAAAAGGGGATATATATTTATATTTGAAAAATGTGTTATTTGTCACAATAGTGTTTAGGAATTTATCGATTAACAAACAGACAGACAAATTTTATTTTTATAATACAAATTAGGAAAGTTCAAAAGACTAATTTTATTTTATTCCATTAAATATTCTAAAGAAACTCTTCCTTCAGAGCATTTTCTTTTATTTAAAATACTGAGAAAATATTTTCATATATTCAACAAGTTGGTGTATAGATGAATCTGCAGTTTATAATATAGGCTCTATATTTAAAGCCTATTTAAATTAAACCCACAAATACTAAATTACATATTTAGTGATATAAAAATGATTAAGATTATAATGATGTTTATTTCTACTACTGATAAGATACCATCTTATGTTATGCAAACTTTCACTCGGGTCAACGAACCCAAGTGCATTTGTTAGTATCTATACATATAATATATTTATTAGTTTTTCCTCAGTTATTCATTCTAATCATTTTTCCAAGAAAAACTATAGCGCCATCTATTCTATAAAATTGAAAGCTTGGTTGAGCGCTATCATATTAACTCCTATTAAATGGCAAATAGTTGGGATGTGATATTGTAGGTACGATATTCTAAGCCAACTTTCTGGGTTGTTGGCGACTTCTAGAGCTCTTGGAATCTGGGTTATCAGAAAAAAATGAATAACTGTTAAAATATTGCAGCATAGTGTTTATTATTTTATGTACATATTATTAATTTCTTTATTCATATAATTTATATTTTGCTTCTCTAGAAACTTCCCCCATTGCTTAACTTGTATCTTATAAATGTTGATTTTGTACTTTCATTAAATAAATTGCTGTGTCATCCTGAAGTTTGTCTTTCCTAATTTTCTGCATTACAATATTTTTACTTTCAACTTTTAATTACATTTTTTTTACAAATATAAATATCACCCTTTTGATAGTTGATGCCATATTTATTGGTGCGACCTGAGAGAATTAAAATTTACAAATGGGGAAAGCGACTGCTATTAAATATATATAATAATTATACTCTGAAAATAAAAGTCTCTGTTAAATAAATAAATTGTATATATCACAAATTTGGCTTCAATATTAATAAAAGATTGACCTGCCGTTTTTGGCATCACAGCGTCTTCTTCTCACAGTTGTAGTTGATTTACTGTATGCTTGGTCAGTGTCTGATGATCTCACATACCTGTGCAACCCCAGTCTACTTCTTACCAGCGCTGCAATAAAAGTTAAGTACTGGTTTTGTTATGACTAATCGTGTTTTTTTATTTACGTCCTTCTTTTCTTTTATTTTTATTGTACATTTGAGTGTACGCGTTTCTGGGTGTTAAATTATTTCACTTTAGCTCCTAGTATTTTTATTTTTGTGTGTAACCCGCTGAAATAAGTTGAACTAGAGTTCAACTCTGTATCACCAGAATAGAGGCATGGCCCAAGGGTATAAAAATGTCTTTAATATATAAGTTGTCGATAAAAGGTTTGCAGATTTGGAATCAGCACACCGAAAAATCTTTAACACAGCTGTTACTTTGCTGGATCAAATGGTTTTTTTTTTTGGCTAACGCTAGCCATATTTTAAAGTTAAATGACAAAGTTTTCATTGAAAACACTATCAATGGAAACTTTGTTATTTAACTTAAAAATTTAATTGCTTTGGCGCTTTTTTTAGGTCATATCTACAGATGGCAATATAAAGAAGGAAAATGTAAAAAATAAGAATAACGTGGTCTAATAATGAGAAAGTTGAATATTTTATTTGACAGTTACTTTAATATAGGTATGAATAGTTTGTATTTTCTCGTTCAAATTGTGGCAAGAGGGAGGTCCCTCCTCCTTTCTCAACCGGGCTTGGGACCGGCTACGGCGGAGTTTCCCTTCCTCCCACCCTAGCGTCCTCAGTTGTCAAACAGGGACTTCAGCCAAGTCAAGCGACTGAAGAGAACCTGTTGACGAAGTGGCGGCAAGAGGACTTTTTCGTAGTATGTAACAAGAGAAGAAGCCACCTGGGCTTTTTCGCAAAGCGCAAAAAACTTGCGATTGGAAGCGATGTCGTGGCGTTTAAGACATTCCATCAAAGGTTTTCCAAGAAGAAAGACGTAGATTCTATTGGAAACTGGGAAGAACCGGGAATAATCTCCATCGCCTTCTCTGTCGACAATTTCTCCGAACGGCAATCCTTTGTTCTGTGCGGACAGATCGGTCCACAGGATGTCATCGCCAACTTTCAGTCGTGAACATCCAAAGTCGACGATAGTTGCCTTCAATCCACAAGATGGCACGGTAACAATTCTCCCATCGTAATGGAATTCGACTTTCTTTTCCGATGTCTGTTGCAGCAGCACATTTCCGCCGTGAAGATCTCTGTGTTCGAATTCCAAGAATTTTTCTGCGACGGACAACGAGCAAGAGACTTGGGACAGTATGCTCAATACTTCCTTTGGTTTAAGCTGTTTCGCATAAGAATCCAAAGAGCGACCAGCATCCTCCATTTTAAGTACATTATAATGTACTGAGCCGACTTTGATGTGGTCCGGAAGAATTGACTTCGACTTGGCTGCAAAGTCTTCTGCCGCTTTCCTCAATGGTTCTGGGTAGGATCCTTGGACCATCCACACTTTGTCGACGAAGGTAAATCCTTGGCAACTATTAGGCCCCGGTTCTCGAAGTTTCGATATCGCCATGGAAATGCGAACTTCCTTTAATGCGTGGGCAAGTTCAGTGGTGCCCTTCTTCTTTTCCCACTCAAGCACTGATATGGGAATGATTTTGAAGACCCACTTTGAGTCTTCAACCTCTAGGCCGTAAACTTCGCCGAATTTGCCTTCTCCAAGTTTTTTAGGAGTTGGTGCGGCAAATATTTCTTCAAAACAGAAGGTTCTTCCACCTTCGCACATTTTGAGAGCTGCTAGGTAGGCTCTTACCATGTAAAATTTTTGGCGACATTTCCAGCCGCGATAGCTACTCTGAATGATTATGGCCGCCAAATTTCGGCTCTTCTGCCAATTCAGGGCTCGCCACCACTTTTTGATGACTGCCACAGCTTCTTTCTGCTTCTTCTTTCTTGCAGCCATTAGCAGCCTCCTCTTCCACCACATTTTGATGGCATTTGATGCCTCCACTTGGGCCTGCCACCTTTTTTTTCTTGCTGCAGACACTAGTCTCCGCCACCTCCACCATCTCTGGATTCGTACCGCCGCCTCTTCTTCTTCTTCTCTCCTCCTTTCTGCTCCTGCACCTCGTAGAAATTCAGATTAAGCTAAAATACCTGATATTAGACATATACTTACCACAGAGCCAACATGCCATAAAAAGATTTAAAAATCTCGCCAGCCACATTTTCATTTCGCTTTGGTCACTTCGAAAGCTCGGTTATAAAAGGGGTCTACAATTGTTGCTATCAATCAACTAGACCAGAGATTATAACTATCAATTACAGAATGATAACAATTTGTGAAAATTCGAAACTATTATAGACGCGTATGATTATTTTAAAAATTAAACAATTTCTACTGCCCATACTGCAATGGGAAAAATCAATGGGAGGGATTGGCTCATCAGTGGTGAACCCTCCCAGCGGTTTCGCCAGTTTAATCTACCATACCGCTGTTATATTGCATTTTTCGGTTTTCCTTTTATATTGATACTGATACTAGACTCTTGGAATGGGTATTTTAGATGAACCATGGACAGAAGGACTTTGAGGACAGTCAAAGTACATACAATTATAAATATATATAAAGTGGGTTCACCACTGATGAGCCAGGCCCTCCCATTAATGTATAATTGCAGTAAGGGCAGTAGAAATTGTTAAAAAAAAAATCATACGCGTCTATAATAGTTTGAGTCAAAAGGCGATCCATTAATTAAGATTGTATAAAAGGGCTTACCTGGATCTGTAAAGAAAGAAAAAAAAACAATTTTTTTCCCAAAATATTTCGAGAGATTGCTCCCTCTTTATTACTGTGCAATAAATTGATAAAGAGGGAGCAATCTCTCGAAATATTTTGAGAAAAAAAATTTTTTTTTTCTTTACCGATCCAGGTAGGCCCTTTTATAAAAGCGTCTATAATAGTTTTGAATTTTTATAACAGATGGCACGCTAAAGCATCATAGTAGCTATTTGTATATAATAAAGTAATATTACTACCTATAATAAACATTTGGAAAATACATCAACCAATTATATATTTATTTATCAACGTTCCAGTAATTCGCTGCCGCTCTCCTCAGGGGAGAGTAACATGGAGTCACTGAAATGTCAGCGATTATATATATAATTGGTTGACAATTGAAATAATTTTATTGACATCTTATCAATACATTGAATGTGCACAGTCTTCACTATTTAAAAACAGATAATATGCATTATATACACTATGTATAATGAATATGGCGCCTCTGCCAGCGCTGCAGAGTTTGGTGGAGAATCGCCAGGAGAATACGTAGATCGCGTACTTCGCCGCTGAGAAGATGGTGATGGCGTGGTCCTCGAGACCAACTGGAAAGATCCAGGACTGCAGGTCCGGTCGATGATGGAAAACATCTCTCGGATGACAGGGCGATGTAGTCATGTATTGTCCTGTAGTTGATGTAGTCATGTATTTGCCAAACAAGCTTCCACAACCAACAAATGATCTATAATAACCTTGGTACATTTAGGAGTAGGAAAATAAATAAAGCCAGAAAGCGACCAGGGTATTGAATTAATGACAAAGAACATCTCCTGATAGTACAGAAGGTTACAATCAGCAACATTCCATTGCCGATTCAGAAGCAGCTCTCTCTTTCCTTAATATTTAGAGATATATTATTACTTTGTTATACAATCGTCATATTTATTAAAAAAAAATTAAATTTATATTTAATAATTTTCAGCTTGTGAAGTATTTTTGACTGGAATTTTAAAATGAATACGTGGTAGTTTTAAAACTTTGATTTATTTTTTAAAACCTTTAAGTCGCTCAAAAAAATATATATATACTTTGAAATGTGAAAAATAAGGGGTAAATAGAAAAAAAAGGTCAGGTGTTGATATTAAAAACAAAAGAGACATATCCTGACCGCTCACATGAGCATTTTAGATGGCAGAGCGCCATCTAAAGGAACAAAAATCAACTAAACGTTTATTTAGGCTTGTTTCATAATATTTTGCCAACCCATTTTCGATAAATCAAGAAAAGCCAACCACGAACGTCAGCATAGTGAAGACTGTACCTCAACGACCAAATATTTGTCCTAAGAAGCTTTCTGAGAAATCAAAAAATGGGTATTTAAGGACAAATTTGCGTGAACACGCTGAAAAAAAAAAAAAACATAATTTTGGAATATTACACAGAGTAACAATGGCTATAGATGAGCTCGTGTTTGAAAAGGAACTTGTATGTATATAATTATTATTGTTTTTGTTGTTTTCATGTAGACATATATACCAAGATTTGTTATTAATAATAAATAATATGTAAAGTTAAATTGGTTACGGATTCAACCTTCTTACTTACTTTAATTACATAACACATAATAGAAAAAATACCAGGTGTATATTGATGTTAAAAACAAAAGAGGCATATCCCGACCGTGGGTTGGGCAACAACATAATATGTAAAGTTAAATTGGTTACGGATTCAACCTTCTTACTTACTTTAATTACATAACACATAATAGAAAAAATACCAGGTGTATATTGATGTTAAAAACAAAAGAGGCATATCCCGACCGTGGGTTGGGCAACAACATAATATGTAAAGTTAAATTGGTTACGGATTCAACCTTCTTACTTACTTTAATTACATAACACATAATAGAAAAAATACCAGGTGTATATTGATGTTAAAAACAAAAGAGGCATATCCCGACCGTGGGTTGGGCAACAACATAATATGTAAAGTTAAATTGGTTACGGATTCAACCTTCTTACTTACTTTAATTACATAACACATAATAGAAAAAATACCAGGTGTATATTGATGTTAAAAACAAAAGAGGCATATCCCGACCGTGGGTTGGGCAACAACATAATATGTAAAGTTAAATTGGTTACGGATTCAACCTTCTTACTTACTTTAATTACATAACACATAATAGAAAAAATACCAGGTGTATATTGATGTTAAAAACAAAAGAGGCATATCCCGACCGTGGGTTGGGCAACAACATAATATGTAAAGTTAAATTGGTTACGGATTCAACCTTCTTACTTACTTTAATTACATAACACATAATAGAAAAAATACCAGGTGTATATTGATGTTAAAAACAAAAGAGGCATATCCCGACCGTGGGTTGGGCAACAACATAATATGTAAAGTTAAATTGGTTACGGATTCAACCTTCTTACTTACTTTAATTACATAACACATAATAGAAAAAATACCAGGTGTATATTGATGTTAAAAACAAAAGAAGCATATCCTGACCGTGGGTTGGGCAAACATTATGAAACAATTTGAATCAACGTTTAGTTGATTTTTGTTCCACTAGATGGCGCTCTGCCATTTAAAATGCTCATATGAGCGGTCAGATAATGCTTTGTTTGTTTTTAATACTTTGAAATATATACATGAATATTTGTTTTTGATACCCAAAAAGGAAATAATGAAAGCATCAGAATTCAGAATGAAAATTGGTAGTTTGCTTACCACGATATATGGAACTTTAATTTTTAATTGTTGCTTATATATGATTTTATTATTTTTTTTTTCCTTTAAAGTGTTGCTCGATGCTTTTATTCCACGATGGCATCAAACAAGGATGCAACTATTATAGTGCGCCAAAAAGAACCTCGATTCGTCTGAAAAACATTACATGGCGCAATTCCTGCTTCTAGGTTTATCGTTGATCTCACCATTGAAGTTTCTCCTGTCTATGATGTAGCATCAAAGGTAGCCGAAGACATGACGACGAGCTGAGAGTCAATGCTGCTGCAAACGTCCTCGAACTGTTCGTGCAGATATTATTTGACTTGAAAACTACCCCATTTATCTTCAAAGATACTTCGGCCAGTAAATATTTTTTATTGTCTCGACGTTTCGACAATTTTTTTTTGTCCTCGTCAGGAGTGAACAAAATATTTTTGACGAAACGTCGAGATAATAAAAAGATTTACTGGCTGAAGTATCTTTGATTTGAAGAACTATGAATTCCGGCCAGGGGCAGTCTCTATCTTTACGATACCCCCATTTCTATACTAAGAGTTCTTGACGTGGCAGTTCGATTCATTAAGACCATGCAGAAGATGCCGCAATCCCGGTTGGCTAGCATTTCTTCTTCTTAAACGAGATATCGTTACAACTTCTCACAACGAGGAAACGTTTTAAATGTACTTTATGTTTTAGAGATAAACCTGTTGTATAATCTTTTTTTTTCCAACAGATTGTTATTGTCGCTACCGGCGCCTAATTTGCATAAATGCATTGTAAATATAATAATTGTATATTACAAAATCTTCATATCGTATGAATTTCACGTCTGTAATGCGTTCGTCTTCTTGGTTTAGCAATTTTAATGGCTAGTAGTGTATATTACCACACACACTGCTGAATATAATCATTTGGAAAATAAGCATTTTGCAAGGCCTTTTTAACTCCTTGCTAAATTCTTTAATTTTTATTTTTACCTGACGAGAATAAAATGTTTTTGTCGAAACGTCGAGAGAATAAAACAACACTTACTGGCCGAAGTGCCTCTTAATTCTAAAAACTTTTTGAAATGTTTCTTTTTTAGAAGTCTTAAGAGATTTTAAATGGTATAAATTATTGTTGTATTTTGATAAACAATTATAGACAAAATTTAAGGAATTTGTACCTTTTAGCATGAATATACAAGTATTTTAGATATTATTATATTTTCTTTATCTCTATTTTTACCCCTTTGTATATTTCCCACTTCCATAGGTTTCTCCGTCTTGTAACCCCAAGGAGAATCCTCTGCAAGACCGTGTGTCTTAATAAAGGTTTTTGTGTGTGTGTGATATTATTATATTTTACTATATGGAAATTTTACCGGGAGGATATTGATATAAAAAGACAAAGGTCGCCTCTCCCGTCGAAATAAACGTTAGCTAGACGCCATCTCTTGACCGCGCTGCAAACTATATTATACTACTATAATATATTTTACTATTTATTTTTAAGGAGAGTGTATGGATGGCATGTTACCACCACCTTACCAATTTTTAAGGAGAGTGTATGGATGGCATGTTACCACCACCTTACCAATTTTTAAGGAGAGTGTATGGATGGCATGTAACCACCACCTTACCAATTTTTAAGGAGAGTGTATGGATGGCATGTTACCACCACCTTACCAATTTTTAAGGAGAGTGTATGGATGGCATGTTACCACCACCTTACCAATTTTTAAGGAGAGTGTATGGATGGCATGTAACCACCACCTTACCAATTTTTAAGGAGAGAGTGTATGGATGGCATGTTACCACCACCTTACCAATTTTTAAGGAGAGTGTATGGATGGCATGTAACCACCACCTTACCAATTTTTAAGGAGAGTGTATGGATGGCATGTTACCACCACCTTACCAATTTTTAAGGAGAGTGTATGGATGGCATGTTACCACCACCTTACCAATTTTTAAGGAGAGTGTATGGATGGCATGTTACCACCACCTTATCAATTTTCAAGGAGAGTGTATGGATGGCATGTAACCACCACCTTACCAATTTTTAAGGAGAGTGTATGGATGGCATGTTACCACCACCTTATCAATTTTCAAGGAGAGTGTATGGATGGCATGTAACCACCACCTTACCAATTTTTAAGGAGAGTGTATGGATGGCATGTTACCACCACCTTACCAATTTTTAAGGAGAGTGTATGGATGGCATGTTACCACCACCTTACCAATTTTTAAGGAGAGTGTATGGATGGCATGTTACCACCACCTTATCAATTTTCAAGGAGAGTGTATGGATGGCATGTAACCACCACCTTACCAATTTTTAAGGAGAGTGTATGGATGGCATGTTACCACCACCTTACCAATTTTTAAGGAGAGTGTATGGATGGCATATTACCACCACCTTACCAATTTTTAAGGAGAGTGTATGGATGGCATGTTACCACCACCTTACCAATTTTTAAGGAGAGTGTATGGATGGCATGTTACCACCACCTGACCAATTTTTAAGGAGAGTGTATGGATGGCATGTAACCACCACCTGACCAATTTTTAAGGAGAGTGTATGGATGGCATGTTACCACCACCGTACCAATTTTAAGGAGAGTGTATGGATGGCATGTTACCACCACCTTACCAATTTTCAAGGAGAGTGTATGGATGGCATGTAACCACCACCTTACCAATTTTTAAGGAGAGTGTATGGATGGCATGTTACCACCACCGTACCAATTTTTAAGGAGAGTGTATGGATGGCATGTTACCACCACCTTACCAATTTTCAAGGAGAGTGTATGGATGGCATGTAACCACCACCTTACCAATTTTTAAGGAGAGTGTATGGATGGCATGTTACCACCACCGTACCAATTTTTAAGGAGAGTGTATGGATGGCATGTTACCACCACCTTACCAATTTTCAAGGAGAGTGTATGGATGGCATGTAACCACCACCTTACCAATTTTTAAGGAGAGTGTATGGATGGCATGTTACCACCACCGTACCAATTTTTAAGGAGAGTGTATGGATGGCATGTTACCACCACCGTACCAATTTTTAAGGAGAGTGTATGGATGGCATGTTACCACCACCTTACCAATTTTTAAGGAGAGTGTATGGATGGCATGTAACCACCACCTTACCAATTTTTAAGGAGAGTGTATGGATGGCATATTACCACCACCTTACCAATTTTTAAGGAGAGTGTATGGATGGCATGTTACCACCACCTTACCAATTTTTAAGGAGAGTGTATGGATGGCATGTTACCACCACCTTACCAATTTTTAAGGAGAGTGTATGGATGGCATGTTACCACCACCTTACCAATTTTTAAGGAGAGTGTATGGATGACATATTACCACCACCTTACCAATTTTTAAGGAGAGTGTATGGATGGCATGTTACCACCACCTTACCAATTTTTAAGGAGAGTGTATGGATGGCATGTAACCACCACCTTACCAATTTTCAAGGAGAGTGTATGGATGGCATGTAACCACCACCTTACCAATTTTTAAGGAGAGTGTATGGATGGCATGTTACCACCACCGTACCAATTTTTAAGGAGAGTGTATGGATGGCATGTTACCACCACCTTACCAATTTTTAAGGAGAGTGTATGGATGGCATGTAACCACCACCTTACCAATTTTTAAGGAGAGAGTGTATGGATGGCATGTTACCACCACCTTACCAATTTTTAAGGAGAGTGTATGGATGGCATATTACCACCACCTTACCAATTTTTAAGGAGAGTGTATGGATGGCATGTTACCACCACCGTACCAATTTTTAAGGAGAGTGTATGGATGGCATGTAACCACCACCTTACCAATTTTTAAGGAGAGTGTATGGATGGCATGTAACCACCACCTTACCAATTTTTAAGGAGAGTGTATGGATGGCATGTTACCACCACCTTACCAATTTTCAAGGAGAGTGTATGGATGGCATGTAACCACCACCTTACCAATTTTTAAGGAGAGAGTGTATGGATGGCATGTTACCACCACCTTACCAATTTTTAAGGAGAGTGTATGGATGGCATGTAACCACCACCTTACCAATTTTTAAGGAGAGTGTATGGATGGCATGTTACCACCACCTTACCAATTTTCAAGGAGAGTGTATGGATGGCATGTAACCACCACCTTACCAATTTTTAAGGAGAGTGTATGGATGGCATGTTACCACCACCGTACCAATTTTTAAGGAGAGTGTATGGATGGCATGTTACCACCACCTTACCAATTTTCAAGGAGAGTGTATGGATGGCATGTAACCACCACCTTACCAATTTTTAAGGAGAGTGTATGGATGGCAAATTACCACCACCTTACCAATTTTTAAGGAGAGTGTATGGATGGCATGTTACCACCACCGTACCAATTTTTAAGGAGAGTGTATGGATGGCATGTTACCACCACCTTACCAATTTTTAAGGAGAGTGTATGGATGGCATATTACCACCACCTTATCAATTTTTAAGGAGAGTGTTTGGAAGGCATGTTACCACCACCTACCAATTTTTAAGGAGAGTGTTTGGAAGGCATGTTACCACCACCTTACCAATTTTTAAGGAGAGTGTTTGGAAGGCATGTTACCACCACCTTACCAATTTTTAAGGAGAGTGTATGGATGGCATATTACCACCACCTTACCAATTTTTAAGGAGAGTGTATGGATGGCATGTTACCACCACCTTACCAATTTTTAAGGAGAGTGTATGGATGGCATGTTACCACCACCTTACCAATTTTTAAGGAGAGTGTATGGATGGCATGTTACCACCACCTTACCAATTTTTAAGGAGAGTGTATGGATGGCATGTTACCACCACCTTACCAATTTTTAAGGAGAGTGTATGGATGGCATGTTACCACCACCTTACCAATTTTTAAGGAGAGTGTATGGATGGCATGTTACCACCACCTTACCAATTTTTAAGGAGAGTGTATGGATGGCATGTTACCACCACCTTACCAATTTTTAAGGAGAGTGTATGGATGGCATGTTACCACCACCTTACCAATTTTTAAGGAGAGTGTATGGATGGCATGTTACCACCACTGTTTTGTTTCCCACTTGGCAAATACGAAAGTAGGAAAAGCAGAATGATTGTTTACAAAACAATTTGTTCTCGTAAGGCTTAATTGAATATAATGTTTTATAATAGGTTAAAGAAATGAGTTTACTTATCTTTGGTCAGGCAATCATCCCAAGCTTTACAAATGAATTTATTTTATTTTTCTTTACAATGAATATTTAAAGAATACGATTTAAAGCCGCAGCTATGAAAGGCATGGTTCTTTAGTGGCGCGCGGTGGTAAGAATCTTCTAGAAGGTGGCGAGCTCCCTCTGGCGGCGCAGCCAGATGGCCTCCCATTGGTCAGCGATGACGCAGTTCCTTCACCGCCGCGCGTACATCGCCGCGCGCTGCCTTCTGCTACCTATGTTAGAATAAAACGAAACAACCACCTTACCAATTTTTAAGGAGAACGTTCGAATTTACGATTCCCATTATGAATGGGAAATCCGCATTTATATAAGTGAACAAAGAGTGGTTTATGTTTAAAATATGAAACTTCCTTAAATTTTGTTTATGAGTGTATATAGATTCACAATATTCAGTTACATTTCGCTTTAAAAATGCCCGTTTATTGCGCTAATTATTTCTGGCGTCCTTTTAATTTTTTTTTTTCGATTTCCCGTATACAACGCTAACATCTTTAGGCGATCTTCCGAAATGTCCTCTTAACAGACAAGTGACAATAGGCGAAATAGTCAGTGATTAAGTTCTCACGGATTTATTGATTCATTCCCATTCAATAGTTTCATGTTATTACCGTTTTATCTACTACAGAATTTTTTACTTTGAAAGTTTATATTTGTATCTTGTAAATGGACCTATACCACATGTATATATCTCTACGTATATAAGGGCATTAATATGTAGTTTGTAATCAAGAACTGAAATGAATTTGACGTCAACTTTTCTTTTGAAACATTAAAACAAGCTTTCTGTTTATTCCTACTGCTATGAATCTTATTGTTTATCTATTTGTACTCTTGTGTAAATAAAATATTATTATGATGTAATACTATCATGTTTTATTGCGCTTTTGGGCTAATGTCCCAGGATATACCCGCGCTATAACCAAGTTTTACTGTAGAGTTTAAATCAAGGCTTTATATATTTGAACATGTAAAATACTTTAGTGCGAATGTTTCATTTTAAATAATTTTCTATCGCCCTTACCGCAATGATAAACATATTTTAGAGGGCCTGGCTCATCAATGGTGAACCCTCCCAGCGGTTTCACCAGTTCAATTTACCATACCGCTGTGATAGGTGATTGGGTGATTAGGTTTTTTTTTTTTTTATTTATATCCGGTAATTTAGAGAATTCTACACCTTAGGGTACTTACGAAAATATGGATATGAGCTATGAGACCAGTAGAATTTCATTTCTGGATTCAAAGATGGCGTGCTAATATATCATATTAATATATACAGTTACGAGCGTCATCCGTTCTTAATTCTTCATCTCCTAATCATTTGTCATCTCTGTCACCGTTTGCTTTTTTTTTTTGGAATGGCACCCTCCTATTGGTTGGCTACGATCACGCCACCTTTGCCCCCCCCCCCCCCATCATGCCCCCCCCCCCACTCGCTTTTTCGTTTTTGTAACTATTGTGTTGGAGCGGGTCGCTCCTTAAATATATGCATATATTAGTTAATAACTAAATGGAATCCTCTCTTTCTTTTTCCCAGTAAGAGACGCCTACGGAAGCCAACAGTACATAGACAGATAAAGCACATAGGCTATAGTTATTAACTAATATATGCATTTATTTAAGGCGCCAATTTATAATTGTAACAAATAGTATTTGAATAAAAACATTCAATCGGGTAAAACACGGGCGTTGCCCGGGTCATTCGGCTAGTTTAATATATGCATGAAAAGCTATATGTTTGAGAATTAATGAATCACATATAGCTATATAACAATTAAACATTTTTATTTCCCTCTTCAATATTCTAATAATACATATATATATTATTATATATATAACAATATGTAATATTATAGATATAGCTTTCACATGTGTTATAATATAATATAGCGTTTTTTCCCATATAATATATACATACATCAATCTCACACAATATATATTATTCTTATATTCTTTGATTAGGAAAAAAATATATTTTATATATATAAAATGTTCACATTTTGGCAAAATATATAACATGATATAGATGGTTATAACAAGTATGATTTTTTATAACAAATGATAATACATTTTAAAATATGATTTTATATGTAGATAGTATATAGAAATGTGTATACGATATATTTACAAAACATCTAGAAATATAGTTTAAATAGTTTCTACTCTTTGTGCCAATAGATATTTGAAAGAAAGGATATACTATCTAAAAGAAATATAATGAATATAAATCAAAAGATTGATTATAAATGGCATGTTATTGCTTTGTATTAATTTATGACTAACTTGTCCTTAATTGTTTGCGGGAAAGCATTACTCGATGCAAATATTTGAATTTAATTATACTGTCCTAAAAGCTTATGTCCATAGTTCACTTAAATACCATTTCTAAGATTTCACCCTTCAGTATAGTATATAAAAACAGAATGATCCAATACAGTATTAGAGATCTAAAGAAGCGGTCTGGTAGATTAAATTGACGAAACCGCTGGGAGAGTTCACTACTGATGAGCCAAGCCCTCCCAATATTTTTTTTTCATCGCAGTAAGGATAGTAGAAGTTTGTTTTATTTGTGAAAAGAAACATTTAAGTCTTAATGTCTTTATTCGTTATAAATCAAAAGATTGATTATAAAGGCAATCAGTTTCTTTATTCCAAACTGGTAAATTGTCAATCAAAATATCATATCGAATGATCCTATATTAAAATTATATTTTAAGTTACTCATATATGTATATAGAAAACAGAATAATCATTTAAAAGCACGAATGTTAATTTTATACACAAAACAAACTTCTATTGTCCTTACTGCGATTTAAAAATAAATTGGGAGGGCTTGGTTCATCAGTAGTAAACCCACCCAGCGATTTCGCCAATTTAATCTACCAGACCGCTTCTAAGAGCTCTAATACTGTATTGAACGATTTTGATTATATATTCTGCACTAAAGGGTGGAATATAAGAAATAGTATTCAAGCAAACTATGGTTATAATAATATATATTTTAACCTATAGGACATGCAACAACTGTCCTGGTGTGGAACTAACACCTACTCACATATTCTCATGCCCAGCAATGGCCGCAGCCTTGCAGAAAATTGACATGGATCCAGAGCAGCAGCTTTACACACCCAAAATAGTGGACATTGTTGATGCTGTGATAGAGATGCATGAGGACATCTGAGACTCTTCATTGGACACGACAACAACAACAACAACAGTAGAATTACAAATAAATATTTGCATCGAGCAATGCTCTTCCGCAAACAATAAGGAAAAGGTCAGTTAGACATAAATTAATACAAAGCAATAACGCGCCATCTATATATAGAAAATTAAATCATTTAAAAGCACGTCCCAATATATTTTTTCATCGAAGTAAGAACAGTAGAAGTTTTTTTTTTTGTATAAAAGAAACATTCGTGCTTTTTTAAATGATTTCGTTTTATATTTATAATATGGGGCGTTATTGCTTTGTATTATGTTACTTATATACAAATAATATATTTGAAGTAAGAGAATAAACGACAAAGATATTTCAATTAAGGATTGAGGAACGATTGCTATTGCTTAGGTTAGTTTCTTTTAATAAGACATAATCGTCTAGTTTTAGCGATTAATTGTGCTTCTATAGGTGTTCTTCCTATAAATTTCTTGTAGAAGAACAATCGAATTCAAAAGCAAGTACGAATAGGTTCTATACAAACTATTTGTTTTAAACCTTAGAGATCGTTTCTTGAGATTCTTAGTAAAATATATATATGGAAAATATGGCTGTCGATGATCTCCAGAACCAGAACTTGACAGTTTGCAATAAATAAAGTTCGGAACCATTATAGATGCGTATGATTCTTTTAAAAATTAAACAATTTCTACTGCCCTTAAAAGAATCAGACGCGTCTATAGTAGTTTCGAATTTCCATAACAGATGGCGCGCTAATGCATCATAATAAAGAAAGTCTTTGCTTCTGTCGTAATCTTTTGATTGATATTGCTATTGAGATTTGAAAGATTATTGATATTTTAGAAGAAATAAGATTTCAAAATCTGGCGTAATTTACAAGAGTAAAAGATGGGAGTTAGTAAGTTGGAATATATCACAATTGGCTTAGAGCCTGGTGGCTTTTTCTCCTGGAAGGGGAATGGCAAGATGCTGGGGTAGTGGAGATTTCCTGGTAGCTTCAAGGTGAGCCGTTGGTTTCTTCGTCCCCTCCATCTGATCCGCTGGTATCTTCTTGGTGTCAGTCTGAACCGCTGGCTTATCCTTGGTGTTGATTTGAACCGCTGGTTTAATTGAACCGTTGGTGTCTGACTTAGGTTTCTTCTTGGGGAACATGAGGGCGTCAAGGTTGACCAGGGGCCCCTCGAGCACCAGGTATAGGATGGCGCTGATGAGCAGGGTCAGCACGAGAACGCCGAAGAATTCCATCACCTAACACATCAAGGCAGTTAGTACCTTTATAATATCGGCCATGTAACTTGGATGCAAATTCCTTTCTAATATAGCGGATATAGCCTGGAACTTAGCTTCTTTTTAATATCGCGGATATAGATTAGAAATAAATTTCTTTCAAATATCGCGCATATATCTTGGAACTTGGTTTCTTTCTAACATCGCGGGTATAACTTAGAAGTGAGCTCCTTTCAAACATCCGCATATAGCTTGGCACTTCGTTCCTTTATAATATCGCGCATATAGCTTGGAACTTAGTTCCTTTATAATATCGCGCATATAGGTTGGCATATAATTCCTTTCAAACATCCGCATATAGCTTGGAACTTAGTTCCTTTATAATATCGCGCATATAGCTTGGAACTTAGTTCCTTTATAATATCGCGCATATAGCTTGGAACTTAGTTCCTTTATAATATCGCGCATATAGGTTGGCATATAATTCCTTTCAAACATCCGCATATAGCTTGGAACTTAGTTCCTTTATAATATCGCGCATATAGCTTGGAACTTAGTTCCTTTATAATATCGCGCATATAGGTTGGCATATAATTCCTTTCAAACATCCGCATATAGCTTGGCACTTCGTTCCTTTATAATATCGCGCATATAGCTTGGAACTTAGTTCCTTTATAATATCGCGCATATAGGTTGGCATATAATTCCTTTCAAACATCCGCATATAGCTTGGAACTTAGTTCCTTTATAATATCGCGCATATAGCTAGGAACTTAGTTCCTTTATAATATCGAGCATATAGGTTGGCATATAATTCCTTTCAAACATCCGCATATAGCTTGGAACTTAGTTCCTTTATAATATCGCGCATATAGGTTGGCATATAATTCCTTTCAAACATCCGCATATAGCTTGGAACTTAGTTCCTTTATAATATCGCGCATATAGCTTGGAACTTAGTTCCTTTATAATATCGCGCATATAGCTTGGAACTTAGTTCCTTTATAATATCGCGCATATAGCTTGGAATATAATTCCTTTCTAACATCGCGTATATAGCTTGGAATTGAGTTCCTTTCTAACATCGCGCATATAGCTTGGAATTTAATTCATTTCTAACATCGCGGGTATAGCTTAGAAGTGAGCTCCTCTCTAACATCGCGCATATAGCTTGGCATTTAGTTCCTTTATAACATCGCGCATATAGCTTGGAACTGAGTTCCTTTCTAAAAAAACATCACGAAAATAGCGCTTAAAGGTAAATTCCTTTCTAACATCTTGCACACAGCATTTTCAAAAATTCTCCGGCGTCATCCTACAGCCTCTCTATAGCGAACAACTTACAAACTCGAAGTTGTTGAAGGGCAGGGTTCTCTGACGCCAGGCGCTCCGTGCCCACAGGACGGGGAACTGTACGAGGTAGGCGAGGTACGTGAGGCGGTTCAGGGGCAGGAACACCTTCCAAGAGAGCAGGGTGTTGATGGGTCCTGAGACAGAACAACTCACAAGGTCGAAACCTCACACAGAGCACCTTGATACACATAACATGAGCTCAATAACTCCATCTCACACAGATGATTGCTTGGTCTCAAGATAGAAATTATGTTCCCATTTATCATCAAAAGACTATCATATTAAACTAAAAGGTAATGCAATGCTATTATAAGGTTATGTAGAAAGAAGAAGAGTAAATTTGATATACTTGATATTCCAGACATTTCTACAATTTAAAGTTAGAAATACCATCTATCCCCTACAATGATTATATTTTATAGAATTTATTTATAATAAAAAAAGGTATAACAAATGAAAACGCGAAATTCGCAAAAGACGCAAATGTTTCCTTTCACACAAATAAATTAAACTTCTGTCTTTACTGCGATGAAAGATATTGGGAGGGCTTGGTTCATCAGTGGTGAACCTTCCCAGCGGTTTAGTCAATATAATCCTCCAGACCGCTTCTTTAGAGCTCTTATACTGTATTGGATCATTCTGCTTTTATATGTTACACTGAAGGGTGGAATCTTAGGAATGGTATTAAACAAACTATGGACATAGCTTTCATGACAGTAGAATTACTGTTGTAATATTTCATAAATAGATTCGCTAAAATAAATTAATGCGAAATAACGGTAATACTTAAGGAAGATTAAATTTTATTGCCATCTATCGTTAATATTTTACACAAATAAATTTACTGGCAAAACGTTTCTTTTAAATATCATCAAATATTATCTCTACAGACCTTACTGAAATGTTATGAGTTATTGAATGAGAGGGCTTGGCTCATCAGTAGTGAACCCTCTCAGCGGTTTCGCCAAATTAATCTCTAGACCGCTCTACTATTGTATTGGACTGGTTCTGTTATATACCCTGCATTTTCTATGGAAGGCAGCTTAGGGGTGTTTAGTGAACTATGGACATAAGCTTATAGGTCTGTAGAGGTACATACATATAATTTCAAGGTATTGCATCGAGCAAAGCTCTTCCGCAAAATATGTTTTCATAACCAATATATATTAGTAAATTAAATTTTATTGCCATCTATCGTTAATATTTTACACAAATTTAAACACCATATTATTTGTGTAAAATATCAACTTAAGGAAGAGTTTATTTTATTGGAGAGTCAGGCTGGGCGAAGTTTCAAGTTAAAATATCTTCAACGGGTCTCTATCAGTAAAACGTGGTTCAAATAAGCTGAGTATAGATGACAAATCGAGAGTAGAATTTCCATACCTGAGTCCAAACAACATCTATAAAATCGACAGAACTTCCGTTATCAACCGTTTATTTTAGTTCTGCTGATATGTTAGATGTTATAGCGGTTGTTTGGTCCACTCGTGTGGAACTATCACTTCTATATACAGTAGGACCTCCATGAGAGGACATTGCGCTAGAGATCATCTCTCTGCAAAGGACAGTTATCATTTGCATAATTACTATTTTTTACTATTTGTAAATTGTCCGATAAGAGGACACTCTCCTCCCTAAAGGATACTTTGGGTTTTCAATTAGGTGTCCTACAGGGAGGTTCTACTGTATATATGCCATCTTTGAAATCACGTTTTAATGTTAGACCCGTTAAAGAGATTATCTTGAAACCTTGCTACAATCTTTTTTATTATTATTATCCTTAGTACACGTGGTACAGGCCATGATTATGATGGTGGGTAAAAGTTTACAAATGCTTTTACTGTAAGTGCACCACATATCAACACATGTGAAAAGTAGTTAAACTTTTGCACTTACAAATGTGCCAGAGTCCAGTTTTGGTTACTTTCACTCGCTGGTGGGGTTGGGCTTTTGCAAAAATCGGAGGCCATTGGAATTTTATTTTTAATTAGAAAAAAGTGCCAAATGCGCGATTCGATTCCGGGGTCGTAGCGGTCAAAACCAACGGTTTAGACCAGAGGTCAGCAAACTGCGGCTCTTTGGATATGAAGCTGCGGCTCTTTATATAGTTCCATACTCAAATATTATTTATATGAGTACTATTTATTGTTGGCAAGAAAAATATGTGTGTTTCTTTAAAAACTTTAAAATTTTGTAAATTGTAATTTTTGACTCTTCCGACTTAAAAGTTTGACGACCCCCTGGTTTAGACCACCCTTCCAACCGACCCCCGCTACTATCCTACTCTACAATAAAAGCTAACCATTATCCCGTGTCAAACTAACCCCCTGTCAAAGCTTCCCACCTCCCTACCTACCTCCACACCCAGTGATGCAGGCCCAGATCACCCAGGCCACCGACAGCGCCCAGCCGAAGCGATGCAGTCCGGCATAGGCCACCGAGACCGACAGTGGAGGTAGATAGCCGTTGTTCCAGTCGTAGGCCAGGAACACGATGCTGAGGCCCGTGGCCCAGGACGCCGCCCACGCCAGGACTTGGAGACACTGGGGAGAGGGACAGTGTTTCATGTGATGGACGATAAAAAAGTTTCTTTTTGCACAGTGTTTACAAAATTTTCAAATGCACACAATTTGCGTATATTATTATGACCCACTAACAAGCATGCGCACACTTGTATATTAACCTGATTATTGCCAATCTATATAGCTGGAAGAGTCATAAATAACTTTGTGGAAAATAAAACTTACTGAATGTTTCTTGTAGAATAAAAATGTGTGGTCAACCAGACCGAGAATGAGAGTGGTTACATATACAATGCGACTAATTTATTTTAATAATATTTAAGTTTTATAAACTTTTGATAATACCCTGCATTGTGATAATCTAAAAACAAGATTTACACTCTAATTAAATTTCAATTCATAAATTAAAGTCATATGAATCTGAACATCAAAAGAAAGACATATTTCACAGAGAAAAAAATCCTGTAAATATCTCACCATAGTTAATAGTAAAGGTTTTGAATATCAATATCAAATTAACACTCTCTATCACTGAAAATTAGATAAATACTCATGGACAAAACTTAAGGAAGTAAAAAGTCTTTGAAGTCGCCTTTTTTTTTTCCTTTTTGAAAGAGACATAGGCAATCTTGCTCACACCTGGTTATCTTGTGTGTTTTCAATAAAGGTCACTGTGTATAAAATATCTTTCAGGCCCGGATAGTTGGCGACTTTAGTACGCTCCAGCAATCCAGGTTACCTCAAGAGAGAGTGTATCTTTCAGAGTTAATACCTGAATCCTGATATACATGCTAAAAGGTACAACTTCCTTAAGTTTTGTCCATGAGTGTATCGTCCATGAGTGTATAGATATTTATTATTCAAAATTAATAGATTGTTAATTTTAGTAGTTTGCAAGTGAATTTCTTTTTATTGCCTATCTGTCATTATTATTTTTTACTTATCTCAAGTGTACGTAGTACAGGCCTTGATTATCATGGTGGGTAGTTAGTGAATACTATTGCAATTACAAGTGTGCCAGAGCTACTTTCCGTAAATTGCACTAACTGGTGGGGTTGGAATTTTGAAAGAAATAGGGTCCCATTCAAGCAATTTTTCTTCAGAAAATAAAGGTTTCCAATGCAGGATTCGATCCAGAATTGTCGCTGTCGAGGGTAGATACCCCTTATTATCCCTAGTACACATGGTACAGGCCATGATAATAATGGTGGGTAGAAGTTGGCGATTGCTTTTACTGTAAGTGCACCACATGTCTACACATGTGATAAGCAGTTCGACTTTTGAAATTAAAAATGTACCAGAGCCCCATTTGGTTACTTGCACTCGCTGGTGGGGTTGGAATTTTGCAAGAACCGGGGGCCATTGGAGAATTTTTTATTAGAAAAAAGTACCCAATGAGGGATTCGATTCCGGGTCGTAGCGGTCGAAAACCAACGGTTTAGATCACCCTTCTACCGACCCCCGTTCTTTTACATAAATAAGGCTGAATGGTCAAAGTATATTGCTTTGTCACCCAGTACGTGACATTGTGGTGGAGGTAGATTACCGAACAGTGCTGAGGCCATAGGAACGTACCTTAGGCATGGCAGCCTTCCTATGGCGCAGCACCAGGTAGCCCATGAACAGTCCCAGACAATAGGGACCGATATGGCTGTAGACTTTGAAGTAGATGAGATCAGCGATTTTGTGGGTGTATCTGGAACACAGAATTCAGTGTCTACTACATTACAATGTTTAGTTGATATGATATGTATTCATTTAATATCCTGACGTTTTCTTTAGTTAGTTTGTTCAATTTGTTTCACATATAGACTTCGGACACATGATGAGAGTAAATGGATTAAAGATGTCAATTTAAAAAAAATGAAGGAAGTAAAATGATAGAAAGACCTGAAATGAGCTGGCTGGAATGGGTCAAGGAAGCTACCGGAAGGAGACTAGATGTTAGTTAGAGTGGAGAGAAACCTCATTGGTAACACCAGATGTAAGCACCTGTCCTGGAGGTCAAAGGTGTTTAAATGCGAGGTCAGCAATTTGGCCCTGAAATAAATTAAATAACGTGCAGGAAGGGAATATTAATTGGATTTATTTTCAGAAACTTCTACCGAAACCCATCTAAATGTATTCAGGATAGAACACGAAAAAAGGTAAAAATAGCGTTGAAATTATATAGAGCTGGGCGTGAATGATGATGGAATATGTCCGGGTCAGCGGGATGCATCGTAGGTTGTACTGTACGGATGTAACAGCACGTTCTTTGCTATAATGTTAGCATACGTTCTGCGGTGTTCAGTACATGTACTTTGACAAAATCAATATGTAATCTAGGGCTTGGCAGCTTTTCACAATTCTTTATATCTCGAGCTTCCAGGCTAACATGCCCTTCAATATGGAGACCCAGAAGTACTACTTCTAGCCAATTATATCACGCGTATTATAATTAGCTAGGGTTTAGCATCTTTTTACAATTCTTTCATTTCTCGAGCTTTCGGGCTAACATGCCCTTCAACACGGAGACCCAGAAGTACTACTTCTAGCCAATTATTTGACACGCGTGTTAAAATTATCTAGGGTTTGATTTCTTTTTACAATTCTTTCATTTCTAGAACTTTCGGGCTAACATGCCCTTCAACACGGAGACCCAGAAGTACTACTTCTAGCCAATTATTTGACACGCGTGTTAAAATTATCTAGGGTTTGATTTCTTTTTACAATTCTTTCATTTCTAGAACTTTCGGGCTAACATGCCCTTCAACACGGAAACACCAGAAGTACTACTTCTAATTATAACATGCGTATTATAATTGGCTAGAAGTAGTACTTTTGGTGTCTTTGTGTTGAAGGGCATGTTAGCCTGAAAGCTCGAGAAATAAAAGAATTGTAAAAAGAAACCAAATCCTAGATTCCTTATTGAGTTTTTCAAAGTGCAAAAGCAAGGAATAATATTTATTATAGTACATGTTTTCATTCGTTATATATACACAGTCTAGCCATAAATTCTGTTACAAACAATTTTATAAATTAAATGATTAAGAACAAAAACTAATGGAATATATAAATACATATTTTATTAGCCAATAGGACATAGATTTTAAATATATACAAGCATTCAAAATGTTCTCCCTTATTTTTGACACAGGATCTCAAACGTTCGGGCCACTGATCTATGGTGGCACGCACCCTTTCTAAGGGTATTTCTTTCATTGCTCTCACCAATGCTGATTTCAATTTATCCAAATTATGATATCTTTTATAGCACACCTTATCCTCTAAATATGCCCACAAACTGTAATCAAGGGGGTTTAAATCAGGGCTTCCAGAGGGCCATTCATTGGCCTTTATGAACTCCGGAACATTCGTCTCCAACCATTGTTGAGTTGACTTAGCTTTGTGAGCAGGAGCTGAATCTTGTTGAAATATCCAATGTTCTCCAATAAACATTTTTGTATTCAGAGGCTTTACTATTTGTTACAAAATGTCTTATTTATAGTTTTTAGCTGCATTTTTTACCCCTTTGGCACAGAAGTGGAGATCTGTTACACCTTGGTAGCTAACTCCCCACCAAACCATGACAGAAGAAGGATGGTGACTTTTTTCAAGTCTTCTGACTTTCAAAGACGCTTCTAGAGAGCTACGAGCATATATCCTATCATTCTGACGATTAATCTTTTCCTCGACAGTGAAAAATTTCTCGTCTGCGAAAAGGATTCTCTCATGCCACCGACCATCAGGCTGCGCCAACAACATTTTTGATCTAACCCTTCTAATAGCAGGGGTTATCAAATGACCTGAGCGTCGTTTGAAAGCTCTCAGTCCAAGGTCTTCGTTGATTATCCTTGAAACTATCTTGGAGCTAAATTTATCTGCTTTGCTAAGATCTTTTGTTTGCAGTGTGGATTTCGACGAATTCTTTCGCGAATGGCTTTTATAGCTGCTTGCGTTCGTTGCATGCGAGGTCGACCAGATCTTTCAAGGTCATCAATAGTGCAAGCCTTGTTGAACCTTTCAATGATTCGATAAACAAATTGACGCATAATATTCAAATTTTGTAAAAGTTTAAAAAGGGTGAAAGATTTTGGCCTACCTTGTGTAAGGCTATTACAACTATAGGGTTTTCTTTAATACCCAAACCCATTATCAAAAAACAAATATATTCCGATTTTTTTTCTAAACATGTGTACACGAGATATTCAAATAACAACAACTGTATTTTGAATACTTAACGCGGTCAAATTAATTTTTTATCACTGATTTGGTTTTGTAACAATATTTATGGCTAGACTAAGTAAATGGCGCGTTATTGTTTTGTATTAATTTATGCCTAACTTGTCTTTATTGTTTGCGGAAGAGCATTGCTCGATACAAATATTTGAATGTAATTCTACTGTTCTAAAAGCTTATGTACATAGTTAGCTTAAATACCATTTCTAAGATTCCACCCTTCAGTGTAGCATTTGATCTAATACAGTATTGGAGCTCTAAAGAAGCGGTCTGGTAGATTAAAAATTGGCAAAACCGCTGGGAGGGTTCACCACTGATGAGTCAAGCCCTCTCAATATTTTTTCATCGCAGTAAGGACAGTAGAAGTTTGATTTATTTGTGAAAAGAAAAATTCGCGTCTTGATGTCTTCATTCGTTATATAGTACATGTAGGTAGTGTTGGTAGAATGGGAAGTTAGAGGACGGACTTACTGGAGGTCAGGTGCCAACACCAGTACTGTAGGATAGAGGTCGTAGAAATAGGTCACCAGAGCCATGGCGATCGCTGAGGCTATGGACAGGATAGCCAGAACTGTCACTCCCCACTTGACATTCCTGTTAACAAAATAAACCCCAAACTAAAGCATTGTTCACACTAAATCAACTCTCCAAATCCTATAGTTCGTTTTATTTTTTAAAATGTTGCTCAAGTTTTTTATTGAGAAATCGTCCAAAATACAAATTCACTCTACGTACTATAGAGACAGTGAGTAGAGAGTAAAAGGTAAATACTGTATTATCAGATAAAATATTTTAACACATTTATATTATAAATGTTAGTATATTCATGCTATCCATGCCTGTAGAAGAACCGAAAGGTTCGAAAGCTTGCAATAAATCGAAAAAGAGGCTCCTCATGTAATCTTTTATTCGTATATAATTGTTTGTTATCAGCATTATCTATTTGTTTGCATCAGCATAATTTAATCTAATTTTTGATAGAGGGCGCTGTTCGTGAGCTAAGTAGAATAATTTGAATATATAGTTTTAATAATTGATTTATATATTTTTTAAAATAGCCTATCGTCTTCCCCGTATTTCTTTACCTATGTATGGAAATTTTGGTTTGAATTAGTGAACTACTGCGAATTTGTATACCGGACATACAAACAAACATACGAACATTCATTTTTATATATATAGATTTAGTGAGAAAACAATAGAAAAAAAATAATAAAAAGGTCATGTGTTGATATTAAAAATAATTAAGGCATTTTCTGACCAAATGCACATGTGCTTTTTAGTTGGCAGAGCGCCATCTAGTGGAACAGAAATCAACCACTTGGTCGCAGCCGGCTCCACGCTGACGAGCGCCAACAGCGCGAAACGCGTTCGTGAATGACTTTTCTTGATTTATCAAGAAAATGGGTTGGCCAAATATCGGGGAACAGTTATAAATCAATCTTTAGTTAATTTCTGTTCCACTAGATAGCGCTCTGCCATCTGAAAAGCTCATGTGCATTTGGTCAGGAAATGCCTTCATTATTTTTAATAGTTTTAATATTTTTATTTTAATAATTTAGTTTGAGGTTAACCTTAGTCTATCTTTTTAGATAACAGTTACTGTCAATAGCTTGTCTTAGTATGATAAACTAGGAAGCAGTCTTCACACAAAGAGGCACTTGACATCAATTATATACTCTATAACATCTAACAAACTTTTAGATTTTAATGAGTATAGCAAGCGTCTCTCTCTGTCAAGGAAACTTGGAGCTTTTTAAAAGTAATTCTCCCGTAAAAAATGTTCTGCATGAGTTGACGGAAAGAAACAAACTGAAACCTTTGTAGATTATTAAACATCAAAATCGGTCCCCTCTTTTTTCGATTAGTTAACACTTGCGATCAAAAAATGACCATTTCTTAATAACTGAAAACACTCAAAAGAATGCCTAAGTGCAAGTGAAAAGCCAAAACACATAGCCACAAAGAAAATTAAGATGAATTGTCAAACTTAGGTAGTTTATGAAATAAGCATAAAAAGCGTTATACTTGATGGAAGTATGTACTTTAATGGTGATTGCTGCGAATGGTTATTTCCAAACATCATAATATATGAAAAAAAGAAACAATAGAAAAAAAGTGGGTCAGGTGTTGATATTAAAAATAACAAAGGCATATCCTGACCAAGAGCACATGTGCTTTTCAGAAGGCAGAGCGCATGTTCATCCCTAACTTTACCATTTAATACGATTAACAACCAATCCAGGGCCTAGTTTCTTTACTGCTTTTAATTCTCAGATTTCGGGCCAACATGCCCTTCACACTATCTAGGACTCCTGTTGAAGGGCATGTTGGCCTGAAGGCTAGAGAAATAAAAGTAGTTAAATAAACTTTGCCCTGGATTGCTTGTTGATCTTATTATATATATACTAGCCGAATGACCCGGGCAACGCCCAGGTTTTACCCGATTAAATGTTTTCATTCAAATACTATTCGTTACAATTATAAATTGGCGCCATAGATGTCACTCTTGTGAAACGTCCCGCTCCAAACTTTCTGTCAGAGAAGCGATATTTTTATAAAGAGATGATCTGGCTTTGTGTCTTCTGCTCGAATGAATGTTTTTCTGTTAGAATTTTGTTCCTGCATACTAAAAATAAACTGACTTCACCCGTGGTCTCAGCTTTTTGGAATTTTTCCCGATATAATTTTGTATCTGATAATCAAACATGATACAGCAATATTGTCATCATCATTTTATGACTAAAAAAACAACTATTTTTGCCCAGAACCTGTCAATTTTATTTTTTATTGGCTAAAAATCCGATAAATATCTTTTCCAGATTTTTCTCTATGTCCTGTCAAAACACGTTTTACATGTACATTGGGTCAGCTGATATTACCTCCCATCTTCACCGCTAGAGGCGCTGCTTGCGAGCGAAAAGGCAAGTTTGCAACGCAATTTGCAAATAACTCGAAGAATATTCGGGATAGAGACCTGAAATTTTCACTATAAGTTTTTCCAGATTCTACTCTATATACTGTTAAAATTTCAGTCAGATTAGTTACGTATTGTGGACGTGTATAGCCGACATAGATACCCACATACATACATACACTGACTTTTATATATATAGGGATATGAAAAAATAATAGAAAAAAAATGTTGATATTAAAAATAAAAGGGCATATCCTGACGAGGAGCTCATGTGTTTGGTTGATTTCTGTTCAACCAGATGGCGCTCTGCCATCTGAAAAGCACATGTGTTGAAATATATATTTTTATTTTCATTCATTGAATATTCTCTCTACATTTTTGGCCATAGTTTTAGAATATGCCACTTTTAATGTTGTTGTAAATATGTATAGTTAACTTACCTATTTTTTAAAATTCACTAATTAATTTTGTAAATTCTATAATAGTGAATTATGGTATGTAACAAAAAAAAACATGAATATTCCCTATGGAACAACCTAATATAATTAACCGAGGCTATCGCTGGTTGAGATAGCTATCGTATGGGTCGTAATATATTTTCTTCAATCAACATGTCCCTTTGAGGACTCTATAATATGATCTACTATCATCAAGGCAGCTCAGCTTTCAACAATCCAGAGAGGTATAATATAAGTTCGTTCAGTGTAGGTACATTGGTAGATGCACTCACCTCCAGAGCAAGTAGACCAGTAGAGGAGCCACGAGGTAGTAGTGGATATCGGCCCCAACGTACCACGTGTGGAACATGCACTACATCACACATTATTATAACCAATATTGGAAAAAGAAAAAATAATGTGACTTCTATATCTAAACACTATAATTACAATAGCGATAGGTTGGTGGCAATCTAGAGGAAACGAGCGACAAGATCAATTCAATTAACATACATGAAATTTATTACAATATGAGAAAATGATAGTATAAACAAAACTATTTCAAATCAGAGCTCTGTAACTATCTATCTGATTACCAACCTCTACTGTAGAGAAGTTCCGTTCAGTTTCTGTTTTCTATCTGAGCTTGCTTCCTTGTCTTCTTACCCAGACATTCCAACCCAGTTCATAAATTCCTTCTCGGAAGCTTTAAAGAAGTGGGATCAGGTTTCTTCCTTTTGTATTTCCGTAAACTAATCAATCCCAATAAACTAAAAAATCTGCCGCCGGCCAACTTTCTGAGCTTTTTATACTATGCTCGCGCAGCAATGTCTCACCTCATTGGTTCCCTTTCAGCACGTGATCATAAAATGGTAGAATATACAAATGAAATAGTTTCAACACACATATATTTATTATTTATTTATTCAATTTATTTAACAGTTGGGAGAGACACGCCATATCCACAATTAGGATAATTGCGTGTATATTTTAAATATAATTATATAATTAATACAATTGAACATTGGGAAGCATGAAAATTAAACGTTCGATGTCAAATTTTGCATATAGTAATTATAAATAGTAGCTTGAAATATATACAGTCAACATACACACATATAACACACAGTTTAACAATTTAATTTTTACATCTACCTCACACATTGTAGAATCATTCTGCTTTAAGTTACATGAATACGTACATTTGTTTAACTGGAAGATGCTTTCTTTATTTATCATTCTGATCCTCTTTAAGCATGATATGATTCAAAGGTTTTATTTAGTTTGGATTGCAAGATTGCGATAAAAATATATTCGATGGGCCGACAATTAATTATCTTTCGCACAAGTCTCTCTTTTCACGCATATTGACTTAGAATATCTTCCAAAGGTTTCATCAGTTGTCTTAATAACCACACTAGTAGGCTGTTGAAGTACAGCATTGACGAGAGTCAACAGCCTGAAATGTGTAGTTGGTTTTCTCTTCTCATTTATCAAAAGAGAAGAGTTTTTCCAATATCATTTGAAAAATAAACGTTCGGTTGATATTTATCCCGATCAATTGGCGTAAGCCACATTTAGCTGCCTTTTTACCAGAAGATTATTTTTAAAACGTTTAGGCTTTATTGAAAAACATTTTTTGCATAACTATTGTGAACACCAAGTGTGTGAGATTGTTTGAAAGTTGTTATTTTAAGTGTTGTTATATATAAGTAATAAAAATGAGTCTCAATTTACGATTCAAATGTAGAACATGGCTTGTGTGATCTAGCTGGTTAGTTGGAAGAGAGGACAGCCATAGCGCTCTCAAGTGTCTATTCAGTTCGACAATGTACTACAATAATGGTAGTTGTAGTCATTTCACGTATATTTCATCACCATATGCTGATAAGGCACAATTTGGATTATAGATTATAAACACAAAGTAATAAGACCAAATCCAAATAAATAAATAGTGTGTGACGTTTCGGTAACAGCGTTGTTACCATCTTCAGACAAAAGTACTGAATGAGAAATTTTACCACAGCATGTTTTAAATGGTTACTGTTATCAAGTGTGTAAACAAACGTCACACACTATTTATTTATTTGGATTTGATCTTATTACCTTGTGTTTATAATCTATATGTAAATAACAGTAACTATTTAAAACATACAGTGGTAAAATTTATCATTCAGTGCTTTTGTCTGAAGATGGTAACAACGCTGTTACCATAACGTCACACACTATTTATTTATTTGGATTTGGTCTTATTACCTTGTGTTTAT
>CP092872.1:23006953-23138194 GCA_030710605.1 Cordylochernes scorpioides
TCTAATATTGCCCTTATCAGTACAGATGTAGGTACGAATTCTTGCGAATTTCACCAGAACAATGCATCCATCCCTGTGCTAAACGCTCAAATTCAGATCAAACCCTCAATTTCGGCTTTTCCAAACAAATACGCCAACCATTATACAATGGTTTCTGGTATGGCCTTTATAATTACATATGTGGGTATGAATTCCTAGCATTCTATAAGAGAATAATTAATATATCAGTTTTGCAAAAGAGTGCATTTATTTAAGTACATCAAAATAACAGAATTTTCAACTAATCTGCACCTAACGCGCGCAAGTTCAGAATTTAAAAACATGATAAACATCATGTTTGACATTTTTATGACCAAAATTTAATAAATATATTATTTTAATGATTTGATAAAATCGATTGGCAGCTTCCTTGTAAATGGATAGTATTCATATAGCACGGTAAACTAATCTAAATTAGTATAAAACAGTTAGCTGGATAAAAAAAATGTCATGAAACATTTTGTACGGTTTGGTTTTTAGACATTCGCTCTTTATAAATGAGCAAGCAATAACTTCCACTTTGATATAAGTAAAAACCATACTGTGTATTGATATGAAGGGTAGTATTTATATAGCATGGTATATTAATCTAAATTAGTCTGAAACAGTTCGCTGGTTGAAAAAAATATCATTAAACATTTTGTACAGTTTGGTTTTTAGGCATTCGCTCTTTATAAATAAAGAAGCAACAACTTCCACTTTGATATAGGTAGAAATCGTACACTGTGTATTGATATTGTAGCAAAGTATTTATTATTATAAAAATAGAGCAATCCATAAATAAATCTTTAAATAAAAAGACATATATTGGATCAAAATATAATTTATTTTACAAATATTTCAGTTGGCTGAACGCCAACCTTTATCAAGGTATTATAACATATTTAATGTGTGTCAACAACAAACTCAGCCTTGTTGTTGACATACATTAAATATGTTATAACACCTTGATAAAGTTTGGCGTTCAGCCAACTGAAATATTGGTAAAATAAATTATATTTTGATCCAATATATGTCTTTTTAATTAAAAATTTATTATTTTATTAACAGAGTATCATTTTTGATGTTTATATTTTGTTATTTGTAAACTTCCCTCATTGTTTATCTTTTTTTTTTTTTGGCACTAATAGTTTGTTCTTGTTTTAATTAAATTGCTGTGTCATCCTGAAGTTTGTCTTTCCTAATTTTCCACGTGGCAATATGAAGATGCTAGGAATAAGCGAGAATTTGTAAAACAGATTGCACTGCGTATATCATCCTAAAATCTCCCAGTATGAAGTATCCAGTACTCAAGAGATCAATTTAAAAAAGTTTCAAAAGAAGTTGAAGCCCTTTTTTCCAGCGACCCTGCCATCAGTAATGCAAGTGTCCCGCCTTAAGGCAATAAAAAGAGGGGTCAACCAACGCGGTTGAATAAATAAGACAGTGTAAAAACACAAATGGGTTCTTATTCTGCCCTACTTTGTCTGTGCTAATGCAATACCTTTTTTAACTGGTAGGACTTTTAATTATGGTTTCTATGTTGCTCTAAATCTTATAAATATCTAATAAAGTAATTGGATTTGATATTAAGTTGCATATATTTACTTTTTAATAGGTTTGACAAACTTTCTTCAGAAGTATGTCAAAGATCTAATGTATATATCTCAAAGGCATAATGCTTATTTTTATATCAATCATATTTTTAGATTCTTACCTGATAAGGCACAATTTGGATTATAGATTAGAACTACAAGGTAATAAGACCAAATACAAATAAATAAATATATAGTGTATGACATTTCGGTAACAGTATTGTTAACATCATGATAAAAAAGACTGAAGCATTCAGTATTTTGCCTAATGATTGTAACAATGCTGTTACCGAAGTGTCATAAACTATTTATATATTCATTTGGATTTGATCTTATAACCTTGTAATTTAAATTCTTATCCTTTGTCTCTTCCTAAACTGAAACCTGTATTTCGTGCTGTTTAAATAAGTTGAGTATTTTCTTCTGCTTCTCAAATAGATTTTAGATTTTAAAACAATTATATTGACTTCCGTCATTGAAAAGGCATACACCTATGTATAGTAGAAGCGAAACTATAAGAAAAACTATACACAATTATATACAGTCGAGGAGGTTCCCTCAATGCCTAGAATCCTCGGATAATCAGAATACTTCTGAAAATAGAGCAATCCATACTTAAATCATTAGATAGTAAAAAGGCATATATTGGATTGAATAAAATATTTATTTGCCAATAAGATATAAGATAGACCTCATTATTTTCCTTTAATTTTTTTGAGATATTTAACTTATTCTGATTGTAATTTTTATATTAATTTTTTCATGCACAAATTTTTCCCCACCTACTTTGTATTTTAAATGATTTCAACTGTGATATTATAACACTATGCGGCGCTGAATTTGTGTATACAAAAATGTAATGCCTCAATAAAGGTTGGCGTTCGGTCAGTCGAAAAATTGGCGAATAAATATTTTATTCAATCCAATATATGCCTTTTTACTATCTAATCAGAATACTGTTAGACACAATTCCACCATATACGTATGCTAGTTATATTTAAAACAGGAAAGCAATTTCTGTTAATAAGGATTATGAAGATATTCAGAATTTTTATTTAAAAAGCGAAGAGAGAAGAAGAGAGATTGATATTGAAACTGCTTTATAAATTGTTCATATGATATTATATAAGGTTATATTGTAGCAAGGTATTTATCACTTTATTTAAAAAGTATCATTTTTGAGGTTTATATTTTGCTACGGGGGTCGGTGGAAGGATGGTTTAAACCGTTGGTTTTCGATCGCTACGACCCGGTATTAAATCCTGCAGTGGGCGTTTTTTTTTCTAATAAAAAAAAATGCTCTGATGGCCCCCGTTTTTGCAAAAATCCAACCTCATCAGTGAGTGCAAGTAACCAAATAGGGCTCTGGCACATTTATAAGTGCAAAAATCGAACTGCTTTTCACATGTGTAGACATGTGGTGCACTTACAGTAAAAACAGTCGATAACTACCCACCATGATTATCATGGCCTGTTCCACGTGGCAGTATAAAGGGGGAAAATTGAAAATTATCTATATCAGACGAATCTAACTGAGGGTCGTCTGATTCGATGCCACATTCAGCCCTGAAGTCGGACAGATCTCCCCGACTATTCCCATGTCGAGCAATAGCTTCAGAACAGACCTCTTCCCAGGTGACAGGTACTCGAGGATGTCCCCCCTGTTAGAAGGGGAGACAACAGCTATCTCCTCCCTATAAAAGTTTTTATATAAGGGTTCGAGGATGGTGTTGACATTCAAGCTCTCGAACAGCTCCCCTACCTGTTGTAAAGTGGTCTGAAGAGGCAGAAAGAGGGAGAAGAGAAGATAAGAGAGAGGGGGGGGGAGGGGATAGGGGGTAAGAGTAATTATTGTATCCCTTTTTGAAAAATATCTTGATTTAGAGCGATATTGAAATTTTTGTTTAGAAATCTTTAAACAAATCCAGGAAACATTGAATTGATAGATGTAAAAGGTTAATTTACCAAACCTTTAGAAACATTTAATGAATCATCTTGG
The DNA here is from genome assembly GCA_030710605.1 of Cordylochernes scorpioides. Taxonomy (NCBI): domain Eukaryota; kingdom Metazoa; phylum Arthropoda; class Arachnida; order Pseudoscorpiones; family Chernetidae; genus Cordylochernes; species Cordylochernes scorpioides. Next base: position 23,010,566 of record CP092872.1, read on the forward strand.
TTGCAGTAGTCAACCATTGTGACTTATAATTGTCTTCTGCCAGAGATCATGTTTTGATTGTTCTCCTAAATGCGGAATTTCTACAGTGCAAATAAATACTGCGGACAAAGCCGCGCATTTTACAACACAATGAGTGTTAAGTGCATATGGCCTTGATGTGGATTTAACAAAGCCACCATAATCTCAACCTATATCATTTATACATGTGTGCGAACCATAATTTTATTAGTCAAAGGAATCTGAACAAAGACCACGCTATTTTGATGTGTTATTCTTATTGAGACATAGAGATTTTACCACTGTAATTTCATTTAATTACTTACTTTACATTCTTTCGTAAAACTCTTTATTTGAAAGATTGTTGAAGCAATATTTATCCGCTTATTTGCGGTATCTACCAATTACAAATAAAATGGTTCGAAAACCTCCTGAAACACCTCCCTCCCGTACTCTATCTTCCTAAATTTCTTACCCATACTGTCTTACCAATGGCGTAAAAAAGAAGACTAATAACTAGAAGTGAAATAATGGCGATACGCCAGCCAGATCTTACATGTCAACAACTTATTGCATATGGTTATCAACAGTCCAATATACTGGCAATATACCAACCATATCGTGAATACCATCAACCCATTTTCTACAGTTAACAACAGTCAAATACTGTCAATACATCAACTATATCGTGAATACCATCAACCCATTTTCTACAGTTAACAACAGTCCAATACTGACAATACATCAACCATATCGTGAATACAATCAACCCATTTTCTACAGTTAACAACAGTCCAATACTGACAATACATCAACTATATCGTGAATACCATCAACCCATTTTCTACAGTTAACAACAGTCCAATAATGACAACTCCTCAACCAGATCGTACATTTCGAATTCCTGTAATTTACATGTTTGTATTCTATAGTCTGCAAAAGACTTGCAAAGATGTTCCTATATTTGACTCGCCAAGATGTGAATTTAAAAAGAGATCAAGGGCTCCATTGTTGAAACGTGGCAATAATAACAATGGAAATATCAGACTAATAAAGGCCTCCAGACATTGACAAAACCAAATGGTGTCAGGTGATTTTTGTTTCTACTTTAAGCCATTATAGGTTCAATTTGAAGCATTTCTAGTGTCTCGAATATATGTCAGCATTGTTTTTGATATTAAGAATAGATAGAAGATTTTAGGGAAGAAATGGCACTTCGTTTCTCACAAGTGGAGCTGTTTCATAATAGGAGGGTGTCGAATCCTGTAGGACCCACCTCTTCCCCGGTAATCCATATTTACATACGGTATAAAACATGTTTTTGTTTCTCATCTCTCCCCTTGTGAAAATATAACAAATATTACCCTAGTTCATGCTCCTCGAGCTGTTTGATGATAAGCAGCGGCCTCTTCCAAGGTCCTGTGTGTCCAAGTGCATCTAATTTAAGCCAGAATTCGTTCTGGAGCTGCAGGCGCCAAGCTACATTTTGGGCAAGTGGGGTATCTCTTTTTTTTTCAATCTTTTTGAAAAGGGTCTTTCAATCTTTTTTTCAACTGCTCTAAATCTTTTTAGTGTTGTTCGGTGCTGTCTATTTCTGAGGTTCATAGCTCTTCTTGGGTCCATTCCACTGTACCAGCTGTGCTTATTTGAGATCCTCTATATCTTAATTTTCATTTGACAACGGTCTATATATTTATAAAACATATTACATGGTCTTGCTCACCTTCACTTGAATTTCTTGTACAATTGCTTTATTCTTCTCGGATCCTTCTTGTCTACTTCTTAACTACTTATAAATATTTGTTTTATGAATAATGGTCTTATTCTCTATAGTCTAGTTGGGGCAGCAGTTAACGCGACTGGATCAAGAGATTCGAGCTTTGGCTGTATGTCCCATAGTAGCTGGGCCATCTTCCGTAACCTATTCTCGTTACGTAGCGTTATGCCGGTTGGTCATTGAAAGAGAATTTATCACGCTGAAATACTTTCTAACTAGGTCTTCAACCACGCGGAGAATTTGGAGGAAACAAATTTATACGAATCTCCTATAAATGATAATATATTGTTACACCGATTCCAGGTCATGTAGTTTTAGGTTTCTTCTCGTTATTGTTTCACTATATTGTATATAAGTCCTGAACGTGTCTTTGTAAAATATAATGTCGAGGAGGTACAATAACCTTTCTTTGTCGAACCAATGATAGATTTAAAAACTTTTATATCTTGAATTTACTGTATTGTATGAATGAATATCTGCATAAATTGAACCGTGCCTTAATCATTATCTAGAAAAATAGGTATACACTGTTTTTCTATCTATTCTTAGAGAATTAAGTTGTTATTGTACTTCTGCTGCTAAACGTGAATTCCGATATTTCTCTTTGAAAAAAAAATTTTTTTTTTCATTCTACAATAATTTTACATTCCATATTGTGATTAAGGAGCAAGGATACCATCCGATCATTTGAAGGTTCTACGGAACTCTTAAGCAATTTGACTCAAGAACAAATCCCTGAAATGCAATGTGGAAGCTTTGATCCAGTCCATGGCCGGGAATTAAATCCTTATCTTTATTGGCTTTAACGTTTTATTTCATCGACTTTGTCGTTTTATGAAGGGTGACAACGCGACACTTAGAGGACACTGCGGTCAAGGGTTTCTTAATCCAACTGGGTCGAATTCCTATGGATTTCTCAAGGTTGAAAGGCTGAACATTGTATTTTATTTAAATGTTTCCGCTATTTATCTTAATAATTAATATTCTTGCATCTTCTCTCTACATTTTCGATCATTCAATTATAAAATATATTGCACTAACTCGCTATACACAGGAACCTAAAAGGATTTATCTTAAATAACTCTTTAAAGAGCTATAGAGATAAAGAGCACTATATTAGTTAAATGATAAAACAAGGTTTCTAAATTTCTTTTCATTTTTAATAATGTAATCTCAAGCTTTCAGGCATATCTACTCTTCTACAGGAGTACATAAACGAAGAATAATAAACGCCGTTTGATACTAATTGCAACTAGTTAGCACCAAATGACGTTTATAATTCTTTTATTTACTCATTTACGAGGGGTGTCCCATAAGTCCGTGGCCCGAAATATAAAGAAAATGACTAATAAAATGATTTTGATTTATCCTTCAGCATAATCCCCTTTAAGGTCTATACACTTTTTCCAGCGATGTTCTAATGCTTTTATACCCTCCAAAAAGAACGATGTTTCAAGTGACTCAAAAAATGAGGTTACAGCATCAATGACCACTTCATCTGACCTAAAATGAATGCCAGAAAGTGATTTTTTCAAATGAGGAAATAGGTTGAAGTCAGACGGAGCTAGATCTGGTGAATAGGGTGCATGTGGTAAAAGTTCAAAGCCAGAATCATAAATAGTAGCCATGGCTTGCAGCGACCGATGACTCGGAGCATTGTCTTGATGGTAAACAATCTTCCTGGACAGCTTTCCTCTCATTTTTTCTTTAATAGCTTCTCGTAGTTGTTTCACAAGATTTGCATAATAATCGCCAGTGATGGTTTGACCCTTATTCAGAAAGTTTAGAAAAAGTACACCCTCGGAATCCCAAAAGACAGACACCATAACCTTCCCTGCTGTTGGAACTGTCTTGGCTTTCTTGAGGGGAGGGGAACCGGAGTGTCTCCATTACATGGATTGTTGCTTGGACTCGGGTGTAAAATGATGGGCCCAAATCTCTTCCATGGTAACAAATCTATTAACAAATTCCTCTGGATTAGCTTCAAATAACGCAAGATTATCCGATTATTACTTTCTCCTTACAGCCTTTTGATCGGGTGTCAAAAGTTTGGGAACCCAACGGGCAGAAAGCTTCCTGAGGCCCAAGTGTTCTCTCATGATCCGATCCACTGTTGTTTTTGGAATACCCAAGGTCTCTTCTATCTGACGAACTGTCATTCTTCTGTCCAACATAACCAAATAATGTATCTTGTCGATGTTTTCTTGAGTAACTGACTTAACAGGTCTTCCTGGTCCATGTTCGTCTTCGGTGTTGATCCTCCCTAATTTAAACGCAGCTACCCATTTTTTACTGTGCTATAGGAAGGAGCATCTTCCCTTAATGTATCCACCATATCTTCATAGATTTCCTTCGGCGACATTCCTTTCTTACAAAGATATTTTATTACAGCACGAATCTCGTTTGTCTACATTTTAGATGATTCCTGTTTCTTGTCCTCTTTCAGAACCTATAAAAAAAACGGTTAGTTGTAGAAATTTAAAAAATTACATATCTTTATCCAAGGGTTTAAGGTATATATGGTAAAATTTATTAGTTTCTAAGATTTCGTTCTCATGGTCGGGCCACGGACTTATGGGACACCCCTCGTAGAAGGACAGAGATGCCCGAAAGCTTGAGATTACATTAATGAAAATGAAAAGAGACTATAATATCCAGAGACCTGTTTTATTATTTTAATTCATATCAAGGATATTTCAATCAAGTATAAAAACACTATATTACTATCTTAAAAATAAAAGAGACATCCTGACCGTTCACATGAGCATTTTAGATAAGACATGATCGGTCAGGATTTTTTTTTTTAAATATCAACTCCTGACCTTTTTAATAATTTTCTTACTTTTCACACACACACAATACTATCTTAAAATAAGAAATTTAATATTATTGTAGGAATTAAATATAACAATCTTTTAAAACTTTAATTATGATGTCTGTGGCATTTTCAAATACAGTTAAGCCTGTCTATAGCGCCCCCTCTTGGGATTTACCAAAATAGGGTGCTATAGAGAGGGGGTGCTAAAGACAGGTCACTTTTGATGTAAATCGCATTGTACTACGTATTTAAAATCGGGCACTATAGAGAGGGAGGCGCTATTTAGAGGGAGCGCTATAGACAGGTTTAACTGTATTTTGCCAAAATTAAACTCTTTGTACATATTCAAATTTCGTCACCTTGCAAGTTTTGCGTCATTTTCCTCAGAATTTCAAATTTATGCAATATTTCCTTTGCAAAGGGAGACAGTCTGATGTCACTGAAAGGTCGAAATGAATAGTAAATTATATTTAGATATGATTTAGAATCTTTCTATTTAATTTGAATAAACATCTAATAGTTATAGATGTACTTATACTGCTCCGCCCAACTTATATTTATTCTGATCCATTGAATCCTTCAATCTCGACAAAGATGGTATCGTTATCTCAGCGCCAACTCAATAAGTGTGGCAGAGAATTATGGACATGGGGGAAATATATTTATTTACGGGGCTGCTAACCAGAATTGATGATTTTTGAGCCCCAAAAAGAAAAAAAAAAAATTCCCACGCCGGGAATCGAACCCGGGCCTTCTGGGTGAAAGCCAGATATCCTAGCCACTAGACCACGTGGGAACAGTATTATAATCGTGGAACATACTTTTAGTAGGTTTGTATGACGTGTCCTTATGTCATCGATATACTATAATATACAGGATGGTCCATAAGTCTCGAACCCTTTTATTTTATATTAAAAATTAAAAGGCAAACTAGAATAAAAACTATAATTATTTTATTCTAGGTAATAGATTAAACTTTGTAGAAAGACATTTGAAAATTATCCCGCATGTGTTTCTTTTGAACGAAAAATCGAAATTTATTTTAAGGAGAAATAACGATTATTTCTAACCTTAGGGATGAAGTATGAAAGGATGAATTATCTTTACTCTTCACAATTCATCCTTTTATTCTTCATCCCTAAGGTTAGAAATAATCGTTATTTCTCCTTAAAATAAATTTCGATTTTTCGTTCAAAAGAAACCTATGCGGGATAGTTTTCATATGTCGTTCTGCAATCATAAACTGCATTATATTGTATTATAGATTAAACATTAATAGTTATCGTTTTTTTTTTTCGAGTTTGCCTTTTAATTATTAAAAAAATATATATATATTGGAACTTATGTGCCACCCTGTATTTTATTTTTTCCGGGATATGCAAAATTGAGATGTTGCTATATTGTCATCGAACTTAATCACACACACAGAGCGTTATACAAAAAGACGATAAGAAAGACGTTTCTAATTCATTTTTGAAGTGTTGCCTTCTTTTTGCACATTCATTTTAATCAGATTTAAAGTGAGAGAAACTTTAGTGAAGAGAATATGGGGCGTGTGCAGTGGTATATGAAATGTTGATCTAGAAGTGAGTGGAAAGGATAACATGTACTGTCACCCGGGTAGTTGACGACTTATGTATGCTCCCAAACCCTAGGATTATCTAAATAACATGTATTATGAGAATCGGAAATGAAAATTCTTTGAGAAGATTGGGAGAGGAAATAGTCATGTTGCTGGTCTTCATAAAATAAAAAAATAGATGGGACAAATATAAAGAGAAAATTTGAAGAAGGTTCTGAAGGTGAAATGAACGATAAGAATATGAAGACTAAGAATTTAAGTGATGAATGGAATGGGAATGAAAATCTATGAAGAAATGAAGATGAGCATGACGCCATCGAAGACCAGGACCTATTCAAAAGCAGTAAACTGAAGAAGAAGAAGAAATAGAAGAAGGTGAGTGTAGTATTAAGACGAACATAAATACTCCTCTTCATGGTGTGATGGAAACATAGTGCTGATGAGAAACTCATAACTATTGGGGCAAATTCGAAACTAAGAGATCATAGATAGAAATCTATCGTTGAGTAGTGTTGTCGTGGAGATTTAAGTATCATTGTTGAGCTCTTTTTATTTTTACTTTCCTAAATATTCTCTATCGATGAAGAACTAGTACTCTTATGATGATGGTTCATCTATGTCTCTCTTGTGGAGTATGTAGATCTCTCACTTCAAATCAATTACTAGCTTCAAACTCCGTTATTTAAATGATCTGATTTTTATTATTTTATATTTTTCAAATTAATTCAATTCCCTACTCATTCATTTAAATACCTTACTCATCTTCATTCTTCTTTCTGGTTGTTGCAAAACAATAATTTATCAAAAGAAAATAACTTTTGTGAGGGAAGTGGAAGAAGACGTAATTCCGAAATAAATGATTGATTATTTGTGTGATGAAACTATCTGGGGATTGCAATTGCACAAAGCTCATGGTGTAAGACCTCAAACGGAGCAGATGTTTCGCCCTCATAAAAATAAAATTCGATAAAGGCTGCGAGAGAGAGAGAGAAACACGCCCTTAACTTCTTCAGTCGGGAACTCTGACAAACGACCCAGAAGGTCTTACTTCCCTAGGAAAAATTCCCATAATTTAAGAGGCCAAGGGTACAAAACAAAAACTGGATGACAGCAAAGACCGACTTTAAAATGCATTTGACTAATGTGTTTACATTGAATTCTGAACAACTCTCAGCTGCAGACCCAGAACTTAAGTTTCGTAAGTGACAAGAATAAATTATCTTGTCTTGATCAGCCTTTAAAGCACTTCCATGATGAACGTGGGTGAAATGTTTTGTCCTCTCTAAAGTACAGCATTTACCTAGATTGTTGCTGCGATATGGCCTTACATTCATTCTGATGAATCTCTGTCTGGACGTATTCACTTGGATGTAAGAAAACTTTCTTCTTAATCTACAAAGGATTAAGCTGGTCTAACTCACCACGCGCCTTGAAAATCAGTTCCAATAAAGAGATTGTACTGATCTTCTTCTTTCAAATATGAACTGTTCATTATACCGTCTCCGTGGGAACTGAAAACTTATTGAATCTTGAAGAATTTAACGAAACAGCCTCAATATCAAATACAAATTAGTTCTTGTATTTTATAAGACCTAAAAATATTATTCATTGAATTGATTTTGATCACTTTATCTTCTTTTATGGTACTGATCATCGAAACCTCGTTTCATTTGATCTTTTCTTCGACGCATCCGCTGACAATGCAACTGTTCCATAGAACCCATTTTCCAATTTTACCTCTCAGTCAGGTTCGATTCTATGTTGGAAATTAACCCCGTCTATCGCGAACACAAGGGTTTCATCACAAGGCAATTCATTTCAAGAACCCTTTATCATATAGACGTTCTGATGGAAATGAAAAAGAAAATTCAACTGAACCCATTAACGAAATTCAATTACTATGTTTGAAAGGAAGGAAGACTTATTTTCGTCTTTCATCATCTGAAGGGAATACTAATTTACTAGTAAGAGTAATTTATGTCAATTACTAAGCACACAGAATATAGAAAAGAAAAAAAACATTTTTGCAGACAACATTTATAAATATGAGTAATTATCCTCTACAAACTTTCTTTTTCTATATTTCCGGCGTTTCTATAGTTTTCCTTGAAAAGCGGTGACAGCGGGACGCCGGAGAACGTCAGAAATGAAGAAAAAGTTAATTTGAATGGGATAATTAAACATAATCAGAGGTTTTTATTCACATTTTCTATTTAAATTTGTGATTTTATTGGAGAAAACATCCTGAAAATTCATACAGGCAATCTAAAAATCCACAATATCTGATAGGAAATAGCTTATGCTTCCGCAGATGTTCACTAAAGAAGCCTGGAGCTGTTGGAGATAACCATAGTCTGATGTTCATTTCTTAAATTACCGGTTACGTTCTCTGCAGCCACAAATCATCAAGTTCTCTTCTCTTGATTTTTCCTTAAAATTTTTCGACGTTCATTTTAAACTTCGGATGAACCCATTGTGCGAGTTGACTCCTACCATGCTCCTATACTAGGGGTCAGCAACCTTTTGAGTCGAAAGAGTGAAAAATTACAATTTATAAAATTTCAAAGTTTTTAAAAAGCCGCGAAATTTTTCTTGCCAAAAATAAATAGTACTCGCATAAATGAATATTTGCGTATGAAACTAAAGAGCCTCAGCTTCACATCCAAGAGCCGTATGTGGCTTGCGAGCCGCAGGTTACCGACCTCTATCCTATACGGATGTTGAGTATCCTTTCTGGCTCCAATACAATTCTGCTGCCACTCAAATAGAAAACACCATCCAAGATGCATTCTTATCAGGTAAGTTTTGCCTGAAGGGGCGGCCATATCCTGGCCTGGCCGGTTTTACTGGCTAGCTTTGGAGTCGTCATCAGCGGCACACAGCTTTCGACTAGCGGGTTGGAAGAGTATTCAATATGTGCTCTCTTGAAACCTCGATAATTACTCTTCTCTAGACAAGCTTAGAGAATAGTGGGCTTCAATATTACGTAACTCTCTTACACCCTTTATAGTGAGAATCAAGAAGATTGTATGGAAGGAGACTGCCGTAAATGAGACAAGAATCTCGGATCAACAACTTCAGCCATTCTATAGTGCTATGCGAGATAACATCCCGTTCGTATGTTTGTATATCCAATGAATGATAGAACGTCCATGGCTTTATGCACTTTCAATCATATGTATACAGTGGTTGAAATGAAAATTTGATCAATGTTTTTACCTGGCCATTTTTCCAGCATTGTACCTTTCCTGACATACCGCTGGTATTGAAATTCGACTGCTCTTTGCCCCACCCTGAGCATCCTCCCGTCGTCCAAACGTCCTGCATGGCCTCCAGAGACCAACTGCCGGTATTCTGTTGAGGTGTCAAACCTTTTAACAAAGAGGCATTTTTCATCCTCAAAAGGCCCCACCCAAAGTGCAGAATTTACTTTTTGAGGCGAGGCCTGGAAGATGATGCCTACTGTGTCTTTGTCTTTGCCAAGGCGGGTCTTTTCAAAATAATAAGATGAAGTATGGTGCTAAATATCTCCTCAACGTAAAGATTCCTTCCTTAGACAATGGGGGAGGAGGGTGGTGCGGGTCTTTAGCACTCTTCTTTTATTTCTAATGGGCGTTTCCCAAACCTAAATATGAATTTAAATTTGAATAGGTATGAAAAAGACAAATATTCTTTTAAAATATATTACAACAAGAGATTTTATGGATTTCTCGGTACAAATGATACAAATATTTGGATATATTTCTAAATTGAATAACATTTCTAACACCTTTTGGTCAACTTCGTAAAAATTCGAACCTTAATATCGTGTTTTAAGGTGCTATGGCCTTCATAAGTACTAGGAAGGCTATGATTTCAAGACGCCCTACAAAGGAGACATGGTATCAGTCCCAAAAAGGTACTAAAACATTTCTAAGAAAAATACATTACAATTTTGTTTGGAATGAGCTTCATACACCGATATCATAGTTACGATTATTAAAATTTTCCAAAATATGCTGGTTTTGGAATATATATTGATCATAATTTGTCAAATTTGAACATAGAAGATTGAAAGATTGAATGCATTATAAATGATACATTCACACATTTTCACGTAAAAAAACTTCCCCATTACAGCCATTAATTTTAATACAGTTAAACCTGTCTATAGCGCTCGATTTTAAACACGTAGTACGATGCGATTTACATTAAAAGTGACCTGTCTATAGCATCCTATTTTGGTGAGACCCAAGAGAGGGCGCTATAGACAGGTTTATCTGTATATTTATTTTTCTCTCTTATATTTAACCATATATATTTCAATAGATTTAAATCTCCTGGACATTAATTAAACAATACGTTTTTTTCTGGAGATGAGTTTCCTTTTTATTTCATTAACATAGTTTCAAGCTTTCGGGCATTGATTGATCTAAATTATTTAACTCTCTTACTTCAACCACTTTGTCTATAGACATTTATGAACTCTTTCGATTAATTATAAGTTCTGATTTGTTTTGTTTGTTTCCTCTGTAATAGGCGCAAATATTTCATTTCATCGCCATTTAAAAAAATATATATTGCATATAAAAGTGTGGCTACCCAGATAGATAGTTTCTCATCAGTTGGGTTGCACATGAGAGGATTTTCTGCAGAGACAGTGGAGACAGCAAGTGGAAGACTCTCAGCACCTGCAGAAGACTGCCGGCCATTTGACAGACAGACGGACAATGGGGAGAGGGTTTGGGCAACAGACAAGCACTTCCTGTTGGTTGTTGACCTTCTCCTCAGACGCCGGTGTTTGCTTTCTCTCCATCTCGTCTGCTTTATCCTGGAGCTTCATTTATAAGATCTCTTATTTTCAATCTTCTTTTTGCAACACGCGCACTTCAAACTGTTTTCGATATTCTGAGAGAATATTCAAATCTCTAAATTTCATCATCAGAAGGAAATGCGAATTCCTGCAGTAAAATGTCGAATTGCATAGTTTGTTTACACTCATGGACAAAACTTAAAGAAGTGGAAAGTCTTTGAAGTCGCTAGTCGTCTATATATGTATACTAGACGAATGACCCGGCTTCTTTCAAGAATTCCCCCGAAAACAATTTCCTTCATACTGAAAGTACATAATAAATAGTAGAAGTGTCATAAAATAGCAATACAAAATTAACACATAAACCACAGGCAAAAGGTGTGTGTGATGCAAAAATTGTATTACATTAGTGTTTAAGTATTTGACTTAAATATTTTTTGCAATCCATTTAGTTGTTTCAAAATCAATATAGTTTAAATAGATGACAGCTTTTACATACTGTAACGCTAATTTTGTAAAGTTTTTATTTTAATTGAATTGTGTGCGCTTACTGTAACTTAGTAATATAAATTTCTTACTCAATATTTTTGTAAAAAAAAGTAACATTCACTTATACGCTAGGAGTTAAGCAGTTGTTGCTCGTTGCTTCCGCCCACTGTTTATGCTATTTATCATCCTATGCTATATATTGGAGGTGTTTTGAGCGAAGTTTACGTTGAACGATTGTGATTCAACAATCAATAAAAATTTGTTTTGAATAAGAACTTTTTTTTTTTAATTCGCTATCACTTCAGGGTAAAGAGTTTCTCTTGAAGAAATTATAATTCTCTCTAAATGTATTTATATATTTTTGCACTAATTTTTAGGCGCCCTACATTTATTCAAAATATTCTATGATATTTATTTAAAACGGATTATTTAGATTATCATCATTCCTTTTTATAGTTTCATTCCTTTTGTAATATTTTATTGTATACTAGCCGAATGACCCGGGCAACGCTCGGGTTTTACCCGATTAAATGTTTTTATTCAAATACTATTCGTTACAATTATAAATTGGCGCCGTGGATGTCACTCTTGTGAAACGTCCCGCTCCAAACTTTGTGTCTGAGAAGCGATATTTTTATAGAAAGATGATCTGGCTTTTGTTTTCTGCTCGAATGAATGTTTTTCTGTTAGAATTTTGTTCCTGCGTACGAAATAATAAACTGGTTTCACCCGTGGTCTCTGCTTTTTGGAATTTTTCCCGATATAATTTTGTATCTGTTAATCAAACATGATACAGCAATATCACACACACACACACACACAAGCCTTTTTATTGGGGCATCCAGCCCTATACATGATTCCCCTCTACAGGATTTAGCAAAGGAAGATGTTTCAAAAGTAAAAACTAGAATACAAGAGGTAATAAGGGAAAAGAAAAGAGAGAAGAAAGAAAAAAACAAACAAAAATAAATATAATCATATATACAAAAATAAACATACAGAGCAAAAGGAACCGTACATGATTAAATATTTAAATTGAAGTACCAATGTTTAGGATATTTCAAGGTTAGGATATCATTGAGAGGGCTAGTGTGGAATCAGCCGCGTTCAATCTTCGCTTTCTTCCTCCAAGCAAACCACGACATTCGGCGAATCCATTATTCTCCAACGGACATTGACTGCGGCCTTGTAGAATTTATATAAACCGAGGGAGAGACCCTGATCAACCATCAGTGTGTTCATCCAGCTGCAAATTTGTTGGCAGTCAGGTTGAGACCAGGGTAAGTCACCCAAAATTTCTTTCCTCTGTTTCTCTAAGCAAGAGAATCCAAATATTATATGCATAATTTCGTCTTGGATTCTGTTTTTGCATAGATCGCAAGTTAGAGTCAAATCAATCTTCCAGCGCTTTGAACGATTTTCTGGGAAGATCGTCCATAGGAGTCTCAGTTGTGCAAAAAATCTTTTAATTGCTAGAGGAATAGTTGTGAATAAATATCGTTCTGCTGTTATTGAATTTTTTAGGTATTTGAAGTGACTGTAATGTGAAGTATTTAGGATTTTCGCCATGTCGCTTTGGATGCTTTGTTCGGTTGCTATTCGAATAATAGCAGGGATTTCAGTCAGTATTGCAGTGTAATCCGGACAACCCTTCAGGAACGAAAAACCGTTTGAGTCTAAAATGGTTGACAGGTTTTCGACAAAGGTTAAACCAGCCCTTTGATTGCTGTGTAATGTCCAGAGGTGTGACAAACATGCCCGGGGCAACCTACTCTCCTCCATTTTCATAATCCTCACCCAAAATCTCAGGACCTGTTTAGTTATGATAACTTCCTGTGATACTCGTCCACACTCCATTCTTAGCATAAAGCCCGGAGTATACTTTGGTAAATTTAGGTAGCGTCTTAGGAAAATATTCTGAACCTGGTCAACTACCTTTACTTGGTTGAGTGCCCAGCAGGGTGCGGCGTATAGCATGTGAGGCAAGACCGTCGAATCAAGTAATCTCATTGCCGCATTTAGAGAGTTCATCTTGGATTTTGTCAGAACTTGCCACACAGCGCCAATTGCTGCCAGGGCTTTGCCCTTGTAGTGTGACGCTACCTTGTTTAGTGAATTTGCACTTGTAAGCGGATATCCCAAATATAGATATTTCGTAGTAACAGACAGTTGCCGCTCACCCCAAAACCATTTTGATACAGCAATATCATCATCATTTTCTGACTAAAAATATACAGTTTTAATAATTGATTTATTTATTTTTTAAAATAGCCTATCGTCTTCCCCGTATTTTTTTACCTATGTATGGAAATTTTGGTTTGAATTAGTGAACTACTGCGAATTTGTATACCGGACAAACAGACAGACAAACAGACAAACAAACATACAAACATTCATTTTTATATATATAGAGATATATCTTGATTGGTTATTGGAGCGAGAGAGGACCTAGACCAAGACCTACGAGGAAGAAATGAATAAAAATAAACACAATAACTTTAAAAGGTAATTCATTTTTATTTATTTACTTTGAGTATGGAAACCCGCTCGGGAAACGTGTATAACACCAAGAAGGAGGAAACCAAGGTCGACGACCCTGCAAAGCTGCAACTTGGTGCAACAATATATTCATTATATTCTCAAACATATATGTTGAAATAAAAGCAAAAAAAAAAAAAACATTTTAAAAGAAAGTTCGTTGTATTCCAAACTCAATGTCAAGGTCAAATCAAAGAAACCATTGTAGTCTCAGGTTTTATCAATAATTGATGTTATTTCATTGTTCTTTTCACTATGGCGCTCCTCGTGTGTACATGTTTTTGTGTAAAGGTCATTCTCCGATGTGGACTGAGGATTTGTCAGAAGACAAAGGAACAATGGAACAACCTCCATAAATATCAACGGACGTATTTTACATACTTACCGAGTGTTATCAGGACACCAGTTAGAGGTCAATACCAAGTGTTCTAAGTCAATAGAGCTTCTGAGTTATGGAGGAAGATACAAATTCTGAAGTCTTTTGGTAATCTCTGTAGACAGCTTCAATGGTCTACAGACCCTCTCTACCACTCTGTCGTGTTATCTACCTATAGGTTGCCTCAAATCTCAGACACCATAAAATATAACTACATATTTTAGGCTGGATTTTTCTCAAGACCATGCTATGTTGATGTCTAACATGGATGATTAATAAGACTCACCTACGAGCCAAAAGGACATCTTAAGTCTGAATATGGGTGAGATAAGCAGAATGGAGTTTATAGCATTTACCTGTTGGTAAAAAATGATATTTTGATCCAATATATGCCTTTTTAATTAAAGCATTTACCTATATGCTGTAAATATTCTATTGAGGGACTCTACTTGGTATTGGCCAAAATAGATTCCTAAGACAGATTGGGCGTGATTAACTGAAGGTCAATATCTATATCTACTTATATATTTGCCTTATTCTGTCTGTTTGTTTGTCTGAAGCTTTGTCTGAAGCTTTGTCTGAAGCTCACGGATAGAATGCGCTCCCATTGGCCGCCAGCGAACACGTGGCCTCCCTGCCCCCCTCTAGACAACCCTGTTATTCAAAAACCATACATCCAATCGCCATGAAATTCTGGGATATTATTAGGTATATCCCCGGAAAGGTTTTCGAAAAATAATTTCTTGAATATCTTGAATATCCTTATAGTTATTTGCAGAATTGTAGATATAACTCGCGAGCAGCGCCGCCAGACGGTGATGAAAGCAATGGGGAGGTAACGCCATCTATGTTTGATTTTTTAAACTGTTTATATATTAAATAATATTAAAATAATTATTATTAAAATATTTATTATATAATATATATAAATATATATAATAATTATTATTATAATAAAAATTAATATTAAATAATAATAATATTAAAAAATATATTATATAACATTTTTCTCTTTTTTACCCCCAAAAACACCAACAGGGATGGTATAGTTGCATAAATGATACAAGTTTTATAACAGGTTTAAATATGGTCAAATATAATTGGAAATTTTAGTATAATATGTAAATTAATAGATCACACGCTCTCTATTTATAACACTATCATTCCTGTTTGTTGAGAGGGGTGAGAAAACTTTGACACTGTTTATCAAATACAGTTAAACCTGTCTATAGCGCTCCCTCTTGGGACTCACCAAAATAGGGTGTTATAGAGAGGGGCTGCTATAGACAGGTTACTTTTAATGTAAATAGCATCGTAATACGTATTTAAAATCGGGCGCTATGACCACCCGAGTCAAAGTTTTTAAAATATATTCGCACTCGGGTAAACCCCGGGCGTTGCCCGGGCCATTCGTCTAGTATATATATAAATGAATGTTTGTATGTTTGTTTGTTTGTATGTCCGGTATACAAATTCGCAGTAGTTCACTATTTCAAACCAAAATTCCCATACATAGGTAAAAATACTACGGAGAAGACGATAGGCTATTTTTAAAAATATATAAATCAATTATTAAAACTATATATTCAATTTATTCTACTTAGCTCACGAACAGCGCCCTCTATCAAAGATTAGATTAAATTATGCTGATGCAAACAAATAGATAATGCTAATAACAAACAATTATTTAAAAAATCTTATCTAAATATATATCACTCGGGTAGATATGCACACGGGTCAATCCCGGGGCGAAGCCCGGGTCACCCGTCTAGTATTAAATAAAAGAAAACTACAACATAAAGTTGCGAGATGATGATATTCATGTATCTAAAGAGACATCTCTCCCTTTATAAAGGCATCAGAACGATGTATTATGGATACACATAAGAAGCTTATTAAACTAGGTTTAAAATATTTTTAGACTCTTCAGCACACACTAACACTTTATATCTTTTATATTTGCATAATTTTCTTTTCTCTAATGTAATCTATATTAATAAAATGGAAATTTCATAAGTGGACATCACTAAAAACTTTCGTTAAAATGCATCAATTTCAACCAAATTTTCAACATTTATGTAAAACGAGATGGAGCAGGTTTTGCTTAACATCAAACTTCGCTGTTATCGATTAAATACAAAAAAAATCAACAGAGTTAATTTTATTTATAAATAAATACAAAATTAAATTTCAACAGAGTTAATTTTTTTACATACTAGCTAATAATCTCAATCTAAAAAATATTCAATACAAGCAATTTTAAGATAATTATCATGTTTCTAATTTCGCCTAACAAATATACAAATTTATAGTGACCAACATATGCGAATTTTATCTTTGTTTTTATTTAACTTGATATCGTAAACATATACATCCATTGTAAGCATTTTTCCGTTCACCTTCCGTGGTTTCTCTTTTCTCTGATAGTTTTTAGGTGTAGTATATTTTCTTATTACTAGACTACAAACATTCCCTCGAGAAAAACCTGGGCGAAGCCGGGTACATCCGCTAGTATATACATATTTACGATATTTTTATTTTTTTTTTTAAATCAAGAGAACAAATCAGCATATGAAATCACTACACACTCACAGTTCGATGATTCATTATAAGCTGTGCTGTATATATTCCCACATCTATTCTGATAACACTATGTAACAGATTTTGTCCTTGGTATGTAATTGTTATTCACTGATTTCTTATCTATAAAATGTTCAGAAAATGGTATAGTTACACCTTTTAAAGTTAATTTTGTTTTTAGGAGAAAGTTTTTGAAAAAATATATTTCTTGAATATATCTGCATATACGTAAAGGATATATGACAATTTATATAAATATTGTAACAAAGTATTTATTAATTTTATTATTTTTATTAACAGAGTGGTCATTTTTATGTTTATATTTTGCTACTCTGTAAATTTCCCTCGTGGCTTATCTTTTGTTTATCACTCATAGTTTGTTCTTGCCTGAAATAAATTGTTGTATCATCCCGAAGTTGGTCTTCCCTAATTTTCCACGTGGCATTTTGATGGAGATGCTGGGTAAATTAGGGAAGACAAACTGAAGATCGCCGAAAAGATCTAGAGGCCATGGGTGCTGTGATCTACATTTTCGAAGACTGGCTCCAGGATTCTCTCCACCGACGTTTCAAAGCCAAGACTTCCCTCCAAGATGACGATGTCCCTATAGACAATACGAAGACAAAGTTGGTCTTCCCTAATTTTCTACGCAGCAATATACAATATTTAGAACAAATTGAATGTTTATTTTCACTTTAAAACCAAAATAAATATCAATATAATTATTAATCATTGATCGTTACAATGAAGGATGCACAGAGAATATTATTTCTATTCTTGATAAATTCTTTCCAGACAAAAAAAAAAAGAATATTCTGTATGTTTGCCTATTATTTTCGTCATTCACCTACAAAAAGTATAAATGCATCATAGAATGCAAATATATAACATAATATCATTCATGTAAATATGCTAATTCCACATTTAAATTCCCTGGCCTCAAAAACAAGAGAAAATGGAAAACTCATTCAACGTCCATGATAAAAAAAAATATTTTTTTTTAACATAGTATAATGAACTTCTGATGTGTATCCATAGATCGCCAACGTCCTAGGCTGACCTGCCGCTCAGGGATTGCTTGTCTTAGTGAGCCAGTTCGCCAGCTCTCTCCAATTGGGTTTATGTGTAGCTATTAAACAATACACTTCTGTTGGAATAAGGCATCCCATGAATGTTGCCGTCTGGGATGCATGTATCTGGAAGTTTGAATAAGTGTTCTCCTTTGGTTGTTTAGATTTTATTTATTCTGGTCTACACAACCTTCTTAAAAAAGAGAAGGCAGAAATCTGAGAAGATAGGCTCGATAAGATTGAGCTACATATTTTATGCTGGATTTTTCCTAATGCCATGCTTTGTTGATCTCTCACATGGATGATGGTTGATAATATTTACCTATGAGTCAAAAGGACATCTTAAGTCTGAATATGGGCCGATAAACAGAATGGAGTTTATAGATTTTACCTATATGCAGTAAATATTCTAATGAGCAACTCTACTTGGTATTAGCCAAAATAGATTCCTAAGTCAGATTGGGCGTGATTAAGAAAGGTTGAATAATAAATAATAAATAATATTAAATAAAATCGATCAAAATAAAACAAAGTTGCAGGATTATGACATTGATGTAACTAAAGAGACATCTCTCCCTTTAAATATGAATCAGAACAATGCATTGTGTGTGTGTGTTTATCATCTTAGTAAATATTGGTGTTGTGGCCGATTCTTTATCACAACTAGTAGAGTTTCTTTACTAATGTGGTAAACATAATTCAATGTAATTTATAATACAATATAATGCGGCTTATGATTGTAAAACGAAATTTGAAAATTATCTCGCATGTGTTTCTTCCCTGGACACTTTTTTCCGCTTATCATTACTCTTCACAATTCACCTTTTATACTTCATCCTTAGGATTAGAAATAATCGTTGTTTCTCCTTAAAATAAATTTCAATTTTTTGTTCAAAAGAAACACATGCGGAATAATTTTCAATAATTCAATGTGTTTGGATACCTAATTAAGGAGAGAGGTCTCTTTAGGTGTATAGATCGAACTGTAATAATTTGTTTACTAACAAGATAAAAAAAAAAGAGAAATTCAGATAATTTACTTTAGATTTCACCATTCTAAGAGAAAATAAGATATCAATATATTCTCATTCTAAAAAAAAACGAACCAACGTAGTTCACTTTAGTAAAACACAAATACAAACGTTACTTAGAAGAGGTATACTTAGAATTAATTTTCCAATCAGTCTATATAGGGATAAGAGGGAAGTCGTTTAAGAGATTTAATTTCAGAGATAAAGGATTGAGGCTAAGATAGAGGAACGATTTAAAGAGGATCAGCACTTGAGGAAGAAGATGCAAAGGAGGTCTTACTGTATCTTAGACGGGATAACTCTGATCTAGATTCACAGTTAAAACTGAATTTGTTATTCATTTTCTAGGTAAACAACGACGAGCTTGAATGTCAGATTTAGGTCTTAAATAGCTTAATGAAAATATTATATGCAAATATAATGAAATAGTGTACGTCCATCAGGTGGTCGGTGGTCGAATGACCTAAACCAACAGTTTTAGACTGCACTAACCCGAGATCTAATCCATATTGGACTACTACAACCTTAGATAACTTCTCTTTCGAAAGAATTTGAATTGACTTTGTTCGTTCTTTTCCATCTATGAAAAATATGGGGAAATGGATAATTATGCTGACGGACTGTTAAACCAGATACAGTGGACCCTCGGTTTACGAGCACCTTGGAGTACGAGCTTTTCGCAGTACGAGCAAAATTTTTTGAAAAATTTTACCTCGGATTACGAGTGAAATTTCGCATTACGAGCAACTCGTGATGGTTGCCCGTAATCGTGATGGATGAAAATTCACTGGGATCCCTCCCTTCAGATCAGATTCGGGAAATATGTAAAATGTGGGAAACTGTGCAATTGTTCGTAGCAAGAAGAATTGCCCGAGTTTCAATAATTAAAAATAAGAAATTAGTTTCGCACTACGAGCGTTTTGGAGTACGAGCATGGCTCTGGAACGGATTATGCTCGCAAACCGAGGGTCCACTGTATAGAGAAACAAGGGCAGTCTCGAAAGCAACAGTAAAATAAATTTCCAAATTTATAGTGTATATAGGATATTTTATACTGTATCACGGACCTATACTATATTTTATTAGAGACAGAGCTCTTAATTTACAGGTAATTGAATGAAATAGGCGATTGAAATGTGAGAAATTAAGCGTTGCTTCACAACGAGCTATCATCCCCAGACTAATGGATTGACAGAGCGGTTAAATAGAACATTGATCAATATGCTCAGTATGTATGTGAACACTGATCAGAAGAATTGGGATGAAATACTCCCATTCATCACCCATGCTTTCAATACTACAATTCAGGAAACCACAGGATATTCTCCATTTTGTCTGCTGTTTGGAAGAGAACCCATGTCCTTTTGGACGACAGGAATATCTCGGTGGACATCGGGAAAGATTATTACGAAGAATACATAAAATATCACTTAGATAAAATAGACAGGACAAGAAGATTAGTTTTTTTACAGAACAATAATGACTCAAGAAAGTATTAAAATAAACTATGACAATACTTACCAAGAATTAAGTTATGAAGTTGGACCCTGTTCAGAAAAAAATAGGAAAGTGTGAAAAGTTACTGAGGAAATATTTCGGCTCATACAGAATTTTAAACAAGTTATCAAATGTAAACCTAGTGGTGTGTAGAACCGAAGGACAAATCTGACCAAGAACCATTAACAGTGCATGCCTTTGGACTCAAGCCTTATTATGAGAGGATTGAGGGAAAGGTCATTCACGAGGACATGACAACCTCTAGAAAAGGGGGAAGTGCTGCATCATGTTTGATTGATATGATGTAGCAATATTAATTTTTAAATTTATGAAATTATTTATTTATTCATCATGTAAAAATTAGTTTTAAAAATATTTTTCACTAAATATATGTATTGACAGCGTACTATATTATTATTTATATTATCCAATGCTGTCATGACCTCACATAACTTGAAAGATTGGTGCGAGGAGAGAGATTGGTGGGCAGGAGTAACTAAAGCAGATACCACTGCACCAGACTGAACCCTTGAAAAGATAATTTTTCAACATCATTGTTCATTATTACCTTATTTTCATTTGTACCTAATAATGAAAACTCGCTCGGGAAATCTAATTTGTTGTCGAATCTATATAAGGCGTGGATTATTATTAAATAATACGATAAATTAAATGCACAAATGATTATATTTATTAACTTACAAAACAAAGGGAGAGATATTTAACACATATCTTATTTTATATATGTTTAAATTTAAAGAAATATAATAAACAAAACAAACAGTTTTATAAAAAAAAGGCTTCAAGACAAATCTAATAACAACAACCAACTGCTGGTCAAAAATTAATAATGATATAAATATTTCAAATTTATATAATCTAAATCTATATATATATTTTTAATTATTGTCTATCATAATTAAAGCTAATTAAGAGTAAGAAACATTTCGATAAAATAATCCATTGAATTAATATCGAAATAAGAACATTGGGCATTCAGAGGAAATTTTTCTTTTTAAAATATTTTTTATTTATATACAAATCTCTCTAGCTTTCGGGCAAGAAATCCCTTCTACGGAAGAAAATATTTTACATTAAATTTAAAAATTCAAGATTTAAAAAATCAAATTAAAATGATTTGGGTGTTTACAGTAAGAAACATGAATTAGCGAGGAACCTATTAAACAACCACCCAATGTAATAATACAAAAATTAAAACTAAAGAGTGAGCATTTTTCCACTTACAAATAAAACAAATTCCTACAGCCCTTTTTGTGTATGATTAAAGTTTTTATCATCGCAGAAAAGATAGTAGAAATTTGCTTTATAAAAAGGAAATATTGCGCGTAAAGTAGTTCCAATTTTCAAATTCAGGTATAAACACATAGAATCAATCAACTCCATTAACTTAAATTTACCTCTTTTTTAGTTGTCCAGTAAGACCTGCTACGACATCGTCCACTTTTATAAATTAAAGAAGACATGTTTTAATCTAATATATTTTTCTATAAAAATAAGCTTCCAAAAGAAGATCAGATTATCTAATTTTAATGAAATATTATTCTGGAAAGTCTCTGAGCAACACACACAGCAACACAGCACAAGACTTAGAAATAAAAGTGTAATTAATTAGTTTTTATATTATAAATATATATTATATAAACATTATATTAATACTTTATATATTATATAATAAAAAGGCATATATTGGATTGAATAAAAGATGTATTTCCAATATTTCGGTAGAATGAACGCTGACCTTTATCAAGGCATTATATAAAAATGTAATGCTTTGATTAAGGTTGGCGTTCAGCCAACCAAAATATTGGCAAATAAATATTTTATTCAATCCAATATATGCCTTTTTATTATCTAATGATTTAAACATGGATTGTTCTATATTCAGAACATATATATATATATATATATATATATATATATATATATGCGAACACGGAATATATGGCAAACTTTCACTTATAACGAACCCAAAATAATTCTAAATTCTAATGCAAACAATACAGTAAACCAAATTTTCAGTCCCATTGTGATTATCAGTAGTAATGTTTTACTTTATATAATGATGAAACCGTTAAAAAAGAATGTTTTAACATATTCCGCATCTTTAGAGTTCATTGTTTTTCCCATGAAACATTTATAAAAAGACACTTATATTGGAATTCTATTTGGAATATTTTTCGAATCCGTTTTATTGGTCTCTTCAGAGTCAAATCTTCCTTTTAACTTGAGGTTGCTGAACGTATTAGGGAGCTTTTATAGACAAAAAGGTAACAGCGTGTGATAGAATGATGGATATAATTTTTTTTAATCCATTTCATAACGATGAGATTATCATTCGAGTTGAGAAATTTTATCTCGCGAATTTTCCTTGAATACTGATACTTCTATAGCAATATTTTTGTTTTCAACTTTAAAAAAGGGTTTTAGGCTTGGAGCGTTATTAATATTTACAAAAAAATTTTAATGTCGAAAATAGTACAAAAGTGAAATTGTACTGGGATCAGGTGGATAAATTAAGAAAAAAGAAAAGTTGCACGATCAGGGGATGCTTTTTCCCCTTATACAGTTAAACCTGTTTATAGCGCCCCCCTCTTGGAACTCACCAAAATAGGGTGCTATAGAAAGGGGGTGCTATAGACAGGTTTAACTGTATATTAATGTTCCAAATTAAAAATATATTTCTGACATTTATATTATTGAAGATAGAAGCTGCCTGACCGATATTCATAGTTCTAAAAAAGACACTTCGGCTAGTAGAAGTTTTAATTTTCTCGACTTTCACTAAACGCCTTGCTAAATGCTTTAATTTTATTTTTTTCCTGGCGAGGAAAAAATATTTTTGTCGATACGTCGAGAAAAAAAAATTACTAGCCGAAGTTGTCTCTTAATTTTAAGACATTTATCTTATTAGATTTTGGACACTAAATGTAGTAATACTTCCTCTATAGGACAACCGGCCAAACAGATATGAATTCCCCCATGTCTCTCTTGGAGCTATTGTACTAGACTAGATAAAGTCTTCTTCTATTTTACGAAAGTAGTCACAACGGAAAGCGGTCGCTCATCCATGTTTGACTGATTTGACATTATCACAACATAATAATCGAGGTAAGTATGCCACACTATAAAGCCCGTATAGTTCCTGTTGGGTATTCAAAAAACTTCCCTGCCTCTACTTAGCCTCCAGTAAATCCCCGCAAGAAGTAGGTAAAATACATAAAGAGAAAGAAGAGGGCATACACAGGCGTCGTCCACTCGAGGGTGTTCCAATTGTCCCTAATTTCTGGCCGAGTTTCCTGCACCACACCGGAGAAAGTCGGGTGGGGAGGGGTAGAAAGGGACAGCGAACGACCCAGTTGTGTGTGCAGGAAATGTCCCACTTGGCAGTCCCGATGGCGACCTGGTGCAGAGCGCTCGCGCTTGCCGTGCTCCTGGGGGCGACGTTGGCCGCGGCCAACTCGCCGAATGACTCCAAGGAGGTTGATGAGGTGGCCAGGGTATCCAAGGAATGGATGGACTTCGAGAGCCGTCTCAAAAAGACATTCAACAAGGCCATGTCTAAGGCTGTACCGAATGTCATGAAGATGGTGTCAGCTTCTAACATCACCGGCGAGTGCACCGCAGCCCTTCTTCACCTGGTGCTCGGAGTCAAAAATACACGGGGCTGGGCAATGAAGAGTAAGTGCACTAATTCCATATCAAATATTCTACCAGTCTTGATAAACAAACTATATAATTTACTTGATTCAAATCTCTTAAATATACATATACAACAGATTTCTGTAGATGATTTTCTTTTTATTAATTCCATCTCAAGCTTTCGGACATCTATGCCTTTCTACAGGTTTACATAAAAGAATAATAATAAACGTCATTATTATTTTTCGTTTTATGTACTCCTGAAGAAGATCTGAGATGTCCGAAAGCTCAAGATTACATTGATGAAAAGAAAACCATCTCCAGAAAACTTTCGTATTAATTTAAAGTATATAATTCTTGAAATACATACGTTTCTAGTATGACAACACCTAGTAACTTTTGCGTTCTTTTTATTATTTCTAGCAGTCACAGAAAGTTCAGAGTTTTCTTTTATGCACATTTGGGTTCGCATCAATTTCTTGGGCGTTAGAACAATGGGAGTGCTGTTATTCCATCTAACCAACACGCTTGTTCGGCGGTACATATGTTAAAATAGGAACGATACAGAGAAGATTAGCATGGCCCCTGCGCATGGATGACACGCAAAATCGTGAAGCGTTCCATCTAACCATGGCTAACGATGAAAGGGAATGAAACAAGTTTGGTGTTTGGGCGTCTAGAGCTTACAAATGAAAAATTCACATAGAATAGAGTGTTCATGTAATTTTTCAATATTGGGTCCATTATAATTATATTTTCAATAAGTACTGGAGGAATTAATTAATTTAATTATGCGGGGGTACATCAAGTGTTTAAATAGATATTTTAGAGAACGTGAATGAAGATATTCAGGTTTTTCGAATGACATCTTCCATTCTCATTGATCCCAATTCTTCTAAGATATCTTAAGTTTTTTCCCCACATATAGATGCAACAACAAATCTTTATTTTGAAGATTGAATTATTCATTTATCTTGATAAAGAAAGGTGATTCTACTTTCTAAATATTAGTATATAACATAGTTTTATCATGAAAATTCGAAACTATTATAGAAGCGTATGATTATTTTTTAAAATTAAACAATTTTTACTTCTATTATTGAAATTGTTTAATTTTTAAAAAGAATTATACGCGTCTATAATAGTTTCGAATTTTTATAACAGATGGCGCGCTAATGTATCATAATATAGTTTTATCACATTATAATACAAATTTCATTAATTATATACATTGAATAAATTCGAAGTATATCACATTGTATTATGTTTTATCACATTAACTTTCTTTACATCAATCTGTTCATATGTCTGGAGTAACATGCTTAGTAAACGAAGATCAAATCGTAATTGTCTTCTATTTAAACATCTCTTAATTTGAAAAGGCTAATTCTATATTAAAATGACAGAATTCTAAATAATATTATTTTTTTAAATAAAAAGGCATATATTGGACCAAAATATCATTTAGTTTACCAATATTACAGTTGACTGAACGCCAACCATTATCAAGGTATTATAACATTTTAATTAATTTTCAATTTAATTATAATACCTTGAAAAA
The DNA here is from genome assembly GCA_030710605.1 of Cordylochernes scorpioides. Classification (NCBI taxonomy): domain Eukaryota; kingdom Metazoa; phylum Arthropoda; class Arachnida; order Pseudoscorpiones; family Chernetidae; genus Cordylochernes; species Cordylochernes scorpioides. The sequence continues at coordinate 23,036,334 of CP092872.1, forward strand.
GGTTGGAGTTCAGCCAACTGAAATATTGGTAAAATAAATGATATTTTGATCCAATATATGTCTTTTTATTTAGATATTTATTTATGGATTGCTCTATTTTCAAAAAATATTATATATTTGAGAACTGATTTGAATTAAATTTTTTCTAGGTAGAATTTAAATCAATATTTTTACCTAATTCTTTCTATGTTTTTTCTTGAAAATGATTGAAACAAGACGCGCTTACTTCTGATTCATTAAAATTGGCCTTTTTCACATTTTTCATAGGTGAGTCTCACCGTTTATTATACACTGAATATCGTTGAACGATTATTTGTGAACAGAATAAAGTGAATGAAGACTTCGTAAATCTAACATACTTCAAATACATATTAAGAGTCTTGATTTTAAGGTGAACATTGTTTTTTTCTCGCAAAGGTTATAATAAAGCACTTATTTCGAATCACATTTGATGATTCTCTTATAGAATTTGATATTTAATTATTTTCCAATCATTTATTGTGAAGATAGCGTTCATTAGAATTATAATCCTCTGTATCAATTAGATTAATCACAAAAATAAATCTCCGAGGATATGTTTATTTATTACACTTTAACAAGTTTACAAGTTTTCGGGTTTTAAACGACCCTTCTACAGGTAAACATTTTTATAAAATGAAACTATGCTGTATTGTAGTTGTTTATATACATTACTATGTACATTATTCTTAAAATTGAACCATTTATTTATCTTGATAAAAAAAGGTGATTCTATTTTCGAAATATTAGAAAATAACATAGTTTTATCATGAAAATTCGAAACTATTATACGCGTCTATAATAGTTTCGAATTTTCATAACAGAAATTTTCATATTTTGGTTTGGACTATTTATATATTACTTTAGAAACTATTTTAGACGCGTAAGATTCTTTTTGAAATTAAACAATTTCTACTGTCCTTACTGCAATGGAAAAATTAATGGGAGGGCCTGGCTCATCAGTAGTGAACCCTCCCAGCGGTTTCACCACTGATGAGCCAGGCCCTCCCATTAATTTTTCCATTGCAGTAAGGACAGTAGAAATTGTTTAATTTCAAAAAGAATTTTACGCGTCTAAAATAGTTTCTAATTTTCATAACAGATTGCGCGCTAGTGCATCGTCATATATTACTTTGAATATTAATTTATACAATTTGATATGAAAAAGGTCATCTTAAAGAGAGAGAGAGTTAACTACAAATTAAAATATTTTATATATTACCAATTTTATTATCTATTAGAAAAGTTTCAGCTTGTAAACTCATTAAAAGTGTAATAATGTTCATTGTTCTGCTTGATCCTCTGACAATTCATATTGATTTTGTGTGAGGTTTCTAACAATGAAAAGAGCTTATGAAGATAATGTTGATGATATCTTTGAATGGTGTTAATATTTAGGTTAGTTTTTAGGTACTTTGCGCTAAGTACCAGTTCCAAAATTGCTATGAATAACTATTCATAATACAATAAAATGCGGCTTATGATAGTAGACGAAGTTTGACAAAGAGTAATGAATTACTCTTCACAATTCATCCTTTCATACTTCATTTCTAAGGTTAGAAATAATCGTTATTTCTCCTTAAAATAAATTACGATTTTTCGTTCGAAAGAAAAATTTGTTGTAAAATTGTCAAACTTCGTCTACAATAACTCTTCATTGTGGTAGAGAAAAACACAGCCACATGAACCAATAGTTTATTTCAACTCTCGATGTTTCTGTGACTTCCTGTCACTGAAGAGAGTGACATTCCCATGAAGAGACTGACAGGAGTAACTGAAACGTCGGGAGTTGAAATAAACTATTAGTTGATGTGTTTTTCTCTGAATCAACTTACAACCAACAAATTATCTTCAGAATCTTTATTGTTGAATGTAACGGCCTTTCAAAATTTAAACATTGGTTGATGTGACTGTGTTTTCTCTGAATCAACTTACAACCAACAAATTATCTTCAGAATCTTTATTGTTGAATGTAACGGCCTTTCAAAATTTAAACATTGGTTGATGTGACTGTGTTTTCTCTGAATCAACTTACAACCAACAAATTATCTTCAGAATCTTTATTGTTGAATGTAACGGCCTTTCAAAATTTAAACATTGGTTGATGTGACTGTGTTTTCTCTGAATCAACTTACAACCAACAAATTATCTTCAGAATCTTTATTGTTGAATGTAACGGCCTTTCAGAATTTAAACATTGGTTGATGTGACTGTGTTTTCTCTGAATCAACTTACAACCAACAAATTATCTTCAGAATCTTTATTGTTGAATGTAACGGCCTTTCAAAATTTAAACATTGGTTGATGTGACTGTGTTTTCTCTGAATCAACTTACAACCAACAAATTATCTTCAGAATCTTTATTGTTGAATGTAACGGCCTTTCAGAATTTAAACATTGGTTGATGTGACTGTGTTTTCTCTGAATCAACTTACAACCAACAAATTATCTTCAGAATCTTTATTGTTGAATGTAACGGCCTTTCAAAATTTAAACATTGGTTGATGTGACTGTGTTTTCTCTGAATCAACTTACAACCAACAAATTATCTTCAGAATCTTTATTGTTGAATGTAACGGCCTTTCAAAATTTAAACATTGGTTGATGTGACTGTGTTTTCTCTGAATCAACTTACAACCAACAAATTATCTTCAGAATCTTTATTGTTGAATGTAACGGCCTTTCAAAATTTAAACATTGGTTGATGTGACTGTGTTTTTCTCTGAATCAACTTACAACCAACAAATTATCTTCAGAATCTTTATTGTTGAATGTAACGGCCTTTCAAAATTTAAACATTGGTTGATGTGACTGTGTTTTCTCTGAATCAACTTACAACCAACAAATTATCTTCAGAATCTTTATTGTTGAATGTAACGGCCTTTCAAAATTTAAACATTGGTTGATGTGACTGTGTTTTCTCTGAATCAACTTCCAACCAACCAACTATCTTCAGAATCTTTATTGTTGAATGTAACGGCCTTTCAAAATTTAAACATTGGTTGATGTGACTGTGTTTTCTCTGAATCAACTTCCAACCAACCAACTATCTTCAGAATCTTTATTGTTGAATGTAACGGCCTTTCAAAATTTAAACATTGGTTGATGTGACTGTGTTTTCTCTGAATCAACTTCCAACCAACCAACTATCTTCAGAATCTTTATTGTTGAATGTAACGGCCTTTCATAAGTTAATCATTGATTGTATGAGAAGTTTAGTCAAATCAAATAAACCTTCTTCAAATTAAAGATACATCGGCCAGTAAATCTTTTTTATTGTCTCGATGTTTCGACAAAAATCTTTTGTACTCGTCAGGAGAATAATTTTTATAGAGAATAATTTTAACGTCTTGCTAAATGTTTTAATTTTTGTTCGCTTCTGACGAGGACAAAAGACTTTTGTCGAAACATCGAGACAATAAAAATATTTACTGGCCGAAGTATCTTTAATTTGAAGAACTATGAATGCTGGCCAGGCAGCCTCTATCTTTGCGAAAATAAACCATGTCCTTACAACTTTCAATTTCTAATGTCGTTAACGTAAGCCCTTAATAAAAAAAAGCAATTGAACTAATTTTCACCTATATACACTTATATAAAATGAAAGGATTTAAAAGCACGAATGTTTCTTTTATACATAATACAAACTTCTACTGCCCTTACTGCGATGAAAAAATATATTGGAAGGGCTTGGTTCATCAGTGGTGAATCCTCTCAGAGGTTTCGCCAATTTAATCCACCAGACCGCTTCTCAGAGCTCTAATACTGTATTGGACGATTCTGCTTATATACGCAACACTGAAGGATGGAATCTCAGAAATGGTTTTCAAGAAAACTATGGACATAAGCTTATAGGACAGTAGAATTACATTCAAATATTTGCATCGAGCAATGCTCTTCCGCAAACAATAAAGACAAGCTCAGTTAGGTATAAATTAATACATAGCAATAACGCGCCATCTACACTTATAGCGCAAACGTAAATAATTGATCTAAGACTCACCAAAAATATTTTAGATTAATATAAGGTTATCCCAAAAGTTCGTGTTTTCTTAAAACGTTGTTTCTCTTATTACTTGGCGAATAATATTATTACGAGAATACATAATAATACATAATACAATTACTTTATACATAATACAGAGACATTAAACATAACGGCGAATAATATTATGGTGAATAATATTGGTATATCCAATTTTCTGCAAGTGTTTAAGAACTTTTGGGACAAACTTGTATTTTGGATTTAGTTTAAAGTGAAAGAAATTGCTACTTTGTATATCTTATTTTAGCAAATTTTTCTAGATAATAAACATTTTGAAAAATTAATTTTGTCCTAGAAATTTTTAACAAAATAAACAAGAAAAAACTATATAAATAATATTTTACATGAATAGTGATATTATTACTTGTTTAAATTTCAAAAGAATCAATCATATGCGTCTATAATAGTTTCGAATTTTCATAACAGATGGCGTGCTAACGTTTCATAATACACAGTGCGGCAAATAATTTTTAAGACTCGCGCTAGATAAAAGCCAATAGCAGAGCCAGTTATGAAATTGCACATGCGTATATATATTCGAAGCCTTATCTAGCGCGTGGCTTTGTTTCAGCCATTTTGGTTAACTCTTTAAAACCATACAGGCGATTTTTGAAAAGTAAAAATTTTTGTTCGTCGGAATTCTGAGATGGAAAAGAGAGCGGTCATTAAATTTAATGCAAAACTTGGTAGAAGTGCATCGGAAACATATAATTTGATGAAGCAAGTTTATGGTACGTTATGTTTGAGTAAATCAAATGTTTTCATTTGGCACAAACGTTTTTCGGATGGAAGAAATACGCTAGAAGATGATAAGCGCATACTGGACGACCAAGTTCTTCGAAGACACCAGAAAGTATAGAAAAAGAGCGAGAATTTGTTGCAAACAATCGCAGTGCACCACTGATAATGATGGCAGAGGTTTTACACATCAACAAAGAAACGGTTCGAACCATTCTGCATGAAGATTCGGGTAAAACTAAAGTCTGTGCTAAATTTGTTCCACACACTTTAACGGGCGAGCAGAAATCATTGAGAATTGCACATTGCAGGGACATCATTTCTGCCTATGAAAATGATTCAAACTTCCTGAAATCAATTGCTACGGGTGATGAAACATGGTGTTGTCAGTATGACCCAAAGACAAAGCGCAAAAGTGCCGAATGGAAGTCGAAAAACTCTCCACAAGCCAAAAAAAAAAAAAAAACGCGAAAAGTGCCATCAAAAATCAAAACAATGCTGATTACCTTTTTCGATAGTAGAGGTATTATCCACAAAGAATTTGTGTCCCACTGGACAAACCATTACTGGAGAGTATTATTTAAACGTTTTGAAACGTTTGATTGCCAGAATTCGTCGCATTCGTCCAGAATATCGCGATGAAGACAGTTGGTGTTTGCTGCATGATAATGCACCGAGTCACCCCTCACTCATTGTTCGTCGCTTTTTGGCCAAAAATAACGTCTGTGTGTTGAATCATCCTCCGTACTCGCCTGATTTAGCACTATGTGACTTTTATTTATTCCCAAAAATAAAATTGAAGTTAAAAGGTTGTTTTTTTATGATATCCCGACCATCCAGACAGCTGCGACGAGCACTTTGGAGGCGATTCCTCAAAGTGGCCTGCAAGAGGCATTTAATTTCTTATTAAATCGTTGTAACATATGTATTGAATCCGGAGGGGATTATTTTGAATAAAAAATAGTAGAAATTGAATTAGCATGTTTCTGTTTTATTTTACAAACCCATTCTTAAAATTTATTTTCCACACTGTGTATATTTATTTTTATGAAAAAAAATATGTATAAATATCAACAATATAAATAATAATAATAATAATAAATTTATCAATTTATTTTGTAGAAAGATCATTTTGATAGTGTACAAAAAGGTAATTGACCATTGAAGATCAGAAATTCGTTCGAAATTTTGCAAAAATCTAAAATAAAAAGAAACCTTTCACCTAAATTCTCTTTTTCTTTTCAAATAATTCTTGGGTAATTATTGCTCTCATAAATTTCCCTGTTATTGCAGAAATAAATGTTCTAATTAAAAATTATAAATACATTAGAACCTCCCTTTAGCGGACACCTCTCCACAAAGGAGAGTTTTCATTTGCAAAATTACCATTTTTACAATTTAGCAACTCTCCGGTAAGAAGATACATCTCCCTAAAAAACACTTTGATTCTGCAATTAGGTGTCCTTTACAGGGAGGTAGTTCTACTGTACATTAAAATATGCGAATTTTACGTGGAAATACAAATCACCTTAGAAAATCTGAATTAACAGAGTTTTGATAAATTATCGATGAGGAAAAAATCGAGGTCATGCAAGATCCTATCTATACGAAATATCCCGCCAGAATCATCCAGCCTACGAATAAACCGGTTTCTAATGTATACATACACAAAGCCTTTATTAAGACACCAGTCTTATACATATTCTTCTCTCTCATTGTCGGCTTGCAACGATATCCCCACGATGGCCAATCACCATCATGCAGTGGAGGAGAAAACAATAAATACAAGTTATTTTTCTTCTAATGTATACATGTTTGCAAGTTGGAAGATCTAAAAAAAAGTATAGACTGATGTTTAGATTCTCTGCGAAATACCATCTGTGAATCAAGTTAAGAAATAAACGTTACAATTGGAAACAAATGGTTATTCCCTGTTAGAGTTTAACATTTTCTGTTCAGTGAACTTTACGTTAGGGACGAGAAGTAAAACTGATAATAAACTATCGTAAATATAGAGGTTGCCTGGCCGGAATTCATATTTCTGTGACACTTCGGCCAGTTAGAGTTTTTTATTTTTCTCAACTATTCGACAAAAATATTCTGTCTTCGTCAGGAGAAGTAAATAAAAATAATGCATTTGGCAAGGCGTTAATAATTTTCTAGAACAAATTTTGTCGAAACGTCGAGAAAAATAAAAAACTCTAACTGGCCGAAGTGTCTATTTTTCATTGAAATGATAATAAACTGTCTATAATATTTTTTTATCCTTCCTTTTTTTACCTCAATTTTCTTTCTCTCTTCAAGATTTTATTATAAATTATAATAAAAAACTTTCTTAAATTTGTTATAGAAATTTTAAAATGTTTATAAAGTTTGAAACTATTTCAGCGCGATAATATTTTCCTTTTACAAAATAAAACAACTTTCTATTATCCTTTCTGTGATGAAAAAAATATTGGGAGAATCTGGCTTATCAATGGGGAATGTGCTACCATCTCTTTGAACTCGAATTTTAATGTTTTAAGATTTTCAGATATCTTTAAATTCTTGAAATGTGTCTTGAATTTTGAAAGTTGTCAGATAGAAATCTGCATATATTTGGATTTCTTTCTCCTTTGAGAAAGAGAATTATTGTATAATCGCTGAAAGTTTCAAGTCCCAACAGAGTTAACATCGTGCCACACCTAAGATTTGAAAAGAAATATATAAATTGATTTATTCCTGGCCGGAAAATTTGTCTGTTGTCCGAACACTTACATTGTTATTTGGACATTGAGTATTCAAAATTTCATACTTCTATGTGTTCTTGAAGCATATTGTAAAATTAGTCCATTCCCAACCACCCTGACAACCCAGAAGTTTGAAAATTTGTCCATTCCCGAAACCTCTTACAACCCTGAGGTCTGAGAATTTGTCAACTTGCATTGTCAACAGATTCGAACAAGTTTACAAAATATCCGACTTATATGTACTCTGAATGTATATTGGTACAATACTTGTGGACAGATATGAAAACGAGTTGAATAAAAGTTTTAAACACACAACAGATGTTCGCACGCACACATTTGCTTCAGCTCTACGCCCTCTCGAGAGTAGATGGGAACGATCCCCAAAAGCTCATGCAATAGATTTCAAATTCAAATCAAATTTTGAGGAAGTCATGTGTAACTAGCAAATAATTTTTTAAAATGATTTCTACCTCAAAAATCTGTAAATCTTTCGCTTCCCCAATTTCTGAAGTACCAGGCTGTACCAGGTCCCAGCTGCTAGTAGCGATATACAGGGACCTGCAGAAGTGCACCACGAATGGAAGAAAGAAATACTTCTCTTTGGAGATGGAATGCTAACTGAAATCTGGGATGTGATGTCAAAATTGTATTGGATTATTTCGACCGGTCGTTTGAATCCACTCTATTTGGTGCTACAATAGTTACTAAGTAACCAAGATACAACTGCGAAAAAAAGCTACTGCGAGTACTACGAAAAAAAACATGGAAATAGAAGCGATAATCTGCCTATTTGTCACAATGACAAATCAATGCGCTCCGAAATCGGAGAAAGAAACAAACTACGGCATCTGGGAATATTGGACATTCCCAATAACGGTCCTGATACTGACCATTCTGGCTGTGGCCATCCTGGCCATCCTGTGGCTAGTCCTGCGGGGAGTCCCAAAGAAGACTACTGTTGATGACAACAAGAAAGAACAAGAAGAAGGATGTCCTCACGTCGAAATCGAGATCCCCGAAGATGGGGAACCGAAGAAAATCGGAAAATCAATTTTCTACGTGTGATTTTCAAGACCAACTGCAGCCTTGTTGGAATGACATCTGTCATTTTCAGACGATTTTATTAAACCTAGTCTTGTGTGCGTCTTCGAAATGTTTCGGTTATTTACTTTCTCCATTATATCACATTGAGAGAATTGTAGGAAACAATAGAACAAAAAAGTAATATATCAGGTGGTTATATTCAGACATCTCCTGATCGTGGGACAGAAAGCTGCTGACAGATTGCGCCTCATCAGCAACTTTCACTTACACGAGGAGAGGTCTCTTTCTTAAATAAAGAATAGTTAATCTAAAAAGCAAACAAACCGCATAAAACATCTCATCAGGGACCAATCTGATAAGCAACCGCCTTTGTAAAAATTAAAAAAATACTCTACGAAATATAATTCAGCCTCCAGGAGATTTAAAGTTCACCTCCTGGAGAGAACATCCTAGGAGTAGTGGCTACCCAGACCTCGAAGGTCCACAAGCCTGTATGCGAAACATGCACCTATGCACCTCCTGGAGAGAACATCCTAGGAGTAGTGGCTACCCAGACCTCGAAGGTCCACAAGCCTGTATGCGAAACATGCACCTATGCACCTCCTGGAGAGAACATCCTAGGAGTAGTGGCTACCCAGACCTCGAAGGTCCACAAGCCTGTATGCGAAGCATGCACCTATGCACCTCCTGGAGAGAACAGGAGTATCTTTGTTATTGAATGTTCTTTCGTGAGAGGTTGTCAATGTGCTGGGTGGACGATTTTTAAATTACTACAACAACACACGCCATTTTTTTATAAGACTCTATTTCCCTCCTATAAAAATAAATATATATTTTTTTAGAAAGCACTAACGTTTCTTTAAAAAAAAAAAGGTTTCTACTGCCTTTACCTGAATGATAAAATTATGGTTCAGCCTCAAGCGATTTCGCAAGTTTATCATACCGCTTCAATATTGAGTAGTGGCCTTTTTTTCTATATATGCTTTACGAAAGATAAACCTTTGGAAATGTATTTTAAACGAACTATGAACCTAAGCTTTGGGGATCGAAGAAATACATAGAAATATAAATGCGTGCTTCAAGTATTTTTCTTCCGCAAACACTTCATAAAGGCCTGTCTGTTAGACATAAATAGGATGTATCAGTAATGGCGTTAAAACAACATGTTCAAATTGTGCCTAATAGGCCTTTGTTTATTGCTTGGGGAAGAGTAATGCTCGAATAATGCATTGCTACTATCTCTAACGCCAGCGTTAACGCCTCTAACAGGCGTACAGACTTCGGTCTAGGTAGCCCACCATATAATGGCGTCTTTAACAAGTCCAAACGAAAGGGCTCGGCAACCTGGCCATGAAACTCTTGTAGACCCCTGTGGACTGATTGGCCGAACTTATGGAACTAGACCATAAAGGCGGGCGCGAGGGGCCATACCAAATGGCCTCTCGGTGTAGGATAATGCACCAGTTCCAAATTGGCTGGAAAACTGGATGGCAGAGATACAGCTTCGGCTGCAAGCATTCAAGCAATACTAGCTTAGGTAACCATTCCATCCTACGATGCCTTTAAAGCTCAGGCGTACAGACTTCGGTCTAGGTAGCCCACTATCCATTGGTGTCTTTGAAACTTGGAGCGTAGGGCGGATTTATCTAAGCCCAGCGAGAGGGCCCGGACAACAACCTGACTGAGATAACTATCGTAGACCCCTGTGGACTTATTTATCGACCCCATGGAACTAGACCATAAAGGCGGGCGCGTGGGGCCATACCAAATAGCCGCTCGGTGCAGGAGAATGCACCAGTTCCTACTGGCTGGAAAAAATGGATGGCAGGGGTGTAGCTTTGGCTGCAGGCGTTCAAGCAATACTAGCTTTGGTAGCCATTTCATCCATCGGTGTCTTTGAAGCTTATCTCCATAGTTCGTTTGAATACCTTTTTTAAGAGTTTCTTTACAAGCCGGTGTTAAAAGTCGTAACATACAATATGTAAATATCTTTTTTGAGTGTATGACTAGAGATGTAGATTTTTCTATTGAATGTATAAATTGTTATTATGTAAATTTCCCTTTTGTATATAACTGAGCCGTGTTGTTGAAATAGAGAGTTTCTGAGTAGAGCGAGAGCTTCTGCGCGTGTAGCCGCTGGTTTCTGTCTTCGTTATTTTCCTTCCTGGCTTGATCACCCAAGGCAGTCCAAACTGATATCAAGACTCTAGGTGAGGGTCTTACTTGTTGGGAGGAGGTTTCTTCAATCTTTAACCTCGCGTAATCTTAACAGCCGGATATAAGGAAAACAGCCCAATACCATATTAGAGCGGTGTGGTTGGTTAAACTGACGACACCGCTGGGAGGGTTCACCACTGATGAGCCAGGTCCACACAATATTTTTATCTTTGCAGTAAAAGCAGTAGAAAATTGTTTTATTATAAAGAAATAATCACGCTATAAATAGCTCAAATTTCTAAACAAGGCGCACTAGTCCATCTTACATCGTGTTTTATATAGATTCTTCTCCGAGTCCAAATAGAGAATCTCAGACCATGATAAGAGTTAGGAAAAAAAGGCATCTCTTAATCGTGCAGATCGTGCGCCATCTGTCGGAATAATTATCAACTATTCGTTTGTTTTTAATAATTCCAGAATTGGCGGAATACCAATTCTTGATTAATCAATGGCGCAATCCATCAGAAATCGATCAGGGTATGCCTTTTTACTTTATTTATCTAACTAATCCCAGTACAATTTAACTTCTGTACTATTTTTACAATTATAGGAGTGTCAATAAATAAACAGGCAATACACAGTCTTGGTCGACATATGACCATCACCGAGCGTCTTCTAGCGTGTGCGTGTGTATGATCTTCTATTTTATGTCTTATCATCGATATTCACGACCTTATCTTTCTCTTAAGCTGTAGTACACAAGTAGATAAAACTCTTAATGGCCAGTGAATCAGACAAAAGCGTTGACTTTTTACATAAATAAACACTATAAAATTGGCATTCTCCAGGTAGCGGGGGATAATGAAAACCACTTTGGGAGATTATATCTAAAACACACACACCTAATGAATTAATATAATAGAGTAGACAAACCTTTATAGGCCACCTCATTGTTTAGCTCTCTGAATGAATAATAGCTGTCGTGTGCCTTGTTCATCTCTCCCTCCTTCATCCTACCTGGTTAAAGAATACTTGAGTCTCTCAGTGCCAGTAGTGGACAGTAATGACCGTTTGATTCACTTTATTCATTTATTGTGTAAATATATTTTCTCTGTCACATGTGCGCCTGATTACTATTATAGTTTTAAAACGCCTATTTAATTTATCTTTTAAGAAAGAAATTGTGCCTATTCCTTTATTTAAAAGACCACTTAAGAAGGTATAAAGCCGATATAGCATGAAATGGCTAGTTTATATCGATCTGTCTGCATGCCGACTTTGACAAGATCCGGCTTAATAGAAAGCCGCGTGCCCTTTTGAACATATAAAACGGGATTAGTTGTCTTATACTCATATACGCTAGGCACGCTCAAGTTATTTTTATAGCGTAGTAGATGCTGTGAAATTTAGACATCTACTATACTGAAAATCATAGAAATCAACGACACAGAAACATCAAAATATTCACAGACACTCAGAAGCTGTCATCCACGTAACAAAAATAGCTATAAGGAACAAGACTGGCTCCTATAAATATAGCCGAAGACATAAACAAACTGAACACAAAATATGCCTACAAGGAATTCCGTCGCAGATGGAAGTCTCTGGAAAAGAAGCTGTTGACTCATTGGCAAAGGAAGGAGTAACCGATGCAATAGAATCTGAAACCCACCAATCAGCATGAGACCACGTCAAAAAAATTACACTGATATTAACAAAGATAGATAACTCTAAAAAAAGTTCAAGTATCCTATCCAGCAATTGCCCAATTTCCAAACAATACACTTCACACATATATATAGTAAAAAGGTACGCCTATCTTATCTCTTATTTCTCTCTATAAACACTATAAACCTTGAACAAACAACACCCTCCTTTTTTCGAAATTGAGGCAACAGTGATAAGCCAGCAGCCCCTCCCCCTTCAATTTATTCCCATTGCAGTAAAGACAGTAGGGAGAGAAGTCCGACCACACCAGTCCCCCCTGGACCCTTGGAATATTTGACAAATTCTGGTCCAAGGTGACTAACGTGGCAACGGCACCCATTTTCCAATAAAGAGTAAACCAACATAGTAGGGTGAAGGTTTCTTTAAGATTACATCTAAAAATCACATTTATTCTCTATCTTAAATACAGTTGACAGGCTAATGGTTTATATTATGTTAGAGTACTTATATATGTACATAGGTCTTATATGTATTACATATGTATCTTTTATTTTTGAAAATAGAGCAATCCATAAATACATTTTTAAATAAAAAGGCATATATTGGATCAAAATATAATTTATTTTTATCAATATTTCAGTTGGCTGAACGCCAACCTTTATCAAGGTATTATAACATATTAATGTGTGTCAACAAGGTATTGTTAAATATATGTTAAATGTATCTTATATGTTAAAATTCGAAAATATTATAGACGCGTATGATTCTTTTTAAAAATAAAAAAAAATCTACTGTCCTTAATGCAATGGAAAAATTAATGGGAGGGCCTGGCTCATCAGTGGTGAACCCTCCCAGCGGTTTCGCCAATTTAATCTATTAAGAATCATACGCATCTATAATAGTTTCAAATTTTGTTAACAGATGGCGCGCTAATGCATCATAGTATCTTTTATGTACATTTACATCTACCTATATGTACATATGTACAATGAAGAGTAAAACAACAAAGACAGTAGGATGGAGGCTTCTTTAAGATAAGCCTATAAATCAATCTATTCCTTTAAATACAGTTGACACACTAATGGTTTATAATATGTTAGAGTACTTATATATGTTTCGATGTATTAGCGCGCCATCTGTTATCAAATTACAAAACTATTTTAGACGCGTAATATTCTTTTTAAAATAAAACAATTTCTACTGCCCTTACTGAAATGGAAAAATTAAAGGGAGGGCCTGGCTCATCAGTGTTGAACCCTCCCAGCGGTTTCGCCAGTTTAATCAACCATACCGCTGTTATATTGCATTTTTGGAACTTCCTTTTATAGTGATACTGATGCTTGATTCTTCGAATAATTGACAACTTATATATGTACATAGGTCTTATATGTATATCGCATACATCCCCTAAAGAAACATTTAGAGAGAGAAATTTTATCTCAAAATTATAATCAAAATTAAAGGTATATAAAAGTTTGAAAAGTCGTAAATAAATAATAAGAACAAAAGATTGATGTTATCAACCCCATTTCCACAATAATTCATACCTCGTACTACAGTTGTTTCAGCTCTATATAAAAAGTCTATAGAAATAAAGTTTCTCTAAGTTTCAAGGAAAACACAATAAGGAAGTTGTTAAGGATGTGTATACGGGGCTCGAGTTTTTCTCAAAACTTCTGTCTATTTATAGATTAGTTATTTCTGCTAGTTTGTGTGTTAACTGAATGGAACTTTTGACTTCAATTTTTTATGGTTTACATTTGATTCATTATACATATGTGACAAAAATAGTACAAATGTGATATTGTACTGGGATAAGGTTCATAGATTGAAATAAAAGGCATACGTGGTTAGCTTTTCTTGATTAATCAAGAATGGGTATTTGTCCAATTCTGGAATAATTGAAATCAACGAATCTATATATATAAAATTGAATGTCTGTCTGTCTGTCTGTTTGTCTGTACTCTATAGATTCAAAAACCATACATCCAATCGCCGTGAAATTTTGGGATATTATTAGGTATATCACCGGGAAGGTTTTTGAAAAATAATTTCATGAATATCTTGAATATCTTTAGAGTTATTTGCAGATTTGTAGATTTAACTCGCAAGCAGCGCCCCCATTGTGACGATGATAACAGGTTTTCTTATCACTAAGTTTGTTATCTTAAATATTATTTATCAAAAGTAAGATTATCTCAGGATGACACGGCAATGTGACACGGGAAAAAATGTTCACTAGATAAAACTATAATTTTCTAATGTAGAAAATTAGGAAAGACAAAATTCAGGATGACACGGCACACAGGGACCGGGAAAAAATGTTCACTTTATCGAGAGATTCAAATTTACGAGTTTCAAATTATCAAAATATATATATATTTTTTAATAAGTTTTTAGAGAATTGTTTTAACAAATGTTCGCTAGACAAACCTTTACTCGGGTTAAATCTCGGGCGAAGCCGGGTACGTCCGCTAGTAGTTTATATTTATTCCGATAGATGGCGAAAGTCATCACCAACTTTTAGTTGCCCGATAAGAAGATGCCTTTTTTCTTTTTTTATTATACATAGTTTGTTCATAAAGACAATAATTCGGGTAACAACATTATTTAAAATGTGAAAATTTAAATTTCCTATCATTTCTATTCTATAAAAACCATGTTAAAGAGAGAAAAAGTATAAAACAAACCCATCTTAGTTTACATATTGACTCATGTTTTACCTCGGAACTTTATCAAATATAGGTTTTATTCAAAAATTCGTCGCCGACAATTCTGTTTTTTTTTTTTTTTTGTTTCAAACTAGTTTTAGAGATTTAATATTTATTTAAGCAAAGGATGAAAATATTGGGATTGGCAGAACTACATCGATGTTACCGCATGCCACTTTTGACAAATTCCGACTTAACAGAAAGCCTCGTTTACTTTTGAAAATAAATAAAGAGACCAGTTGTTATAAAATTGATGGGAATACTTTTGATCATCTAACTAACCGCTGCTGATTGCACCAACTATCATAAGCCATCATTATCAAGAGAATTGCGGGTTTTTGATAAAAAAAAATATCAGCATTTTAAAGCTGTGCATAATCAGAAAATAAATTTAGTCGTTGCTTTTTTTCTATGTTATTGAAAGAATCTTATATCTAGAGAGTTTATCCATATCTGAAAATATGCCTATTAGTGTATGTAGGTTGAAATTTCCTCGAATAATTCCAAAGATAATGATATTCAATTAAAAAGGCATATATCATGGCCTGTACCACGTGTACTTAGGGATAAGCAAAAATTCATAGGTAGATAATCTTTAATACTTTCTCTATATATAATGTATGTCTTTGAGGAACTATTCCCTCTTGATTATGAGAACTAACGTTCGAAAACTCCATTTTAACTAAATAAAGAAACCCTTTCCAAATCTCTCTATTAAGAGATAAACGTAAAATTATTGAGGCATTCATATAACTTATTTACATAATATCTTTTTGAAAATAGAGCTATCCATAAATAGATATTTAATTAAAAAGGCATAAATTGAATTAAAATATCATTTATTTTACCAATATTTCAGTTGGCTGAACGCCAACCTTTTTCAGGGTATTACAACATATATATATATATTGTAAATATGTTATAATACCTTGGAAAAGGTTGGCGTTCAGTCAACTGAAATATTGGTAAAATAAATGATATTTTGATCCAATATATGGCTTTTTAATTGAAGATCTATTTATAGTTTGCTCTATTTTCAAAAGATAATGATATTTAAATGAGTTAGGTGAATGTCTCAATTATTTTACGTTTATCTCTCAATAGAGATTTGGAAAGGGTTTCTTTATTTAGTTAAAATGGAACACTTTCAAACGTTAGCTCACTATCAAGAAGCAATGGTTTCTCAAAGACATACATTATATATATAGAAAGATTTAAAAGTGATCTATATTTTTCTGAAAATAGAGCAATCCATAAATAAATATTTAATTAAAAAGGCATATATTGGATAAAAAAATAATTTATTTTACCAATATTTCAGTTGGCTGAACGCCAACCTTTATCATGTTATGACACCTTGATAAAGGTTGGCGTTCAGCCAACTGAAATATTTGTAAAAAAAAATTATATTTTGATCCAATATATGTCTTTTTAATTAAAGTGATCTATATATGGAAGAATTTTTATGATCATTAAATAATTTTTAGAATTAACTCTAACAAAATATTTTATAAGGTCAATTCACACGATGCTTCAATCTGGACTATTAGAAGACAAAGATAACCAAATAGCGTCTTTTAAAGACATAAGTCTAAAAGAAGAAAGGCGAAAACACTCAAAATCATGAATAAAAATGAAGAAATTTAATGTCAGATTCCCTTTAAAATTGAATATTGCTCTAGGTAACCACTAAGGAAAAAGGCATGCCGTTGGCGAATATTTGACGATTTTATTTGCATATAATGTTGATAGGCAATTAATAATAATAAATACAATTTTTGTGAAAAATAGACACTTGGCCAGTTAGAGTTTTTTTTTTATTTTCTCAACGTTTCGACAAAAAATGTTTATCGCCTTGCCAAATGCTTTATTTTTATTTGTTTCTCCTGACGAAGACAAAAGATTTTTCACAGAAATAGGAATACCGGCCAAGCAACCTCTATCTTTAGGATAATAAATACAATATTATGCATCAAAATAAAAAGTTGGTATATTAAATTATGATAAGAGTTTACGTAATAAAAATGTAATTTAATAAAAAGCTACAACAGCTAACCGAAGAATAATTGATGTCTGGAGGAGGACTCTTCGTTGTTGTGAGAACTTCCTGGACAATAATAAATTGTTCATAGTTCTTTATTGTTAAATATATCATCTCTTTTAAATACTGTTTCTCATAAATTAAAGTGTTTATTTTTGTATTGACGGACCTTAATGAAATTTATATAATAAAGGGATTACCTGGGTCTGTAAAAAAAATAGGTTCTCAAAAATTTTCGAGGGATTTCTCCCTCTTTATCAATTTATTACACAATAAGGGGAGCAAACCCTCGTAATATTTTTAGAAAAAAAAATATCCTGATATCCTCTTTTTCATATAAATAGCCAATGAATTGCCTTTTGATTAAAACCTCAATAAAATTTGAAAAAAATAGTACAAATATGATATTGTACTGGGATAAGGTGCATAAATTATGAAAAAAAAAAAGAAAAAGGCATCTTCTTATCGTGCAACTGAAAGTTGCTGATGGCTGACGCCATCTATCGGAATAGATATAAAAAAAAAAATACCCTGATAGATGGCGTCAGCGATTAGCAACTTTCAGTTGCACGATAAGGAGATACCTTTTTCTTTTTTCTTAATAAAATTATTCAAATCCTACAACAGCTCGAATCTGTGAGGAGTACATAATCTGAATCGTGTCTACTGGAATGTTTCCAACGTTGTCGTTTGCCCAGTGCTGGACGCCAACTCCAAGCCGCCATCGGGAATGCTGTACGGGACTCTGTCCTCCTTCGGCACGTACGACCAATGCCTGGAGGTCGTGGCTCCTGACAGCTACAACAAGTCCATCGTCAAGTTCACGGGACAGTTCTGTCTGCTCGAGCTGCAGTTCGACCTCCCGCCCAAGCCCTACCATCTCACCCTGCAGAGCAAAGTCTTCGACTTCGACAGGTCGCTCCATAATGAATCGGTATGTCTTTGGGGGATCACATAGTTTTTATCAAATTTCTATCTATTTTTACAACACATACAATACACACAATGGCAGATTAAATTAGCGAAACCGCTGGGAGGGTTCACTATTCATATGAGCCAATCCCTCTTAAGATATTTTTAATAGAAGTAAGGTCAGTATTTGATAGTTTTATTTCCTATATAATGATAGCGCGTTATATTTCCTTATAAAATAATTAATATTTAAAGATTTTGTAAATGTTTGTTTTACAAGTTCTCTAATACAGTGTAATATTAATTTACACAAGAGATATTTGCCGAACTCAACGACTTCTAGGTCAGAGTACGATGTATTAGACTCTCGTAGTTTTCCTCTCTGTTATTTAGAACTCTAGAGTATTGCTTTCTAAAATCTCTCTAAGATGTTCTTTGGTCGCTTCTCTAATGTAAGGTTGAGTCTGTGTTTTACTTAAGTGGCAATAATAAAGTAAATCTATATTCATGATAAAATTGTGAAAAACATTTTAAAATTACAAAATAATTTCTTACAATGAGTTTCTTTTTATTTCAAAACGCTAGCTTTCAAGTGATAATCGCTCTTCAACGGGTTTAATAAAACATCGACTATATCTTACAAGAAATATTTACAAAAATGCATGAAAGAATTTCAGTTGTAAATATCCACGCTGTATGTTTTTGTAAATATTTCTTGTAGGATATAGTCGATCTTTTATTAAGCCCGTTGAAGAGCGATTATAACTTGAAAGCTAGCGTTTTGTAATAAAAAGAAACTCATTGTGAGAAAATATTTTGTAATTTTAAAAGGTTTTTAAAAGGTTAAAAGGTTTAAAGGATGTTTTAGAAGTCCGTTTTATGTATAAAAGAAACATTCGCGCTTTTAAATCCTTTTATTTTATATTAAAAGGTAAATCTAGGAGGAAATTGTGATATCAAAAAGAACGGATACTTCTCCCATTAAAATCGATGCTGCATCTTGACGGAACCTGTTTCCTTTCTTTTATGTGAGATCAGTTTCGATTCGACCAAACGTCTATTTGACCATAGAATTGGTCTAGCCACTTTGTTAACTAAGCACCTCTTTAAAAAATTCTCCAGATTTATTTAATCGCCTGTAAATCTCATAAAATTGAAGCACCATTTGGACTAACAAGAGCCATAACCCTAAACTATAGTCTCCAGGTAGCGTTCCAATTTTACAAAACTGTTTTGACTTCGTCACATCAATGAAAAATATTAAAAGTGGCTCATCAGTGGTAAACCCTTCCAGCGGCTTAGCCACTTTAATCCACCAGATTGCTTTGTGGCTTCGTCATTGACCCGAGTCTGATAGCATCTAGAGACGGCTAAAATACACTGCAGAATGTTTATCGTATATTTTGACGAGAATGAGATGTAATTCGAGAGGGTATATTAGAGTGCATATTAAATATTTCTATTTAGATTGATTTATCTCCCTACGTCACAGAATTGCCACAATTTAGGCTATCAATACCGATATTAAGATCCAATGTAAAAAAAAAAAAAAAACGCCGCGCCTTCATTTCTTTTATTTAAAAAATTCTTATGAAATTCCTATTATTTGAGATATCGAAAAGATATAAACATTTTCAAGTAGAACGAAGTATCGTGATTGTGATGATAATTTTTATTTTTCGAAAACTCTTTCAGAAATATTCTTTTGACTAATTCCCCGAACTTTTTGATCATACCTCTCTCTTCTCTCTCTCTTGTAAATATATAATATATTTTATCTTCACTTGTAGAAGGGCAGAGATGCCCGAAAGCTCGAGAATACGTTTAATAAAAATAAAGAAACTCATCTCCATAAAAAAAAAACGAATATAAAAGCATCCACGAAAGAATAAAGCTATTTTATCTTTGGCCAGTGATACTGCAAGGTAACCTCTTTTTTAAGCATTGTTTCAATATCAACCTTTTAGAAAAAAATGTTCCTGAAGCCAGTTTGAGTTCTACAAAACTCTGCAAGACGATCATAAGTAGATCAATTGTCTACAATTGCTCTACATGGACATAAGTGCTCTCTCTGTCGTCTGGAAACAAAAAGAAGAACTGCTACTCGACCAATTAGTAGGATCTTCTTCCATTGTGTGGCGATGATAATCCTCATCCCTAATTGCATCCTTTGTGTTACCTGACCTAACTACTCTACGCCCTTCGAGCTTCTTTTTCCTTGTTTACTCTAACCCCATTCCTGACTGTGTTGTTTACTTTCTGGTCATTAACCTAAACAACTTGGAGTATAATTAGGCATCCTTTATTCCATGTTTTTACATCATGTATATACGTATTCATTAGTTAAACATACAAAATGTCTAATTATATAGATTTATCATTATGGTAATTACATGAATAATTATACTGGGAGTAATAATAGTCTTTAAATTGTTGAACCCATCAAAAGCTTTCTCGAGAAAATTGGTCCCAATTAGAACCTACAATTTAAGCTAATAAGCCTTGTTTTTATAAAGATTTAAAGAAATTTCTGTTATTATGAATTTGGAATTTAATTGCTTGTTAAAAATAAATTATTTTAATGGTAAGCATTCTACAATTTACATTAATTATTTTGTAATAAGTTATTACGACGAATTTATTTTTAGAAATACTTTTGATGTTTTTTTTTTTCTTTTTAAATGGAAAGCTCTTTCTTAATCTCTTTCTGCGCATATAAAAATGAATTTATGGCACCTATAACTTCCATTACAATCCTGGAGAAAGGAGAAACTCTCTCGAAATCTTTCTTTCTCTTTTCTATTCATTTTGTTCAGGAGAATCCTATACAAGTCAGACGATCCTAAAAAAGGCTTTGTGTGTTACGAATTTGACATTCAATTAAGCATTGAGAAATTAAAGTATTTTTATATATGACAAAATATTATATTATAAGGTTGTCCCAAAAGTTCGTGTTTTTCTTAAAGCGTTGTTTTTCTTATTATTTAGAGAATAATATTATTATGGCGCATACATAATACAATTACTTTATACATAATACAAAGACATTATACATAACGGCGAATAATATTGGTATTTCAAATTTGTATAGTGTTTACGAACTTTTGGGACAACCTTGTAACATTATAAATTTTAGAAGTAGTAGTACACCTTTGGATTGATTTATATTTGAAAATACTTTTAACGGAATTTGAAAATGTTTTCAACCAAAACGTTACTTACTAAACTTGCTTCAATGAGAAATAATTTTGTTAGGAGAGCCTGTGCTTAAAGGTTTACCAGAGATTTATTTATCGAAGAGTTTTGCTTAATGAATTTACTTGTAGGTACTTTATTTATTTCTCTGAAGTTCTGTAGAATTTTCTACTCATTCTAAATTACCTTGTTGTTGATTCCCTTGAATAAACTTCAATTGAGTTTAAATAAATATTTAATAGATAAAAATACATACAGCTCTTGATCAATTGTAAGTTCAAAATTCGAACTGCTTTTAACATGTGTAGACATGTGGTGCACTTTCAGTGTAAGCAGTCGCTAAATACTACCCACCGTGATTAACATGTCCTGTTGTATTCCAACCCTACCAAGATTGTGGATTTGATCTATCAATTTAGTCTCCATGACCATGTATAATTATACAATGGGATAATAAAAAAGTATGGCCTGTACGACATGTACTAGGGACAATAAAAAAAACATGGATCCAGGCGTTCCAGCAATCCCCCTCTCCTGAATTGGTAATATCAGAAGCCCTGTGTGGGAACCAGATACCGTTTACAGTACAGCTTATTATCAGTAAATGACGTGGTACTACAAGCGGGCCTGTATGGAAAACCAGGTCCTATAGTATTAAATGTATATGTAAATATATGACGTGAATGTACAAGAGAGCCTATGTGGTAACAGATCCTATGGGACCTGGACAAGGGCTCGCCTCTCTTCTACCTGACATGGTCCAAGCTCGGGCTGTGCCTTCCGTCGGTCTGCACGGTGGAGGATATCCAGAGCATCTTCGACGTCGGTAGGTAGCTCGGTGCACAGATAGTCTCAATTCACAAATGTGGAGACTGAATATACAACAGCGCAGTGACATGACAATGTCTGACGTGACAGCCCTCAAGGACTTCCCGATAATCCCCAATATCCAGTACTGCAAGAAAGATGAGTCCAGAAAGGTCGAGACAATCCATCTTGTAATCCTGTGAGTACATTTAATCATCATCTTCTTTTTCTGAATTCTGATATTTGGGTAGTGTGTTGTGTGTGGTGGTGAATTCTGATACTTGGGTAGTGTGTTGTGTGTGGTGGTGAATTCTGATACTTGGGTAGTGTGTTGTGTGTGGTGGTGAATTCTGATACTTGGGTAGTGTGTTGTGTGTGGTGGTGAATTCTGATACTTGGGTAATGTGTTGTGTGTGGTGGTGAATTCTGATACTTGGGTAGTGTGTTGTGTGTGGTGGTGAATTCTGATACTTGGGTAGTGTGTTGTGTGTGGTGGTGAATTCTGATACTTGGGTAGTGTGTTGTGTGTGGTGGTGAATTCTGATACTTGGGTAGTGTGTTGTGTGTGGTGGTGAATTCTGATACTTGGGTAGTGTGTTGTGTGTGGTGGTGAATTCTGATACTTGGGTAGTGTGTTGTGTGTGGTGGTGAATTCTGATACTTGGGTAGTGTGTTGTGTGTGGTGGTGAATTCTGATACTTGGGTAGTGTGTTGTGTGTGGTGGTGAATTCTGATACTTGGGTAGTGTGTTGTGTGTGGTGGTGAATTCTGATACTTGGGTAGTGTGTTGTGTGTGGTGGTGAATTCTGATACTTGGGTAGTGTGTTGTGTGTGGTGGTGAATTCTGATACTTGGGTAGTGTGTTGTGTGTGGTGGTGAATTCTGATACTTGGGTAGTGTGTTGTGTGTGGTGGTGAATTCTGATACTTGGGTAGTGTGTTGTGTGTGGTGGTGAATTCTGATACTTGGGTAGTGTGTTGTGTGTGGTGGTGAATTCTGATACTTGGGTAGTGTGTTGTGTGTGGTGGTGAATTCTGATACTTGGGTAGTGTGTTGTGTGTGGTGGTGAATTCTGATACTTGGGTAGTGTGTTGCGTGTGGTGGTGAATTCTGATACTTGGGTAGTGTGTTGTGTGTGGTGGTGAATTCTGATACTTGGGTAGTGTGTTGTGTGTGGTGGTCAATTCTGCTTAGCTGAAAAGCTTCTAACAGTAGAACAGCACAACTTTTGTCGTAGATTTTAAAAAATGGAAATATATATTTGGCCCAGCCACTTTGCCAGATAAACACCTCTTTGGCAGATTATGAAGATTCCATTGAATCCCGTGTGGATCTCATGGAATAAAGTCCGCCCTAGGCTGACAAGGACTATTTGCCCCAAGCCATGGTCTCTAGGTGGACGCTTCTCAGTTTTCCAAAGCTGGTGTTGTGGCTTTGTCACAGACCCGAGGCCGCTAGCTTGCAGCGACGGTCAATAGATGGCGTCTAGTTTTGACGTTCAATTTGACGGGAGAGGCGCCCTATGTTTTTTTAGATAAATTTCTTACCAGCAAAATGTCCATCTATATATATATATATATATATATATATATATATATATGTCGTAACTGTCGTGGTCGAATGGAAGGGCGCAGCCGTTGTGCATGTATGCTTCGAAAAAGAACTTGCTCCATACTCGTGAGCGCGCGCGCGCTGGCTCCCACGTTTATTTTGTACAGATTTATAGATGGGTGAATTTGTGTTTACATTTTAACATATTAATTATGGCGAAAATAAATTATATCTCTTGGGCATTAGGCAACTTATGACATATATATTATCGGTCTCTCCTTGAATTAGTTTCTTATTATATATTTAGAGATATTAACCATAAGGAATTTTGTTTGAATACCATTTCTAAGATTCCACCATTCAGTGTAGCATATATAAGCGAAATTAACGTGAAGTTTCTAAGAAAATTGCCAGATCTTACGTCGTCAACGTTTCCGTGATCATTCTTTGAGCCATCTTCACAATGAGAGGTCCCTAAGCCAATTGCCAAATCTTGAAGTCTCGGCTCCGTCCTTATCATTCTTTGAGCGCCATCTTCACAACGTGCGACCTCTAACCCAAGGTAAGATTTTGAAGCCTCGGCACAGCCCTGTTCATTCCTTGAAACATCATCCCAACCTGCGGTCCCTAAGAAAACAGCCAGATCTTAAAGCCTAGAAGCCCCCCTGATAAATCTTTGAGCCATCTTCACAACGTACGGCCTTTAAGCCAAGGCCAAGATTTTTCAGCCTCGGCGCCGCCCTGTTCATTCCATGAGACATCATCACAAAGTGCGGTCCTTAAGCCAACAGCCAGATCTTAAAGCCTAGGAGACACCCTGATAAATCTTTGAGCCATCCTCACAGCGTACGGTTCTACGTCAATGGCCAGATCTTGCAGCCACGAACCGTCTTGATCATTCCTTAGGTTTCATTAGAATGCGCGTATCCAACCACAATAGGTATATCCAGCCTTCACAGCAGCATTAATAATAAACTAATCAGGGGGATTTATATTTTAATATTCACAAATCCTTTCTATTAAGTTATTATTGAACGCATATCTTTAATCCATTTTGTTACATTGATCTCGGAGAAAATAATATTCAATTTCGAAGAATATTTTGCGTCATGATAATATTACGTTTTTCTTTTTTATACCAAAAAGTGTTATATATTATGTGTGAGCATACTGGCAGATGGATGTTTAGGTGGAGTGGACATCATTGAACTTTGTCTCACCTTACTCCAGCAGTCAAATTTTCTCGTTCAAGTGAACATTATTGAATTTCGTTTCTCTGTACTCCAGAAATCATATCCTTCGATCAAGACAACATTATTGTATTTCTTTTCTCTGTACCTAATCATTTAGATGCTTCGATCAAGAGAACATTATTGAATATTGTTTCTCTATACTCCAGAAATCATGCTTCGATCAAGACAACATTAATATATTTCGTTTCTCTGTATACAGCAATCAAATACTCGATCAAGAACAAATTATTAAATTTCGTTTCACTGTGCTTCAACAATCAGATTCTTTGTTTAAGAGAACATCATTGAATTTCGTTTTGCTGTACTGCAGCAATCAGATGTTTCTTTAAAGTGAGCATTATTAAACATCGTTTCACTATGCTCCATTAAATTACAGCATGTATAAATTTTGAAGGTATATATGACTCAGGGATTTTATATAAATATAGATCGAATACATAAAAATATCATAGAGATTAAAATAATAAAATATTGAAATAAGAAATATATTATTTTATTTCCATTATTGTGGACATATATCCTAGCAATAATAATCAAAATAATTTCAGGAATCAATTTTGCAAATGCTCGTATACGTATGGTCATGGCTACAATTGGAATGAACGAAGTGACAAAATCCTCAATGAAAGAAGCAGGAATTTAACTGAGAAATGGTGGACATATTTGACTCTTGAGAGCAAGCTTCCATAAAGGCATCCTCATAGATGCCCGCTGGGAAGCAGAGTGATTCTGAGTTCGAAGATATTCTCTCCAACGAAACAGATGTCTTCTGGAGTATGTTGAAGCAAATTTCAATAATTTACTCTGAAATGAAACCTGTTATTTATAACGTAGAGTGGATAAAATTGAATATTATTCTATATGGAACGGGAGAAACTGATTACTGAAGCACAGTGAAACGAGGTTCAATAATTTTTTCTTCAACGAAACATCTGATTACTGGAGCACAATGAAACGAAGTTCAATAATATTCTCTTGAAGGAAAACCTGGTTGCTACAGTAAATAAAAACGAAGTTCAATAATTTCAGTACTTTTGTCGGAAGATGGTAAAAACGCTGTTACCGAAACGTCACACACTATTTATTTATTTGGATTTGGTCTTATTACCTTGTGAAGTTCAATAATGTTCTCTTGAACGAATCAAGTTCAATAATTATTGAAACAATTCAAGTTCAATAATTATTGAACTTGAATTGTTTCAATAATTATTGAACTTGAATTGTATGTATTGAATAAATTATATATTTCGTTCAAGAGAACATTATTGAACTTTGTTCCACTGTGCTGCAGCTATCAGATGATTCGTTCAAGAGAACATTATTGAACTTCACAAGGTAATAAGACCAAATCCAAATAAATAAATAGTGTGTGACGTTTCGGTAACAGCGTTTTTACCATCTTCCGACAAAAGTACTGAAATTATTGAACTTCGTTTTTATTTACTGTAGCAACCAGGTTTTCCTTCAAGAGAATATTATTGAACTTCGTTTCATTGTGCTCCAGTAATCAGATGTTTCGTTGAAGAAAAAATTATTGAACCTCGTTTCACTGTGCTTCAGTAATCAGTTTCTCCCGTTCCATATAGAATAATATTCAATTTTATCCACTCTACGTTATAAATAACAGGTTTCATTTCAGAGTAAATTATTGAAATTTGCTTCAACATACTCCAGAAGACATCTGTTTCGTTGGAGAGAATATCTTCGAACTCAGAATCACTCTGCTTCCCAGCGGGCATCTATGAGGATGCCTTTATGGAAGCTTGCTCTCAAGAGTCAAATATGTCCACCATTTCTCAGTTAAATTCCTGCTTCTTTCATTGAGGATTTTGTCACTTCGTTCATTCCAATTGTAGCCATGACCATACGTATACGAGCATTTGCAAAATTGATTCCTGAAATTATTTTGATTATTATTGCTAGGATATATGTCCACAATAATGGAAATAAAATAATATATTTCTTATTTCAATATTTTATTATTTTAATCTCTATGATATTTTTATGTATTCGATCTATATTTATATAAAATCCCTGAGTCATATATACCTTCAAAATTTATACATGCTGTAATTTAACATTAATATAATCTGTATATTAAAATTTAAACTACATATATCAATGCTAACTTTTTTTATAGAGAAGAAAAATTAAAATACCTTACATACTTTAATTCTACTTATGAATAATTATAAATTTTACAAATATTTTGGCACATATTTATTCAATAACATATAAATAATCATAAATTACCTTTGAAGACTTTTTACTGAACCTTTTCACCGATTTCACCGACTTATTCTCCAGACCGCGCTCTACTGTATCGCAGTAAAGTCTGCACAGAGGTAATTTATAATAGGTTATATCATAAGATATAAATGAAAATGTCCAAATATTTTTTAAAAATTATCGATATAGAAAACTGGGAAGTTAGTGGCTCATCAATGAAGGACGTTCTCGGCACTTTGGACAAATTGATCTAACTCTTCGTCGCATTTTTCTTACCATTTTTTTTACCTAGAATATTCTTACGTTTTCCATCATAGTTTATTTTTTCTTCTATGTTCCCAATCTTGGCTACCCATTTGATATATTACCTTAAATTTTTTTCATAATTTTTTTATAAATCATATGCAGAAGGTTTCTATTTTAAAAAATGCAAAAAAAAGCTCTCAAGGCCTCTCTTCTACAATTCTATATTTAAATATAATGGCATAGCTTGATATTGGTTATAAGCATGGGTTTGATACTTAGTAAGTGCAAAGGTAAAACTGCTTCTACAGGTGTAGAAAATAGTGTTCTTATGATATTCTCTCTACATATAGTGCTCTAAATTCTCGATATATTGAAATTTTGACAATCATTGAAAATTTTTATATACAAATGAAATATATAAAAATATTCCCAAATCCTAAACAAAGTCTATATTTACCACACCACTAAGTATATTAAACAAAACGGGTTTATGACAACTTGCGTAAGTGCAAAACGCTTCTACCTTTTAGACAGGACGTTGCTTTGAAGATATGCAGTTCTGAAGCTCTATTCATCCTGATTACTATCGCCTGTAATATCAGCTGTACTTCCCAAAGATCTGTGGAGTATTAGAGAACGAGACCTGGAATAAGTTGAATGTGAGTAGAACACGTTAATATTCCAGTTTGTAATGAAAGTCCAAATTCCATCAGTCTATATTAAGACAAGACCTACCAACATAGAGAATTAATTATCTAAAATCTGGTTCATATATCGAAATGTGTGAGAATCAGGAAGTAAATTCAACCAAAGAAAGGGGAACTGTGTTCCCACCTCGCCAGTCAAGTGGCACAAATCCTATTGATCGGAATGGACTTCCTGTCGATGTTCTCTTTCAGCCCAAATATTTCAACAGTTCTTCCTCAGTGAACAAACTCCCAGTTTCTCCGTCTTATAAAATCTTATAGTAGTTTCTGCCTCATTTCGCGATGATTCTGTTGAACATTTTAAATAAATCAATAAGACATCTAGGGTTTGGTTTATTTTCATGCTTTCAAAGAAACCAAGACAAATGTCAGTATTTGACGCTGATTCTTTGGAAAAATACAAGATAATTAAACAAAAAATAATAAAATAAGATCAAATATGCGAAATAAACTCTGAGAGAATAATTACAAAAACCATAACAAGACTCAAAACAAAACACTACAAAGAAATGGCAATACATCCAGATGGCACAAGAACCTATATGACATGCAAAAACTGTCCTGGTGTGGAACTAACACCTACCCACATATTCTCATATCCCAGCAATGGCCGCAGCCTTGCAGAAAATTGGCATGGACCCAGAGCAGCAGCTTTACACACCCAAGATAGTAGACATTGCTGCTGCTGTGATAGAGATGCATGGAGAGATCTGAGGCTCTTCATTGAACACGACAACAACAACAAAGAAACAAAGCCCTAAATTCCTTATTAATTTAATTAAAATTAAAAAACCATTAATGTATACGGAAGAGATATTGTTGAAAACAGTATGTGTCATTTTCGCCTTAAATTCTGTACCTTTTTTTTTTACTTTTAAAGACTATTCTACTCTTTTACTTTGTATCATTATTTGAGTAATATTACTCCTTGTAAGATTTGAGTTATACATTTAAAAAGCGGCACATCTGTTATACAATCTGTATCTGTAAATACACTCCTAAGGTTTCGGACCAAAATCTACAAGATAACCAACCAGTAGAATAAACCCACTTTGTTTGAGTATGTTCACTTTCTGAGCAACAAGTTGAAAGTTTCAAATAAATCAGCAAAAGTCCGTGTTGTTTGTCTTTGTGGGAATGTGTGTGAATTTTGAGTTTATATAAATAATTTCGCAATATTATGACGGAATTCGTGAAATATTTTTAATTTCTAATTTTAAGTGCATTTTAATGAAATATTTTTTCACAAATACTATTTTAATAAATTAATTGTTCATTTTAACGATGTTCCCAACATTTCTGTTTATTTGTCGAACTGGTAGGACAAGAAGACAACGCTCTCATTGAGTCTTCCTCTCAAATAAACCGTGGACAATAATTGATACGATAGAATATTCTAGCTTGGATTTCATCTTTGCATAACTTACATTTTAATCAAAAGTCTTTCTTTCATATTCTGACAGTCTTTGGTGACCCGAATATACTTCGTTGTAATTCAAAATATATGATGTGTTTTCTATTCTTTTATTTATTTTTCAAAAACCATTTTATCTTCCTCGGAACTTTATCCAGACCAATTTGTGTTATGAGTTTAATTGTCTTAATTAAGTTTTCCTGTATGTATATATAAATTTAATTATTAACATTGAATGTGATTATAGTTAGAGACATTTTTTCCTTCATTTACAGATTCCGTGATAAATCCATGTATAAGAAATTTCTTTTCCTCGGATTCACCCAGATTAATCTCTGTATATGAGCCTAATTGTCGTAATTAGATTTTCCTGTATAGAAATTCTATTAATACCATTAAAAATATGATAAAATTATACTTTTTTAAAAATTATTTTCATTTGCAGACTCCTTAGTAAATTTATGTATGAGACTATAGTCTTAATAAAGTTTTTATGTGATATATATGATGTTATAACTTTTTGTGCTTGGTAATGCCAATATATTAGACTATATTCTTCATATCACACACACACACAACAAAAAAATCACTTTTATATATATTCTAAACTAAATATTTCCGAATAAATTATAGAAAAAATAATATTCTCTTGCACTAAACAATACCTCTTGACATTGAACCTGAGTACGAAACGCCTCTGCAATATGGCTTGGCAAAAAAAATGCATTAATAATGTTAATAGAGAGGGGGAAAAACTTTCAATGTGCTATATGCGGGACCAGTAATAAATATTAAAAGCTCACCTTGCCCCAGATAGACTTTCCTCCTTTGCCATGGTCAGACTTCGTGGGGGGGGGCACTTTCCTCAATCACCAGACTTCTTCCCCAGCTGCAGTGTCTACGTTTGCATTGAGATGTGTGTGGAATTCAGAATTAGACCTTTCTACCCTTCCTTACATATCCAAAAAAATGTAATTATAAAAAGTATAATATATTATACTGTAGAAACTCCCTGTAAAGGACATCTATTGCAGAGCCAAAGTGTCCTTTAGACAATTGACAATTAAAATAATTTTATTGACATTTTGTCAATACATTCAAAGTACACAGTCTGCACTATTTTAAAAAAAAGATAATATGCATTATATACACTATGTACAATAAATATGGCGCCTCTGCCAGCGCTGCAAAGTTTGGTGTGTCCTTTAGAAAGATGTGTCCTCTTACATGAGAGTTGCTAAATAGTAAAAATGGTAATTTTGTAAATAAAAACTGTCCTTTGTAGAGAGGTGTCCGCTAAAGGGAGGTTCTACTGTATATAAATATATTATAAAAGCAGATATATAAATCATATGAGTATTATTCTCTATTATATTCTCTCTCTCTCTCGTCTCATTGTTGCCTACATTATTACTCTGTTGATCCTTATTCTATTTTCAACAAAGGATATCTATAAACTAGAGTATCCATTGTGGTATCTATTATATAAAATTATCATGATATTAATAACAAAATCATTGAAATATATTTTATATTGAATCAAATTTTTGAAACAACGCACACTTTGTTTTGCAAGTATACCATATTTTTTCAGATATTCGTAACAATAATAATGTTTTGTTTTTTTTTACTTTTGAACGATTACAAAAATCATGATATGTAAATATAAAAAATAAATAAAATGTAATCTTTGTAAAATGTTTAAAGAGTGTTAATGATTATTTACACTATATAAGTCTTTATCCTTCGTCATTTATTACAAGCGTTTTAATTTTCTTTTTAAAAATTATTTTTGTATCCCAAACACTGAGTATAACTGAAGTAGAATGATATTCGTTCAGGAAAATAACATTTTTTCTTATTAAAATCTCATCCCAACATGTTCAATGCCAATTTACAAGCTGAAACAACCTTCTGATAAATTCGGTCATTTTCGTGACTCATCATCTTCCAAGATATCAGGAAATCGTGAGCACCCCATTACTAATGGGGGTCATAGTTTGATATTAGCTTGATGCACCCGTTATTTCAGAATGGGTTCTACACTTCAGCAAGTTACAATGTCCTCAGTATCTCTCACCATTCATCTTCAACAGTACTTTGTCTATATATATTCTATGAACACTGTCGAATAATAAACGTAAATTTGTAAATTTTTAATTCTAATTTCTAATTTGATTTGTTTGTCGTCGTCGTGTCTTGTCCACATGAAAAAAAAAAAAGGGGGGGGGGGGGGCATTGCCCCGTTAGTCAGCCACATTCCAGAGTTCCCTGTTCACGGTTACCGTAGCGGCTCGGGGCTCACGACACCGTACTTCACCCTACAGGGCAGTTCCTTACTTGTGCTGCCTCTCCCGCCCGCCACGTAAAGGAGAGGTTAGACTTCTGGGCGGGGATTTGGTTGTTTCTTATGTAATAGGCGCAAATATTTCAATATGGCGCCTGGTTGATTAATAGAATGTAAAAATGTAAATGTATCCATCTTCATTAGTCACCACAAGTCTTGGTGATGACATTCTTCCAACTCACTGATGGTCTTCTCACCGCATGCTTCAGTACCAGAGAGTCAGTAATTCTGAGAGTCTAAAGAGTTTGATATGTTGATTGTATAAATATGCTGTAACCTACATATCTTTTTAAAAACTCATATACCAGTAGTTTGTTTCTTTTTATTTTTAAGCTCTATGTTTAGGTCACTCTCTGTCATCCTTGTCAAATGGAACTGTTACTTTGAATCCTGACTTCTGTTTTTTATATATAAAACTATGTTTCTATGTTTACAATGAAATATAACTAATATGCTAGTAGAGTTAATATGTAGCTATAACTATCTGATTTAACAAAAGGTACCTAAAATTTCAGTTTTTTTTTTTTTTTATTATTGAAGTTGAAAGTTAAAAAATTGAAAGAATACAATCAAAAGCAGCGGTAAAAGAATACGCTAAAATCGTAAAATATTAAAGCACTGAATTTATACCGAATCAACGTATCTTTGGTGGTGAAAAATAAGTTTCATATTGATGAGTTTTAAAAATAGATTTTTACCTAAGCTCCCGTTAAAATGATCGTTACAAAATTTCTATGCATCTAACCAACAAAGATTGCGCTATATATTATCTAATTTTTAAAGTTATAGTTTAACCTGGCATACCCAAGTTTTACACAAATAAATTTACTGGCAATGCGTTTCTTTTTAAATAGCATCAAATATTATCTCTACAGACCTTACTGCAATTATATTAGTTATTGAATGAGAGGGCTTGGCTCATCAGTAGTGAACCCTCTCAGCGGTTTCGCCAAATTAATCTCTAATATAACATACATATAATTATGTCCATAGTTCACTAAACACCCCTAAGCTGCCTTCCATAGAAAATAAAGAGTATACTCCAAACCAATTCAATACAATAGTAGAGCGGTCTAGAGATTAATTTGGCGAAACAGCTGAGAGGGTTCACTACTGATGAGCCAAGCCCTCTCATTCAATAACTCATATCATTGCAATAAGGTCTGTAGAGATAATATTTGATGATATTTAAAAAGAAACGCATTGCCAGTAAATTTATTTGTGTAAAATTTTAACGATAGATGGCAATTAAATTTTAATTTACTAATACCCAAGTTTGTTTAATAACCATAATACCAGGGGTGTCCCATAAGTCGGTGGCCCGACATAAAAAGAAAATGACTAATAAAATGATTATGATTTATTTTTCAACATGGCAACATGACAACATTTTTCCCTTTAAGGTCTATACACTTTTTCCAGCGATGTTCTAATGCTTTTATGCCCTCCAAAAATAACGATGTTTCAAGTGACTCAAAAAATGAGGTTACAGCATCAATGACCTCTTCATCTGACTTAAAATGAATGACAGAAAGTGATTTTTTCAAATGAGGAAATAGGTGGAAGTCAGACGGAGCTAGATCTAGTGAATAGGGTGCATGTGGTAAAATTGCAAAGCCAGAATCATAAATAGCAGCCATGGCTTGCGGCGACCGATGACTCGGAGCATTGTCTTGATGGTAAACAATCTTCCTGGACAACTTTCCTCTTCCCTTTTCTTTAATAGCTTCTCGTAGTTGCTTCACAAGATTGCCAGTGATTGTTTGACCCTTATTTAGAAAGTCTAGAAGAAGTACACCCTCGGAATCCCAAAAGACAGGCCCCATAACCTTCCCTGCTGATGGAACTGTCTTGGCTTTCTTGGGGGGAGGGAAACCGGTGTGTCTCCATTGCATGGATTGTTGTTTGGACTCGTACGTTTTCTCGTACATGTCACGTCACTCGCCGTATTTAGCCAAGTAGGAACCTACACTACATACTCACCTTGTATGTTTGTCTGTTCTAGTGGATTCTGTGGAGGCCTGGTGCTGATGTCCATCCTGGGGACCCTGGTGGACGTCTGCGGACCCGAGGATCACAAAGGTGAGCAAGGTCCTTATCCTTCCTTTCTATAACTATCGCTGTGTGCTTGATATGATCTCATTTCTCCTTCTTTAGTATCTTTATTTACTTTCTCTGCATCTCACTGAACCTATTGTAGGTTTTAGTATTTTACCAACACAGGGATTTAAAAAAAAAATTAGACAAATATTATTATATTTTTAATTCCATTTAATGACCTAAATGTACATTATTTTAAAGCGAAGGAATCTAAGTATTTGTTTTGCATTTAAAAGTTTACGTTAATAGAGGTTTTATGTAAATGATTTTCTTGTACATTTAATATAATGTTCTCATATCAAACTAAAATAATTTAGAAAAATATAAAATTAGGCTGATCAAAATGTAGATATATAAAATAAACGCGAAAATTTTCTTTTTGTAAATATAAGCAACTCTTCAGCTCACAAAATTCCTTAAAATAATCCTTTTATATATCAACATCAAGGTGAAAATCAGGATTCTAGAGATTAGTTTTTTTAAACCCTGGAAGCCTGATGTTTTTCACCTTAATAAGCAACTTTTTTTCTGCTGCTCTTTCTGCGATGGAAATGTTTCAAATTTCATGTGAGATGGAACGCTAAGGCTAATTGAGATATATCCTCCACTCTGGAAAGTAAGAAGGAATACGAGAAGCACTAGATGTCACGAAGGAAGTGGTGTTCAGATGCCGGCAGAATCCGTCGCTTCTTCCTCTGTTTCTCTCTGCCGCTCAACCTCCGCAAACTGCTCAGCACCTCGACGTCTGGGGACAACCTCGCTGTGCTCAACGGCCTCAGGACACTCTGCATGTTCTGGATCCTGCTGACTCATGTCTACGGCTTCTCTGACCGCTTCGGCTACGGTGAGTGCTCCTACTTCCTTGAAGATACGTTTAAACACATGGATACATACCTCTTTGATATGGTCTCTTATTGGAGGTTGAATTGATATCAGATTATTTTTCATTCTACAAATGGTGGTCAGATGGAATCTTTAGCTGGATCTACTTGAAATCCACAATGTTTTAAGAATAATATTTAATTGAAGCCTCATGTATATATGTTTACTGTTATTCATTAATCTGACTCTCTCTCTGATTCCTGTTGGGTTACTACTTTCAAAATATTTATTAACAGTCTAAACCGTTGGTATTCGACCGCTACGACTCGGGTTCAATTCCCGCATTGGGTAATTTCTTCTGATTAAAAAAAAATGCTTCAATGGCCCCCGATTCTTTCAGAAGTCCAACCCCACCATCGAGTGCAATTAACTAAACGGGGCTCTGGAACATTTGTAAGTGCAAAGTCGAACTGTTTTTCACATGTGTAGACATGTGGTGCACTTAGAGTAAAAGCAGTCGCCTACCTCTACCCACCATGATTATCATGGCCTGTACTACGTGTACTAGGGAATAAGCAAAATATATATATTTATTGACACTTTTTATGTATTATGGCTTCTATTAATTCATATGACTGAATCCTGTGAGATTACTACTTTCTTCTTTTTGCACTTACACTTTTTACTCTCTAGACTGATTCCTGTTGAATTAATAAATTTGTTATATTTACTTTTATTTACTTGATTGATTATATTCCTATTGAATTCATAAATTTATTATTTAGTTCTATTCACTTTCTAGTGAATTCCGTTGTATAAATATTTCCAATAAAGGACACAACATCAATACTTGAAAGATATATTCTTCATAACTTTCTTCTTGTAAACATATTCATTCGGTAACTTCAAATTCTTCAGGGTGATTAATAAAAAAAAATGTTAAATTTACTTTATTTAACATCATGGAAAATATCCTTAAAATAATAGATATCATCAACATAATTAAAATATTATCAGGGAAAGTATAAATTTGAAATTTACAAGAAACCTATTCACCTCACAATTTTGTACTTTCGATTATATACAGCTCCAGGTGTGGTTATCCAACTTATGATTAATTAAATAAATAATTTTGGAGAGTAGAGAATCTATAGAGCGTCAAATTTATTCCTAGCTCTCAATATAGCGTACAGTTGCGCCGAGCTGAAAGTTCCAGCTCCTAACTACCTAGCTTAAGTCCCTTTCTTAACGGCTATTTTGATTATTTTTTTTTTAAGTTAAATCAATACTTTAAGCATACAAAAAGATATTTCAGCGTACATTTTGTTTCATAGAGTAGAATCTCCCTGTAAAGGACACCTAATTGCAGAGCCAAGGTGTCCTTTATGGAGAGGTGTCCTCTTACCGAAGAGTGGCTAAATTGTGTAAAAATGGTAATTTTGTAAATGAAAACTGTCCTTTGTGGAGAGGTGTCCTCTAGCGGTGTGTCCGCTAAAGGGAGGTTCTACTGTATCTTCTAAAACTGATCTGGCGTTTGCTGCAGGCAACTTGGAGAACGCGCGGAAGATCCTGAAAGATCCTTTCTTCCAGGTTATCATCAACTCGTGGACGTCGGTCGACACTTTCTTCGTGATTGGGTGAGTTGACTTCCTTGTGGCAGCAGCAGGCATCGAAGGAGGCCATGTGCCTCGGGTCACATTCTCCGTCGCCCCCATTCCTTTCCTGCCCCGTAATATTGGGAACACTTTCTTCTCGGACTAGGGACATGTATATACAGCTCCAAGGCATCAGTCCTGAGATGGAAGTATTTGCTATCTTAGTATAATGAAGGAAGGGGTTTTATAATCTGTAAAATATACCCCTAACTCTGAATTACATGGTTATCTTTGCTATCTTTGTTATTGTATTCAAAGTAAGTACTTACCGTGTTACCCGTTCATCAAAGTAATTCCGATCATTCTGTACTCAACTCTTGTATATTGTATTTTAAACATAATTTGATACATATGATACTACCTTAGAGCACTTAGAAAGTATTAAATTCATGAAGTGATGTCATATAAACTCCAAGAAGAATCTTCTATAAGATCAGTGTGTCCCAATAAAGGTTTGCGTGTATGATTAAGTCTTATATTATAATGATGTAGATTGAATGGTGTATATATATCCTATCTAATGTCAGTAAGTGGCAGCGCACTCTTGGTGGCCAATTCCATGCTGAAGGACATGGATAAGACCCAGGGGAAAATCAACATCATCAAGCTTTACTTCAGGAGAGTCTGGAGGTGAGATTCTCTTTGGTAAATTATTATTGTGGTCTTTCCCCTCTCTTTATATCTGACACTTTTAATATGTGCACTGACTTTAGACGAGACAATATAAGCGTTCATAAATTAATTGTCTTCTATCGATGAATTCGCAACAATAATTTTGACAATGTGTTTTATTTTCACATATATCATCAAATAATATCTCTACAGACCTTACTGTAATGATAAAAGTTGTTGAACGAGAGAGCTTGGCTCATTAGTGGTGAACCTAGCATTCATTACAAAAAATCATAAGACTCTCAACTATTTTATTTACTTGATTAAAGTGTGCTTTCAGGGAAACCCTTCTACAGCTAACTGATACGTTTTAGTTATCTGAAGAAGGGCTTGTCTGAAAGATTACTTCAATCAAGTAAATAAAACGAATTGCGTGGCGTCTTATGTTTTTTTTTTTTTGGAATCTGTCGAAATTTCCTCAATCCTGTCATAATGAATAGTATTCCTTATAGGCGATCAAGAGAATATATACCTTGTATCTGATGTGTGTATATATAATCATATGTACGTAATATAAAGTTGCATCAGCATAATTTAATCTAATCTTTGATATAGGGCGCTGTTCGTGAGCTAAGTAGAATAATTTGA
Organism: Cordylochernes scorpioides; assembly: GCA_030710605.1. Taxonomy (NCBI): domain Eukaryota; kingdom Metazoa; phylum Arthropoda; class Arachnida; order Pseudoscorpiones; family Chernetidae; genus Cordylochernes; species Cordylochernes scorpioides. The sequence goes on from CP092872.1 coordinate 23,073,983, forward strand.
ATATATAGTTTTAATAATTGATTTATATATTTTTTAAAATAGCTTATCGTCTTCCCCGTATTTTTTAAAACCTATTTATGGAAATTTTGGTTTGAATTAGTGAACTACTGCGAATTTGTATACCGGACATACAAACAAACAAACATACAAACATTGATTTTTATATATATAGATTTCTGACGCGTATGATTATTTTTTAAATAAATCAATTTTCTACTGTGCTTACTGCAATAATAAAATAATAGGAGGGCCTGGCTCATCAGTGGAGAACCCTCCCAGCGAAAGGTTTTAACATTGCAGTAAGGGCAGTAGAAAATTGATTTATTGAAAAAAAAAAAAAGAATCATACGCGTCAGAAATAGTTTAAATTTATCAATCTATATATATCAACATTTAGTCTAAATATGCCTGAAAATCATCTTTAATCGAAAATTGTATAAAAACAATGATTTTAATAATTTTCTATGCGTAAATCATACAGATTCAGTGCAAACAATAAGTCTTAATACCAACTTATGGAAAATTTCACACAAATGGCCAACAATCTGTATACGATAGTCTAGTGCTATGTCCCTCATCAATACAAGGGCGGCTTCTATTTCCTGACGTCCTACGGGAGGTGTTATGGAATTGTCCCATTTTCTCCCTTAGAACCAAATGTTGGTATCAATACAGAGCTTGGTCTAACTGCCTTCTTTTATCACTAAAATTGAAATCACCAGTCTGAATGCGCTGAATCCATCATTGTATTGTGTTTCTATCCATGGCTTCGTTCCCATATACAAACCTAAGCTTCGAGTGAATTACAGTGTTGAAATGTCTGCGGACTTGACAATTATCGAATACTTGTGCTCACTTCAGGCTACATATCTGAAAAATACAAAATATGCCTAAATTCAGTTTGCAGATATGAAACGAGGAATATTTATTCAACAATTCATTTTTCTGGTGATAAATTATTCGAATATTTTTCTATAGGTCTTGTGCATTACTTATTGACCATTCCTTGTATTTCAGCAGCTGTAGTATAGAAACACACACATAATTTTTTTAATTAAAAAGGCATATATTGGATAAAATATCATTTATTTTACCAATATTTCAGTTGGCTGAACGCCAACCTTTATCAAGGTATTATAACATTTTAAAATGTTATAACACCTTGATAAAGGTTGGCGTTCAGCCAACTGAAATATTGGTAAAATAAATAATATTTTGATCCAATATATGCCTTTTTAATTAAAGATTTATCTATGGATTGCTCTATTTTCAACATAATTTTTTATTTGAGAAAATTGATAGTTTTGATATGCAGTATGTTAATTTGATCATCATTGTGAAAACTGATTTTTTGATAACTATATTTCCTCACCGTTTGTGTTCAAGAAAGTATAAAATCATTCAATTAAATATATTTTCAATTTGCGACAAATTATTTTATTGCATCAAAACGGAAAATAGGATCTTTCGGAGAATATCTTTATAAGAAACTGATATAGAGTTTGTGGATTACATTGACGTTGCCTTTGACATTTTCCATCTTAGCAGAGTACCCATGTGGTTATTTAGTCGTATGTAGAAAGATGTTTGACAATTTTACCGCAAATGTTTCTTTTGAACGAAAATTCTAAACTCATTTTAAGGAGAAATAACGATTATTTCTATCCTTAGGGATGAAGTATGAAAGCATAAATTGCGAAGAGTAATGATAAACAGAAAAATAAAGTGTCCAGGGATGGGAAACGAACCCACAGTGTTCCGCTTACCGGGCAGATACCATGTCCACTAGGCTACCCTGGACATATTTTTCCGCTCGTAAATATTATATAAAGTAATTTATAATACAATCATAAGCCGCATTATATTATAGTTGTATGTATCAAGTTACTGATCAAAATTAAGTCAGGTTTCGCTGTAATCCTATTGGTGAAGGTCTGACTGAGACTACAACGTGGTGATAGGCTGATGCCGCCCATGCTGCTGTGCACCTCCTTCGTCTTCGTGCTGCCGTTCCTGGGCCACGGCCCCGTCTGGGATCACGTGCTGGACACCGAGGTGGATCGTTGCACCAAGCGGTGGTGGGGCGTCACCTTCTTCCTCAACCCCTACGTCAACATGGACGACATGGTGAGTCCTTAACACCATATGGTGATAAACACAAGGTAATAAGACTAAATCCAAATAAATAAATAGTGTGTGACGTTTTGGTAACAGCGTTGTTACCATCTTCAGACAAAAGTATTGAATGATAAATTTTACCACAGCATAGTTAAATAGTTACTGTTATCAAGTGTGTAAACAAGACATCTTGTTTACATATAGATTATAAACACAAGGTAATAAGACCAAATCAAAATAAATAAATAGTGTGTGACGTTTATTTACACACTTGATAACAGTAACCATTTAAAACATGCTATGGTAAAATTTATCATTCAATACTTTTGTCCAAAGATTTTAACAACGCTGTTAGCGAAACGTCACACACTATTTATTTATTTGGATTTGGTCTTATTACCTTGTGTTTATAATCTACTAGCCGAATGACCCGGGCAACGCCCGTGTTTTACCCGATTGAATGTTTTGATTCAAATACTCTTTGATACAATTATAAATTGGCGCCTTAATTAATTGCATATGTTAGTTAATAACTATAGCCTATGTGCTTTATCTGTCTATGTACTGTTGGCTTCCGTAGGCGTCTCTTACTGGGAAAGAGAAAGAGAGGATTCCATTTGGTTATTATCTAATATATGCATTTATTTAGGGAGCGACCCGCTCCAACACAATAGTTAAATGGCGAGTGGGGGGCAAAGGTGGCGTGACCGTAGCCAACCAATAGGAGGGCGCCATTCCAAAAAAAAAAAAAAAAAGCAAACGGTGACAGAGTTGGTTGATTGATTAGGAGATGAGGAATGACGCTCGTAACTGTATATAGAATAATCCAAATTATTCCTTATCAGCATATGGTGATGAAATATACGTGAAATTACTACAACTACCATTACTGTGGTACATTGTCAAACTGAATAGACACTTGAGAGCGCTACAGCTGTCCCCTCTTCCAACTAACCAGCTAGATCACACAGGCCATGTTCTATATTTGAATTCTAAATTGAGAATCATTTTTATTACTTATTTATAACAACACTTAAAATAACAACTTTAAAACAATCACAAACACTTGGTGTTCACAATAGTTATGCAAATATTTTTTTCAATAAATTCTAATTTTTTTTAAATATATCCTTTGGTAAGGGAGTAAAAGCTAGAGAAATAAAGGTAGTTAAAGAAACCTGGCTTTGGATTGCTTGTAGAAAAATTCTTCTTTTGATAAACAAGAAGGGAAAACCACACCTAAGCATTTCAGGCTGCTGGCTTTCGTCAGTGCTGTACCTCAACAGCCTACCAGTGTGGTCATTAAGACAACTGCTGAATCCTTTTGGAAGGTATTCTAAGTCAATATGTGTGAGAAGACTTGTGGGAAAGATAATTAATTGCCGGCCAATCGAAGATATTTTGATCAAAAGCTTGCAATCCAAACTAAATAAAACCTTTGATTTATATTTATGCTTGAAGAGGATCAGAATGATGAATCAAGAAAGCATCTTCCACTTAAACAAATGTACGTATGTATGCAACTTAATACAGGATAATTCCTCAATGAAGTAGATGTAAATGATTAAATTGTTAAACTGTGTTTTATATGTGTGTTTGAACTCTTTCATTTGTATATGTCACCATTTTATGATCACGTGCTGAAAGGGAACCAATGGGGTGAGACATTGCTGCGCGAGCATGGTATAAAAAGCTCAGAATGATTGCCGCCGGTGGCTTGTTTAGTTTATTGGGATTGATTCGTTTACGTGAATACAAAAGGAAGAAAGTTTATCTCACTTCTTCAAAGCTTCCGAGAATAAATTTAGGAACTGGATTTGAATGCCTGGGTAAGAAGACAAGAAAACAAGCTCAGATAGAAAACAGAAACTGAACGGATCTTCTCTACGGTAAAGAGGTTGATAACCAGATAGATAGTTACAGAGTTCTGGTTTGAAAAAGTTTGTTTATTCTATCATTTTCTCAAATTGTAATAAAATTCATGTATGTTAATTTAATTGATCTTGTCGCTCGTTTCCTCTAGATTGACATCAGCCTATCGCTACTGCAATTACAATATTTAGATATAGAAGTCACTTTTTTCTTCTTTTTCCAATATTGGTTATAATAATGTGTGATGTAGTGCATGTTCCACACGTGGTACGTTGGGGCCGATATCCACTACTACCTCGTGGCTCCTCTACTGGTCTACTTGCTTTGGAGGTGAGTGCATCTACCAATGTACCTACACTGAACGAACTTATATTCTACCTCTCTGGATGGTTGAATGGAGCTAGGGTGCCTTGTAGATGGCACTACACAGTTCTCAAAGGGACATGTTGATTAATAAAATACATTACGACCCATACGATAGCTGTCTCAACCAGCCTTGGTTAATTATATTAGGTTGTTCCATAGGAAATATTTGTGTGTTTTTTTTTTTTGTTACATACCCCAATATGAGGAAAATGCGTATATATTTAATCTGAATAAATTCAAATATTTTATTTTTTTAAATATATATATATATTTATTTTTATTTATTGAATATTCTACACTTTTTACCATAGTTTTAGAATATGCCACTTTTAATGTGTTGTAAATTTGTATAGTTAACTTACCTATTTTTTAAATTCACTAATATATCATTTACAAAATTAATTAGTGAAATTAAAAATTAGGTAAGTTAACTATACATATTTACAACATTAAAAGTGGCATATTCTAAAACTATGGCCAAAATGTAGAATATTCAATAAATGAAAAAAATATATATATATTTTAAAAATAAAATATTTAAATTTTTAAATATATATATTTACATATCTGGAGAGAATATATATTTCTATGTATAATAAGATCAACCAGCAACCCAGGGCAAAGTTTCTTTAAATTATTTCTCTAGTTTTCGGGGCCACATGACCTTCAACAGGAGTCCTAGATAGTGACCCGAAGCTAAAGAATTAAAAGTAGTAAAGAAACCTGGCCCTGGATTGCTTGTCAATCTTATTAAATTGTAAAGTCAGGGATGAACATGAATTTCGGGCCAACATGCCCTTCACACTATCTAGTTTTCATGTTGAAGGGCATGTGGGCCCGAAAGCTAGGGAAATAAAATTATACAAGAAACTTAGCCCTGGAGAGATTGTTGATCTTATTAAAATATAAATACAGTAGAACCTCCATGAGAGGAAACTCGCGCTAGAGGACATCTCTCTACAAAGGACAGTTTTCATTTGTAAAAATTACTAGCCGAATGACCCGGGCAACGCCCGGGTTTTACCCGATTAAATGCTTTTATTCAAATACTATTCGTTACAATTATAAATTGGTGCCGTGGATGCCATTCTTGTATAATATATAAATAAGTTTTAAAAATTGTAAAAAAAAATAAAATGCATCGGTCGGGAATCGAACCCGGGCCGCTCGCGTGGCAGGCGAGCATTCTACCACTGAACCACCGATGGTTATGAGAAATGGCCATATTTGTGTATTTATTCCATTCACAAAAGCAAACGGTGAGAGAATTGATTATTAAGAATTGTTGCTTGATGACTCTGATAACTGTATATATTAATTATTTTTACTATTTAACAACTCTCTGCTAAGAGGACACCTCTCCCTAAAGGACACTTTGGCTCTGAAATTAGGTGTCCTTTACAGGGAGGTTCTACTGTATATATATATTTACTTACTATTCACTATTACTATTTATTTACTATAAATTTATGTATAAATATATTGTTTGGACATATCCATTCGAAGTAATCACCATTAAAGTGCATACTTCCATCAAGTACAACGCTTTTTAATCTTATTTCATAAACTACCTAAGTTTGACAAATCTTCAATAGATAAACTAAGTATTATCTTAACCTTCTTTGTGTCTATGTACTTTGGCTTTTCACTTGCACTTAGGCATTCTTTTGAGTGTTTGTAGTTATTAAGAAATGGTCTTTTTTTATCACAAGTGTTAACTAGTAGAAAAGAGAGAGGGTAGATTTTGATGTTTAATAATCTACAAAGGTTTCAGTTTGATTCTTTCCGTCAACTCATGCAGAACATTTTTTTACGGGATAATTACTTTTAAAAAGCTCCAAGTTGCCTTGACAGAGAAAGACACTTGCTATACTCATTGAAATCTGATAGTTTTTTAAATGATATATAGTATATATAATTGATGTCTCTCAAGTGCCTCTTTGTGTGTGAAGACTGCTTCCTAGTTTATCATACTAAGACAAGCTATTGGCAATCATTTGTATCTAAAAAGATATACTAAGGCTAACCTTAAACTAAATACTATTAAAAATAATGAAGGCATTTCCTAACCAAATGCACATGAGCTTTTTAGATGGCAGAGCGCCATCTAGTGGAACAGAAATCAACTAAACATTGATTTATAACTGTTCCCTGATATTTGGCCAACCCATTTTCTTGATAAATCAAGAAAAGTCATCCACGAACGCGTTTCGACCTGTTGACCACGCTCGACCACGCTCGCAGCGTGGAGCCGACTGTATCACTGCGACCAAGTGGTTGATTTCTGTTCCACTAGATGGCGCTCTGTCAACTAAAAAGCACATGTGCATTTGGTCAGGAAATGCCTTCATTATTTATAATATCAAAACCTGACCTTTATATTTTTCTATTGTTTTCTCACTAAATATAATATAAATGTGTAAAAATATCTGATAATATTTACATTTTACTCTCTACTCACTGTTTCTATATAGTACGTAGAGTGAATTTGTATTTTGGACGATTTCTCAATAAAAAAAACTAGAGCAACGTCTTAAAAAATAAAACGAGAACTGTATGATTTGGAGTTGATTTAGTGTAAACAATGCTTTAGTTTGGGGTTTATTTTGTTAACAGGAATGTCAAGTGGGGAGTGACAGTTCTGGCTATCCTGTCCATAGCCTCAGCGATTGCCATGGCTCTGGTGACCTATTTCTACGACCTCTATCCTACTGTGTTGGTGTTGGCACCCGACCTCCAGTAAGTCCGTCCTCTAAATTCCCATTCTACCAACACTACCTACATGTACTATATAATGAATGAAGACATCAAGGCGCGAATGTTTCTTTTCACAAATAAATCAAACTTCTACTGTCCTTACTGCGATGAAAAAATATTGGGAGGGCTTGGCTTAACAGTAGAGAACCCTCCCGCGGGTGTAATCTACCAGACCGCTTCTTTAGAGCTCCAATACTGTATTGGATCAAATGCTACACTGAAGGGTGGAATCTTAGAAATGGTATTTAAGCAAAAATATGGACATAAACTTTTATGTTTGCATCGAGCAATTTTCTCCCACAAACAATAAGTACAAGTTAGTCATAAATTAATACAAAGTAATAACACGCCATTTATACATAACGCATGAAAATATGTACTATAATAAATATTATTCCTTGCTTTTACACTTTGAAAAAACTCAATAAGGAATCTAGAATTTGGTTTCTTTTTACAATTCTTTTATTTCTCGAGCTTTCGGGCTAACATGCCCTTCAACACGGAGACCCAGAAGTACTACTTCTGGCCAATTATAACACGCGTGTTATAATTGGCTAGAAGTAGTACTTCTGGGTATCCATGTTGAAGGGCATGTTAGCCTGGAAGCTCAAGAAATAAAAGAATTGTTAAAAGATACTAAACCCTAGCTAATTATAACACGCGTGTTATAATTGGTTAGAAGTAGTACTTCTGGGTTTACGTGTTGAAGGCCATGTTAGCCCGAAAGCTCGAGAAATGAAAGAATTGTAAAAATAACCCAAACTCTAGCTAATTATAATATGCGTGTTATAAAATTGGTTAGAAGTAGTACTTCTGGGTATCCGTGTTGAAGGGCATGTTAGCCCGAAATCTCGAGAAATGAAAGAATTGTAAAAAGATGACAAACCCTAGATTCCTTATTGATTTTGTCGCGTGTTATGATTGGTTAGAAGTAGTACTTCTGGGTATCCGTGTTGAAGGGCATGTTAGCCTGGAAGCTCGAGATATAAAGAATTGTAAAAAGATGCCAAGCCCTAGATTCCATATTGGTTTTGTCAAAGTACATGTACTGTGTACACACCGCAGGATCTATGCTAACATAATAACCAAGTAGGTGCTGTTCCACCCGTACAGTACAACCTACGGTGTATCCCGTTGACCCGGACATATTCCATCATCATTCACGCCCAGCTCTATATAATTTCAACGCTATTTTTACCTTTTTTCGTGTTCTATCCTGAATACATTTAGTTGGGTTTCAGTAGAAGTTTCTGAAAATAAATCCAATTAATATTCCCTTCCTGCACGTTATTTAATTTATTTCATGACCAAATTGCTGACCTCGCATTTAAACACCTTTGACCTCCAGGACAGGTGCTTACATCTGGTGTTACCAATGAGGTTTCTCTCCACTCTAACTAACATCTAGTCTCCTTCCGGTAGCTTCCTTGACCCATTCCAGCCAGCTCATTTCAGGTCTTTCTATCATTCTACTTCCTTCAATTAAAAAAAAATTGACATCTTTAATCCATTTACACTCATTATGTGTCACATATATGTGAAACAAATTGAACAAGCTAACTAAAGAAAACGTCAGGGTATTAAATGGTTACATATCATATCAACTAAACATTGTGATGTAGTAGATACTGACTGATTTCTGTGTTCCAGATACACCCACAAAATCGCTGATCTCATCTACTTCAAGGTCTACAGCCATATCGGACCCTACTGCCTGGGACTGTTCATGGGCTACCTGGTACTGCGCCATAGGAAAGCCGCCATGCCTAAGGTACGTTCCTATGGCCTCAGCACTGTTCGGTAATCTACCTCCACCACAATGTCACGTACTGGGTGACAAAGCAATATACTTTGACCATTCAGCCTTATTTATTTAAAAGAACTGGGGTCGGTAGAAGGGTGATCTAAACCGTTGGTTTTCGACCGCTACGACCCGGTATCGAATCCCACATTGGAAACTTTTTTCTAATAAAAAAAAAATCTCCAATGGCCCCCGGTTCTTGCAAAATTCCAACCCCACCAACGAGTGCAAGTAACCAAATGGAGCTCTGGTACATTTTTTAATTTCAAAAGTCGAACTGCTTTTCACATGTGTAGACATGTGCTGCACTTACAGTAAAAGCAATCGCCAACTTCTACCCACCATGATTATCATGGCCTGTACCATGTGTACTAGGGATAATAATAAAAAAAATTAAAAGGATATAGGAAGGGGTATCTACCCTCGACAGCGACAATTCTGGATCGAATCCTGCATTGGAAACCTTTATTTTCTGAAGAAAATTGCTTCAATGGGACCCTGTTTCTTTCAAAATTCCAACCTCACCAGTTAGTACAATTTACGGAAAGTTGTTCTGGCACACTTGTAATTGCAATAGTATTCACCAACTACCCACCATGATAATCAAGGCCTGTACTACGTACACTTGAGATAAGTAAAAAATAATAATGACAGATAGGCAATAAAAAGAAATTCAATTGCAAACTACTAAAATTAACATCCTATTAATTTTGAATAATAAATATCTATACACTCATACACTCATGGACGATACACTCATGAACAAAATTTAAGGAAGTTGTACCTTTTAGCATGTATATCGGGATTCAGACAATAACTCTGAAAGATACTCTCTCTCTCTCTTGAGGTAACCTGGATTGCTGGAGCGTACTAAAGTCGCCAACTATCCGGGCCTGAAAGATACTCTCTCTCTCTCTTGAGGTAACCTGGATTGCTGGAGCGTACTAAAGTCGCCAACTCTCCGGGCCTGAAAGATACTCTCTCTCTCTCTTGAGGTAACCTGGATTGCTGGAGCGTACTAAAGTCGCCAACTATCCGGGCCTGAAAGATACTCTCTCTCTCTCTTGAGGTAACCTGGATTGATGGAGCGTACTAAAGTCGCCAACTCTCCGGGCCTGAAAGATACTCTCTCTCTCTCTTGAGGTAACCTGGATTGCTGGAGCGTACTAAAGTCGCCAACTCTCCGGGCCTGAAAGATACTCTCTCTCTCTTGAGGTAACCCGGATTGCTGGAGCGTACTAAAGTCGTCAACAATCCGGGCCTGAAAGATACTCTCTCTCTCTCTCTTGAGGTAACCTGGATTGCTGGAGCGTACTAAAGTCGCCAACTCTCCGGGCCTGAAAGATACTCTCTCTCTCTCTTGAGGTAACCTGGATTGCTGGAGCGTACTAAAGTCGCCAACTCTCCGGGCCTGAAAGATACTCTCTCTCTCTCTTGAGGTAACCTGGATTGCTGGAGCGTACTAAAGTCGCCAACTATCCGGGCCTGAAAGATACTCTCTCTCTCTCTCTTGAGGTAACCCGGATTGCTGGAGCGTACTAAAGTCGCCAACTATCCGGGCCTGAAAGATACTCTCTCTCTCTCTTGAGGTAACCCGGATTGCTGGAGCGTACTAAAGTCGCCAACTATCCGGGCCTGAAAGATATTTGATACACAGTGACCTTTATTGAAAACACACAAGATAACCAGGTGTGAGCAAAATTGCCTATGTCTCCTTCAAAAAAAAAAAAAAAAAAACAGGCGACTTCAAAGACTTTTTCTTCCTTAAGTTTTGTCCATGAGTGTATATCTAATTTTCAGTGATAGAGAGTGTTAATTTGATATTGATATTCAAAACCTTTACTATTGACTATGGCGAGATATTTACAAGATTGTTTTCCCTCTGAAATATGCCTTTCTTTTGATGTTCAGATTCATATGACTTTAATTTGTAAATTGAATTTTAATAAAGTATAACTGTTGTTTTTATCTTCTCACAATGTAGGATATTGTCAAAATTTTCTAAAATCTTTACTATTTTTGAAATAAATTAGTTGCATTGTATAAGTAACCACTCTCATTCTCGGTCTGGTTGACCACACATTTTTATTCTACAAGAAACATTCAGTGAGTTTGATTTTCCAAAAAGTTATTTATGGCTTTTCTAGCGATATATATTGGCAATAATCAGGTTAATATACAAGTATTAGATAATAAAAAGGCATATATTGGATTTAATAAAAGATTTATTTGCCAATATTTCGGTTGGCTGAACGCCAAACCTTTATCAAGGCGTTACATTTTTGTATAAACAAACTCAGCGCCGCATAGTGTTATAATATACAAGTGTGTGCATGCTTGTAAGTGTGTCATAATAATATACGCAAATTGTGTGCATTTGAAAATTTTGCAAACACTGTGCAAAAAGAAACTTTTTTATCGTCCATTGTATGAAACACTGTGCCTGTCCCCAGTGTCTCCAAGTCCTGGCGTGGGCGGCGTCCTGGGCCACGGGTCTCAGCATCGTGTTCCTGGCCTACGACTGGAACAACGGCTATCTACCTCCACTGTCCGTCTCGGTGGCCTATGCCGGACTGCACCGCTTCGGCTGGGCGCTGTCGGTGGCCTGGGTGATCTGGGCCTGCATCACTGGGTGTGGAGGTAGGTAGGGAGGTGGGAAGCCTTGACAGGGGGCTGGTTTGACATGGAATAATGGTCAGCTTTTATTGTAGAGTAGGATAGTAGCGGGGGTCGGTTGGAAGGGTGGTCTAAACCAGGGGGTCGTCAAACTTTTGAGTCGGAAGAGTCAAAAATTACAATTTACAAAATTTCAAAGTTTTTAAAGAGCCACAATTTTTTTTCTTGTCAACAATAAATAGTACTCATATAAATAATATTTACGTATGGAACTATATAAAGAGCCGCAGCTTCACATCCAAATAAACCGCATGTGGCTCGTGAGCGTCAGTTTGCCGACCCCTGTTCTATACCGTTGGTTTTTGCGAATCCCGCATTTGGCACTTTTTAATAAATTATAATAATAAAAAAATTCCAATGGCCTCCGATTTTTGCAAAAGCCCAACCCCACCAGCGAGTGAAAGTGACCAAAATGGGACTCTGGTACATTTGTAAGTGCAAAAGTCGAACTACTTTTCACATGTGTATATATGTGGTGCACTTACAGTAAAAGCATTCGTCAACTTCTACTCACTATGATAATCATGGCCTGTACCACGTGTACTAGGGATAATAAAAAATGGATAGTAGCAAGGTTTCAAGATAGTCTCTTTAACGGGCTTAACACTAAATCGTGATTTCAAAGATGGCATTTAGATGGCATATATGTATATGCAATAGAACCTTCCTGTAAAGTACACCTAATTGCAAAGCCGAAGTGTCCCTTTGGGAGAAGAGTTTCCTCTTACCGGAAAATTTCGAAATAGTAAAAATTGTAATCTTGCAAATGAAAACTGTCCTTTGTAGAGAGGTGTTCTCTAGCGCAATGTCCTCTCATGGAGGTTCTACTGTATATAGAAGTGACAATTGACAATTAAAACAAGTTTATTGATACCTAGTCAACAGGAAAATGAGATTTTAAATTAGATTTAAAATAAAGAAAAATATTTACAACAGACGGAGCCTTCTCCGAAGGGATGTCTGGATGTATATAGAAGTGGTAGTTCCACACGAGAGGACCAAACAACCGCTAGAACATCTAACAAAGCAGCAGAACTAAATTGAACTGTTTCTAACAGAAGTTCTGCCGATTCTATAGATGTTATTGGGTCTTGAACCCGGGTATGGAAATCCTACACTGATTTGGCTTCTTTGTAGGCACCTTTTACCCATTGAAGAGATTTTAACTTGAAACCTCGCCCCTGCCCGACTCTTCAATTAAATAAAATCTTCACTAAGTATTATCGTTATTTCGTTTTTTTTTCTTTTAGAGACTCTATTTATTAAATATTTATTTTTTTCTATGAATAATTTTCACCAGTAATTCTACTGTTCTATAAGCTTATGTCCATAGTTTGTTTAAATACCATTTCTAAAATTCCACCCTTCGGTGTAGCATATAAAATCAGAATGATCCAATACAGTATAAGAGCTATAAAGAAGCGGTCTGGAGGATTAAATTAACGAAACCGCTGGGAGGGTTTACCACTGATGAGCCAAGCCCTCTCAATATTTTTCATAGATGTAAAGACAGTAGAAGTTTGATTCATTTGTGAAAAGAAACATTTGCGTCTTTCGCGAATTTCGCGTTTTCATTTGTTATACCTTTTTTTATCATAAATAAATTCTATAAAAGATAATCAATGTAAGATAGATGGTTTTTCAATCATTAAAATGTAGAAATATCTGGAATATCAAGGATATCAAATTTACTAGTATTCTTTCTACATAAGCTTAGAATAGCACTGCATTACCTTTTAGTATAATATGATAGTCTTTTGATGATAAATGGGAACATAATTTCTATCTTGAGACCAAGCAATCATCTGTGTGAGATGGAGTTATTGGGCTCATGTTATGTGAATCAAGGTGCTCTGTGTGAGGTTTCGACCTTGTGAGTTGTTCTGTCTCAGGGCCCATCAACACCCTGCTCTCATGGAAGGTGTTCCTGCCCTTGAACCGCCTCACGTACCTCGCCTACCTCGTACAGTTCCCCGTCCTGTGGGCACGGAGCGCCTGGCGTCAGAGGACCCTGCCCTTCAACAACTTCGAGTTTGTAAGTTGTTCGCTATAGAGAGGCTGTTGGATGACGCGGGAGAATTTTTGAAAATGGTGTGTGCAAGATGTTAGAAAGAAATTTACTTCTAAGCTATACCCGCGATGTTAGAAAGGAGCTCACTTCTAAGCTATACCCGCGATGTTAGAAAGGAGCTCACTTCTAAGCTATATCTGCGATGTTAGAAAGGAGCTCACTTCTAAGCTATACCCGCGATGTTAGAAAGGAGCTCACTTCTAAGCTATATATGCGATGTTAGAAAGGAGCTCACTTCTAAGCTATACCCGCGATGTTAGAAAGGAGCTCACTTCTAAGCTATACCCGCGATGTTAGAAAGGAGCTCACTTCTAAGCTATATATGCGATGTTAAAAAGGAGCTCACTTCTAAGCTATATCTACGATGCTAGAAAGGAGCTCACTTCTAAGCTATACCCGCGATGTTAGAAAGGAGCTCACTTCTAAGCTATATGGCCGGTGTTATAAAGGCACTAACTGCCTTGATGTGTTAGGTGATGGAATTCTTCGGCGTTCTCGTGCTGACCCTGCTCATCAGCGCCATCCTATACCTGGTGCTCGAGGGGCCCTTGGTCAACCTTGATGCCCTCATGTTCCCCAAGAAGAAACCTAAGTCAGACACCAACGGTTCAATTAAACCAGCGGTTCAAATCAACACCAAGGATAAGTCAGCGGTTCAGAATGACACCAAGAAGATACCAGCGGATCAGGTGGAGGGGATGAAGAAACCAACGGCTCACCTTGAAGCTACCAGGAAATCTCCACTACCCCAGCATCTTGCCATTCCCCTACCAGGAGAAAAAGCCACCAGGCTCTAAGCCAACTTGTGATATATTCCAACTTACTTACTCCCATCTTTTACTCTTGTAAATTACGCCAGATTTTGAAATCTTATTTCTTATAAAATATCAATAATAGTTCAAATCTCAATAGCAATATCAATCAAAAGATCACGACAGAAGCAAAGACTTTCTTTATTATGATGCATTAGCGCGCCATCTGTTATGAAAATTCGAAACTACTATAGACGCGTCTGATATTTTAAGGGCAGTAGATATTGTTTAATTTTTAAAAGAATCATAGGAATCTATAATGGTTTCGAACTTTATTTATTGCAAACTGTCAAGCTCTCGATCTGGAGATCATCGACAGCCATATTTTCCATATATATTTTCACTAATAATCTCAAGAAACGATCTCTAAGGTTTAAGACAAATAGTTTCTCTGTATAGAAACCTATTCGTACTGACTTTTGAATTGAATTGTTCTACTACAAGAAATTTACAGGAAGAACACCTATAGAAGATCAATTAATCGCTAAAACAAGACGATTATGTCTTATTAAAAGAAACTAACATAAGCAATAGCAATCATTCCTCAATCCTTGATCAGGTTATCTTTGTAGAGAGGTTATTCTCTCTTACTTTAAATATATTATTTGTATATAAGTACCTCTATACAAAGCAATAACGCCCCATCTATAAATATAAAACGAAATCATTTAAAAGCACGAATGTTTCTTTTATACAAAAAAAAAACTTCTACTGTTCTTACTTCGATGAAAAATATATTAAGGCGTGCTTCTAAATGAATTAATTTTCTATATATATATGGCACGTTATTGCTTTGTATTAGTTTATGCATAACTGACCTTGTCCTTATTGTTTAGGGTAGAACATTGCTCGATGCAAATATTAATTTGTAATTAAACTGTTCTAAAAGCTTATGTCCATTGTTTGCTTGAATACCATTTCTGAGATTCCACCCTTTAGTGCAGAATATATAATCAAATTCGTTCAATACAGTATTAGAGCTCTTAGAAGCAGTCTGGTAGATTAAATTGGGGAAATAGTTGGGAGGGTTCACCACACCAAGCCCTTCTAATATATTTTTTCATCGCAGTAAGGACTGTAAAAGTTTGTTTTGTGTATAAAAGAGACATTCATGCTTAAACGATTCCATTTTATATATATAAATAACTTGCAAATAGAATTTTACTATAGGATCATTCGATATGGACTTTTGAATGACAATTTACCAGTTTGGAATAAAGAAACTGATTGCCTTTATAATCAATCTTTTAATTTATAACGAATTAATATATTAAGACGTAAATGTTCCTTTTCACATATAAAACAAACTTCTACTGTCCTTACTGCAATGAAAAAATATTGGGAGGGTTTGGTTCATCAGTGGTGAACTCTCCCAGCGGTTTCACCAATTTAATCTACCAGAACGCTTCTTTAGAGTTCTAATACTATATTGGATCATTCTGCTTTTATATGCTAAACTGAAGGGTAGAATCTTAGAAATAGTATTTAAGTAAACTATGGACATAAGCTTTTAGAACAGTAGAATTACATAAAATATTTGCATCGAGCAATGCTTTTCCGCAAAAAATAAGTACAAGTTAGTCATGAATTAATACAAAGTAATAATGCGACATCGATAATCAATATTTTGATTTATATTGATTATATTTCTTATATAGATAGGAATCTTTCTTTCAAATATCTATAGGCACAAAGAGTAGAAACTATTTAAACTATATTTCTAGATGTTTTGTAAATATATCGTATACACATTTCTCTATACTATCTACATATAAAATCATATTTTAAAATGTATTATCATTTGTTATAAAAAATCATACTTGTTATAACCATCTATATCATGTTATATATTTTGCCAAAATGTGAACATTTTATATATAAAATATATTTTTCTCTTAATCAAAGAATATAAGAATAATATATATTGTGTGAGATATTGATGTATGTATATATTATATGGGAAAAAACGCTATATTACATTATAACACATGTGAAAGCTATATCTATAATATTACATATTGTTATATATATGAATAATATATATATGTATTATTAGAATATTGAAGAGGGAAATAAAAATGTTTAATTGTTATATAGCTATATGTGCTTCATTAATTCTCAAACATATAGCTTTTCATGCATATATTAAATATGATGTATTAGCACGTCATCTTTGAATTCAGAAATGAAATTCTACTGGTCTCATAGCCCATACCCATAGTTTTCTTAATTACCCTAACGTGTATAATTCCTCTACATTACCGGATAAAAAGAAAAAACAGCCCAATACAATATTATAGAGCGGTATGGCAGATTAAACTGGTGAAACCGCTGGGAGGGTTCACCATTGATGAGCAATGTTTATTTAAAATTAAGCATTCGCACTGAAGTATTTTACATGTTCAAATATAAAGCCTTGATTTAAACTCTACAGTAAAACTTGGTTATGACGCGGATATATCCTGGGGCTCTCTTTGACCCAAAAGCGCACTATAAAACATGATAGTATTACATTGTCATCTTTATATTTTATTTACACAAAAATACAAATAGATAATGAGATACATCTCAGTAAGATTAGTAGAAAGTTCATTTTAATATTTCAAAATAAAATTTGACGTCAAATTCATTTCAGTTCTTGATTACAAACTACATATTAATGCCCTTATATACGTTGAGATATATACATGTGGTATAGGTCCATTTACAAGATTCAAATATAAATTTTAAAAGTAAAATATTCTGTATAAGTAGATAAAACGGTAAGAACATGAAACTATTGAATGGGAATGAATCAATAAATCCATGAGAACTTAATCACTGACTATTTCGCCTATTGTCACTTGTCTGTTAAGAGGACATTTCGGAAGATCGCCTAAAGATGTTAGCGTTGTATACGGGAAATCGAAAAAAAAATTAAATTAAAAGGACGCCAGAAATAAATAGCGCAATAAACAGGCATTTTTAAAGCGAAATGTAACTGAATATTGTGAATCTATATCCACTCATAAACAAAATTTAAGGAAGTTTCATATATTAAACATAAACCACTCTTTGTTTATTTATATAAATGCGGATTTCCCATTCATAATGGGAATCGTAAATTCGAACGTTCTCCTTAAAATTTGGTAAGGTGGTGGTAACATGCCATCCATACACTCTCCTTAAAAATTGGTAAGGTGATGGTAACATGCCATCCATACACTTCCTTAAAAATTGGTAAGGTGGTGGTAACATGCCATCCATACATTCTCCTTAAAAATTGGTAAGGTGGTGGTAACATGCCATCCATACACTCTCCTTAAAAATTGGTAAGGTGGTGGTAACATGCCATCCATACACTCTCCTTAAAAATTGGTAAGGTGGTGGTTACATGCCATCCATACACTCTCCTTAAAAATTGGTAAAATGGTGGTAACATGCCATTCATACACTCTCCTTAAAAATTGGTAAGATGGTGGTAACATGCCATCCATACACTCTCCTTAAAAATTGGTATGGTGGTGGTTACATGCCATCCATACACTCTCCTTAAAAAATGGTAAGGTGGTGGTAACATGCCATCCATACACTCTCCTTAAAAATTGGTAAGGTGGTGGTTACATGCCATCCATACACTCTCCTTAAAAATTGGTAAGGTGGTGGTAACATGCCATCCATACACTCTCCTTAAAAAATGGTAAGGTGGTGGTAACATGCCATCCATACACTCTCCTTAAAAATTGGTAAGGTGGTGGTAACATGCCATCCATACACTCTCCTTAAAAATTGGTAAGGTGGTGGTTACATGCCATCCATACACTCTCCTTAAAAATTGGTAAGGTGGTGGTTACATGCCATCCATACACTCTCCTTAAAAATTGGTAAGGTGGTGGTAACATGCCATCCATACACTCTCCTTAAAAATTGGTAAGGTGGTGGTTACATGCCATCCATACACTCTCCTTAAAAATTGGTAAGGTGGTGGTTACATGCCATCCATACACTCTCCTTAAAAATTGGTAAGGTGGTGGTTACATGCCATCCATACACTCTCCTTAAAAATTGGTAAGGTGGTGGTTACATGCCATCCATACACTCTCCTTAAAAATTGGTAAGGTGGTGGTTACATGCCATCCATACACTCTCCTTAAAAATTGGTAAGGTGGTGGTAACATGCCATCCATACACTCTCCTTAAAAATTGGTAAGGTGGTGGTAACATGCCATCCATACACTATCCTTAAAAATTGGTAAGGTGGTGGTTACATGCCATCCATACACTCTCCTTAAAAATTGGTAAGGTGGTGGTTACATGCCATCCATACACTCTCCTTAAAAATAAATAGTAAAATATATTATAGTAGTATAATATAGTTTGCAGCGCGGTCAATAGATGGCGTCTAGCTGACGTCTATTTCGACAGGAGAGGCGACCGTTGTCTTTGTAGCTCAATATCCTCCTGGTAAAATTTCCATATAGTAAAATATAATAATATCACACACACAAAAACCTTTATTAAGACACACGGGTCTTACAGATGATTCTCCTTGGGGTTACAAGACGGAGAAATCTATGGAAGTGGGAAATATACAAAGGGGTAAAAATGGAGAAAGAAAATATAATAATATCTAAAATACTTGTATATTCATGTTAAAAGGTACGAATTCTTCAAGTTTTGTCTATAATTGTTTATCAAAATATAACAATTATTTATACCATTTTTAAAATCTCTTAAGACTTCTAAAAAAAAAAGAAACATTTCAAAAAGTTCTTAGAATTAAGAGTCACTTTGTCAGTAAGTGTTGTTTTATTCTCTTGACGTTTCGACAAAAAATCATTTATCCTCGTCAGGTAAAAATAAAAATTAAAGAATTTAGCAAGGCGTTAAAAATGCCTACTGGCCATTAAAATTGCTAAACCAAGAAGACGAACGCATTACAGACGTGAAATTCATACGATATGAAGATTTTGTAATATACAATTATTATATTTACAATGCATTTATGCAAATTAGGCACCGGTAGCGACAACTACAATGTCATTAAAAAAAAAAAAAAAGAGTTGTGTACAACAGCTTTCTCCCTAAAACAAAGTACATTTAAAACGTTTCCTCGTTGTGAGAAGTTGTCACGATGCCTCGTTTAAGAAGAAGAAATGCTAGCCAACCGGGATTGCGGCATCATCTGCATGGTCTTAATGAATCGAACAGCCACGTCAAGAACTCTTAGTATAAAAATGGGGTAGTTTGCAAGTCATAAAATGTCTGCCCGAACAGTTCGACGACGTTTGCAGCAAAATGGACTGTCAGCTCGTCACCATGACTTCGGCTACCTTTGACACTACATTACAGAAAAGAGCGTCTTTAATATTGTGAATTATTTATTTATTATTTTTTTCTCTCTTTCTCCTTGGTAATATCATAGGACTATTCTTTACGGCCTAAAACCATTGTAAATATGTATAGGTAAATGTAAAGGCATGCATGTATGAAAGCGCAATTCACATATTAAACAATTTTTAACGCGGGATTCAATCCCAGTTCATGACTGTCGGGAATCGAGGGTGTTACCCACTCGTCCACAGTGTTCCTAGGAAGACAGAACGCTTTAAATTGAAATAAATAAATGGTGTGATCAAAGATAAACCTAGAAGCAGTAATTGCGCTATGTAATGTTTTTAGACAAGTCCAGGCTCTTTTTGGCGCACCATAATGACTGCATCCGTGTTTTATGCCATCGTGGAGTAAAATCATCGAGCAACACTCATAACGAAAAAAATCACAATAAAATCATATATGGACAAACAATTAAAAATTAATGTTATATTTATCGTGGTAAGCAAACTACAAAATTTTATTTTTTTTCTGATGCTTTCATTATTTCCTTTTTGGGTATCAAAACAAATATTCCTGTATATATTGTCACAGAATAATTATTTTAAATATTCTGTGGTATATCATCATTAATATTTGCATAGTCAACACCCCTTACCATTCTTGTATATTATTACTTGTAAATAATTTTTAGAAATAGTTTGGCATTTTATAAATAAATTATTTTTACTTAAACTTTTGTTATACTCGTTATCACTACCGTGACAACTGGTGGAGAAGCTGGAATATTCCCTCGACGCCCAAGCCGTTAGAAGAAGCCGAAGACTACAAGGACTAGAACCTCAAGAAAACATCGCTATGATCAAGCAAGAGACACAGACAAAAATGGGTGAGTACCATTTTCAACCTTTTAGAAACCCTTCTATTTTTACTGGAGAACGCAACCAGAATCCAGAAAAATGGTTGAAAGAATTCCATCGCGTCGCTCGCTACAACTGCTGGGATGATTCAATGTGCCTCGCAAATGTTTATTTTTTCCTCCAAGGAACAGCGCACAGATGGTACGAAAATGTTGAAGAGAAAATTAATTCATGGGATACTTTTGTGAAAATGTTTTCTCAGAATTTCGGACATCATGTCACCCAAAAAGATCAACTCGCAGAGAACCTCAAAACTCGAGCTCAGGGGAAGGAGGAGACCAGTGATTCTTACATTCAAGATGTTCTCCATCTGTGCAGAGAAGTGAATCCGGCTATGATGGAAAATGAAATAGTTGCACACTTGACGAAAGGAATATCGGAGGAGATATATCAGTCAATCATCATTTTAGACATTGCAAGTATCGATGAGTTCATCAAATGGTGCCGAAAAATCGAGGCTTCAAATAAAAAACGTGTAAAAAAACGTGTAGTATTTGACAGACTACCGAATGTTGCCGCCATCGATTCAGCAGACTCTGAATCAATGGAAGACTTAATCCGACGCATCGTGCGTGAAGAAGTTCATCGCGCACTAAATCCGGAGTCAACTACCCCTGAACCATCTTCTCTGAAAGAAATTATCCGAGAAGAGATTGAAAAAAACGTAGCTGCAATTTCGAAGCCTATTCAAAGGCCTCCGCCACGACAGTCGTACCCCAACCAAACACGTACATTCAACCAGGTTCCACGACGTCAGTACCCTACCCAAACGCCCATATATAACCAGACGCCACCACAACGAAGAACGGATGAATGGAGGACGCATGACAACATCCCAATATGTTTTAATTGCGGCCGCCCAGGCCATGTTAAGCGATATTGTAGAGAACGCCGACAATGGACGCAGAGACCCGAAGGACATGCACCAAGCACCCAAGAACCTCAAATGGGTAACCACCAAGCCATAAGAAGCCAAACCTACCGCAGACAATCGCCGTATCCAAACAGAGGAAGATCCCCAAGACGCCAGTCCATTTCCCCAAGCCGCCATACAAGCCAATCCCCACGCCGCTACAATCTAGAAAAAAACTAAGCGTCGCGTCTTCTTTCGAGGGGGAAGCCGCGGGTGTGAAAAACCCTCCATCGTCGACAGCCGCTAAATTACAACAAAATTATGTCGAAATCATCATTGATGACATTGCATTTTCTGCTCTGGTCGATTCAGGTTCCTCTTTTTCAGTTATCTCTGATGGATTAAGACGACAATTAAAAAAGACCATGTTCAAAGATAGCGGAATGACTCTGAAAGTTGCTGATGGCAAGAATGTTACATCGATCGGCCGATGCACAATCAGCTTGAGCATCAATGGATTGGAACAGCCGCTTGAGTTTATCGTCCTCCCTAATAGTAACCCAAGTATTATCCTCGGATGGGATTTCCTAGAGGCATCAAATGCCGTGATTGATTGTGGACGCGCCGAAATCAGATTGGAAGAGGCCAAAGATGTACTAAATTCACCAGCTTCCATGGGAAAGGTTGTGGCTAGCAGAAGCGTCGTAATCCCAGCCGAATCTACCAAACTAATAAATGTTATGAGTGAAGAGCTTAATGGGCAAAATCAGGTACTTTTTGAACCTTCGAAAAAGGTATTAATTGGAAAAGGGTTAACACTTCCCTGTGCATTATTCAGGCTTTCCCATAATAAAGGAAAACTTTGGGTCGTAAATTCTAGCACCACAGCTCAAATAGTCCCTAAAGGAATGTGCCTAGGAAAAATTCAAAGGGTTGAAGAAAATAACTTGACGGCTATTTCAGAATGTTCTGAATCTAATAAGGAGGTGAAAAATGCGAATCATGCCAGTCATGCTGATAAAAGTGACTTTAAATTTTTACAAAATTTAATTAGTGATGATTTATCAGAAGAGCAGCAGTCTCAAATCTTATCAATTTTAAAACGATATGATAAAATATTTGATAAAAATAATGAATCTGTAAAGCAAACTTCATTAGCCAAACATAAAATTGAAACTGGAAACCATCAGCCTATTAAGCATAGACCATATCGAGTCTCCCCTACAGAACGCCAAGCAATCCAAACGGAAGTGGACAAAATGCTAGACGCCGGTATTATACGTCATTCAGAAAGTCCATGGTCATCGCCGGTTATTTTAGTGAAGAAGAAGGATGGTAACTGGCGTTTCTGTGTGGATTACAGACGACTAAACAAAGTTACTAAAAAAGACGTTTACCCACTACCCCGAATCGATGATACACTTGACTCCCTGAAAGGAGCCAAATTTTATTCATCAATGGACCTTCGTTCAGGATATTGGCAAATAGAAGTCGACGAAGCAGATAGAGAAAAAACTGCCTTTATCACCCCTGACGGACTCTACGAATTCCTAGTCATGCCCTTTGGCCTGTGCAATGCCCCTGCAACATTCGAGCGCATGATGGACAAGATATTGAAAGGCCTGAAATGGACGATGGCCCTCTGTTATTTAGACGACATCGTGGTGTATTCCAAATCGTTCAACGAACATTTACACCGGCTTGAAATCATACTACAATGTCTCGACAAGGCCGAGCTACGCCTCAACCCAAAAAAGTGCCTTTTCGGAACCAAACGAATCAGAGTGTTTGGACACCTCGTCGATAGTAAAGGTATTTATCCCGATCCAGAAAAAATTGAAGCTATCGCCAAGTTTCCAACCCCAAAATCTATAACAGATGTGAGAAGCTTCATTGGCCTATGTTCCTATTATCGTAGATTTATCGAAAATTTTGCTGAGAAAGCTGCTCCTTTACACGAAGTCCTCAAAAAAGATAATAAATTCATGTGGAACTCTGACCAACAGGATGCTTTTGATTCCGTGAAAAAAGCATTGATGTCTGAACCTGTTCTTGCCTATTTCGAAGAACAACTGCCAACCGAGCTTCATACTGACGCCAGCGGTTATGGAATTGGAGCTGTCCTCGTACAGATCAACGATGGGAAAGAGCGGCCAGTTGGTTATGCTTCAAGAACTTTATCTAAGGCGGAGAAGAATTACTCAACAACGGAAAGAGAATGTTTGGCCGCAATATGGGCCATCAACAAATTTCGACCGTACCTTTTTGGTCGTGAGTTTGTCATCGTCACTGACCACCACGCTCTTTGCTGGTTATCTAATCTGAAGGACCCGACAGGAAGACTAGCAAGATGGGCTTTAAAACTCCAAGAATACAATGTAACGGTTGTTTATAAAAAGTGGACGCAAACATCAAGATGCCGACTGTCTTTCTCGAAATCCTCTCCAACTTGAATCGGAAGAAGCATACAATGATGAGGATGATGATATACCCTCAATAACTGCTCTGACGTGCTTCGAGGCTGAACAAAGAAAAGACCCTAAAATTTGTAAATTGATAGAGGAAACAGAAAGATTTGGTGCCGAATCGAAAGGATATGAAATGTTAAAAGGAACCTTATACAAAAAGAATTTCGACCCCCTGGGAAACCAACACCTTTTAGTTATTCCCAAGCACTTACGCTTAGAACTACTGAAAAGTTTACACGACGCTCCCACAGAAGGTCATCTTGGATTTTCGAAGACATATGAGAGAGTTAAAAATAAATATTTCTGGCCAGGACTTCTCCGGGACATACGGAAGTATGTCGCTCATTGTAAAGAGTGCCAAAGAAAGAAACAATCAACTCAAAAGCCACCCGGACTACTTAAGGCCATACCTCCTGCAACCTCCGCTTTTCAGAGAGTTGGAATGGACCTCCTTGGAAGATTTCCCAAGTCTGATAATGGTAATAAATGGATCATAGTCTGTACCGACTATCTTACTCGATTTGCAGTTACTAAAGCCTTACCCACAGGGGAAGCAAAAGAAGCAGCCAAGTTCTTAATGGAAGATGTTGTTCTCAAGCACGGAGCCCCCAGAGAAATCATCACGGACCGAGGACGAGTATTTCAATCCAAGTTGATTGCGGAACTCACCAATCAATGCTCGTCGATACATCGGTTCACGACAGCGTATCATCCCCAGACGAATGGACTGACGGAGAGGTTAAACAAAACCTTAGCCAACATGATCGCTATGTATGTAAGTGTTGAACAGAAGGACTGGGACGTAATCCTGCCCTACGTCACGTTCGCCTACAACACGGCAAAACAAGATACGACAGGTTTTACCCCTTTTAAACTGATTCATGGACGCGAAGCCGAAACAACTGTAGACACTCTTTTCCCAAATCCGCATGAAGATCTCCAAGAGGATTACAGTCAGAAGATTGCCTCGCGAGTCGAAGAAACTAGGCAGCTAGCAAGATTAGAAACCTTGAAAGCCCAAGAAAAGGACAAGGCCAGATATGACTCAAAGCACGAGGCAATGGATTACAACGTCGGTGACCTGGTATGGATTTTCATCCCGATAAGAAAGGTGGGACTCTCAGAAAAACTGATGAAAAGGTACTTCGGGCCATACAGGGTTACTCGGAAACTCTCTGACGTGACCTTCGAAGTTGAACCTGTGGACCAACCAACCAGGAGACGCAAAACAAGAGACCTGGTCCATGTACTGAGAATGAAACCCTACCATGACCCTGAGGACCAAGCTAATCTGTTCAAGTGATAATTACAGCGGGACGCTGTTCATCTAGGAAGGGGGCAATGTCACAGAATAATTATTTTAAATATTCTGTGGTATATCATCATTAATATTTGCATAGTCAACACCCCTTACCATTCTTGTATATTATTACTTGTGAATAATTTTTAGAAATAGTTTGGCATTTTATAAATAAATTATTTTTACTTAAACTTTTGTTATACTCGTTATCACTACCGTGACAATATTTCAAAGTATTGAAAACAAACGAGACATATCCTGACTGCTCACATGGGCATTTTAAATGGCAGAGCGCCATCTAATGGAACAAAAATCAATCAAACGTTGATTTGGGCTTATTACATAATAATGGCCAACTCACTGTCGGGATATGCCTCTTTTGTTTTTACTATCATTATACTTGATCTTCTTTCTATTTTTCTATATATATATTTTTTTTTTTTTCGTGTTCAGCGTATTTACGCAAATTTGTTTTTTAATAGCCATTTGTTGATTTCTCAGAAAGCTTCTTGGTGGCAAATATTTGGTCGTTGAGGTACAGCCTGCACCACGCTGACGAGGGCAAACAGCCCGAAACGTGTTCGTGGTTGACTTTTCTTGATTTATCAAAAATGGGTTGGTAAAATATTATGAAACAAGCCTAAATAAACGATTAGTTTATTTTGTTTCTCTAGATGGCGCTCTGCGCGAGCGGTCAGGATATGTCACTTTTTTTTTTCTTTTTTTTTTTTCAAATACCAAAATCTGACATTTTTTCTTTTTTTCACATTTCACATTATATATTGTGGCGAAGAAATATTTTATTATTTAATTTAATATTATTCAATGAAAATATATTCAACAGATTATAAAAATATATATTAATCTGTATTTGTGAAATCATCTTTAAAATATTTCTTTGCTTGCTTGCTTGCTTAAGATTCTCTAGCTGAAGATAGTTTTGGGGCTGACCTGTTAATAATTGTCGACTCGTCGCTGTGACGTCATCAATAAATACTTTTACATCTTAGGATATTTCAAGGCTTGATTTCTACGCTACAACTGGTGGAGAGACTGGACCGATACCCATTAAGAAATAAAAGAAAAATTGATTCTGTTGAACCAGAAGAAACTTCTATGAATGTAAAGAAGGAAGGTACTCAGGTGAGCAACTACGTTGTTCAAAATTTGCCAAGGAACCCTTCCATTTTCTCCGGGGAGGATGGTGAAGATCTCCAAAAATGGTTAAAGGGGTATGCACGTGTGGCAAGGTACAACCATTGGGACGAAACCCTTTGTCTTACTAAAGTTTATTTTTATCTGTCTGGAACTGCTCTCAAATGGTTTGAGAACAACGAAGAAAGCATCCAGACTTGGAAGGAATTCACATCTCAATTAGAGAATGTGTTCGAAAAAAAAGAAAATTCAAAATTGCAAGCGGAGAAGAAACTTAAAACACGGGCACAATTAAAAGGTGAAAGTACCGAATTTTACATCCAGGATGTCCTGTGCTTGTGCGAAGAGGTTGATCCTCAAATGAGCGTAGAGGATAAAATCTCCCACCTCATGAAGGGGATAGCTGAGGAGCTTTATCAAGCACTCCTACCGAGGGATGTACAGAGCACCGAGCAATTCATTACAGAATGTCGCCGTGTCGAAGCGCTCCGTTGTAGGCGAGTTACCCCAACCAGGTACGAGCGCCTACCAAATGTAGCCTCTCTCTGTGACCAGGATGACGGAGAAGATCTGTCATCGCTGATCCGAAAAATTGTCCGCGAAGAGATACAGCAAGCATTGGACTCTCCTCAAGAGGAACCTAAAATCGCTGCCAATGAAGATTTAGTAAGGGAAGAGATCGTAAAGACCTTGGCGCCTATATCAAAACCTACAATAAGTCCCCCTCAAGCACCCAGGCCGGTATCAAATCCTAAATTTGAGGCTCAACCTAGAAATCCCCATCCTACATCTCAATATCAGAAACAAGGAAGAAGACGCGACACCAATGAATGGCGGACAACTGAGGGAAGGCCAATCTGTTTCTACTGCGGACGCCCAGGTCACGTAGTCCGCTATTGCCGTGACAGGAAGAGGCACAATGAGGAAAGGAGAAAAGAATATTTCCAAAGAAAGCAAGACGCAATGGTATTCTACAACTTTCGAGCTGAATCTCAGGACCCCAATGACGAATCATCGAGGAAATATTTCACTCTCTATCGAAGCCCTACCTCATATCCCGGTCGAAACAGACAACATTTCTCACCTGCTAGAAGATCTAGCTGGACGCCCCGCCATTAAAACTAGATGATAGACCATATGGGAGGTAAGGCCGCAAATTTATAAAATCCTCCCTTGCCGACCACAGTGGAAATAAAAAACTACATTGACGTAAACATAGACCTACCAAGCCCTCATGAAGAAGATATCTCAACTGAAAGAACACATCCACCGCAGTCACCTGAAAATATTCCTGGCCATAGTACTAGTTCTTAAGACTGACGACGTAAGTCTCCTGCTGAGCATCAGGTCGATGCTCTCTATAGGAGGAGGCTATGTGGCGAAGAAATATTTTATTATTTAATTTAATATTATTCAATGAAAATATATTCAACAGATTATAAAAATATATATTAATCTGTATTTGTGAAATCATCTTTAAAATATTTCTTTGCTTGCTTGCTTGCTTAAGATTCTCTAGCTGAAGATAGTTTTGGGGCTGACCTGTTAATAATTGTCGACTCGTCGCTGTGACGTCATCAATAAATACTTTTACATCTTAGGATATTTCAAGGCTTGATTTCTACGCTACAATATATATTGTGTTAAAATTCCAGGAAAAAGTATTTCAAGCTGAAAATTATTAAATATAAATTTATTTTTTTTTATAAATATGTGTGACGATTGTATGAGTAATAATATAGTTCTAAATATTAAAGAAGGAGAGAGTGCTTCTGATCGTGAAACAGAATGTTGCTGATGGTAAACTTCTGTAGTATCAGGATGTGTTCTTTGTCATTAATTCAATTTCCTGATCGCTTTCTGGCTTTATTTCTTTTCCTACTCCTAAATGTACCAAGGTTATTGTAGATCATTTGTTGGTTGTGGAAGCTTGTTTGGAAAATATATGACTACATCAACTACATGACAATACATGACTACATCTCCCTGTCATCCAAGAGATGTTCTTCATCATCGGCCGGACCTGCAGTCCTGGATCTTTCCAGTTGGTCTCGAGGACCACGCCATCACCATCTCCTCGGCGGCAAAGTACGCGATCTACGTATTTTTCGTAGATCGCGAAATGCGTGGTGTCGCTGGAGACCCACTGGCGATTCTCCACCAAACTCTGCAGCGCTGACAGAGACGCCATATTCATTGTACATAGTTTATATAATGCATATTATATTTTTTAAAATAGTGCAGACT
The DNA here is from genome assembly GCA_030710605.1 of Cordylochernes scorpioides. Lineage (NCBI taxonomy): Eukaryota > Metazoa > Arthropoda > Arachnida > Pseudoscorpiones > Chernetidae > Cordylochernes > Cordylochernes scorpioides. The sequence goes on from CP092872.1 coordinate 23,102,712, forward strand.
GTGTACTTTGAATGTATTGACTTGCTTTAGCGCGCCATCTGTTATGAAAATTAGAAACTATTATAAACGCGTATGATTTTTTTTTTAATTAAACAATTTCTACTGCCCTTACTGCAATTGAAAAATTAATGGAAGGGCCTGGCTCATCAGTGGTGAACCCACTTTATATAAATTTTTGAATGTATGTATTTTTACTGTCCTCAAAGCTTATGTCCATAGTTAATCTGAAATACATATTCCAAGAGTTTAGCATCACTATCACTATAAAAGGAAAAACCAAAAAATGCAATATAACAGCGGTATGGTAGATTAAACTGGCGAAACCCCTTTCGAATTTTCACAAATAGTTATCATTTTGTAATTAATAGTCATAGTCTCTGATCTACTTGATTGATAGCAACAATTGTAGACCCCTTTTATAACCGAGCTTTCGAAGTGACCAAAGCGAAATGAAAATGTGGCTGGCGAGATTTTTAAATCTTTTTATGGCATGTTGGCTCTGTGGTAAGTATATGTCTAATATTAGGTATATTAGCTTAATCTGAATTTCTACGAGGTGTAGGAGCAGAAAGGAGGAGAGAAGAAGAAGAAGAGGCGGCGGTACGAATCCAGAGATGGTGGAGGTGGCGGAGACTAGTTTCTGCGGCAAGAAACAAAAGGTGGCAGGCCCAAGTGGAGGCATCAAATGCCATCAAAATGTGGTGGAAGAGGAGGCTGCTAATGGCTGCAAGAAAGAAGAAGCAGCAAGAAGCTGTGGCAGTCATCAAAAAGTGGTGGCGAGCCCTGAATTGGCAGAAGAGCCGAAATTTGGCGGCCATAATCATTCAGAGTAGCTATCGCGGCTGGAAATGTCGCCAAAAATTTGACATCGTAAGAGCCTACCTAGCAGCTCTCAAAATGTGCGAAGGTGGAAGAACCTTCTGTTTTGAAGAAATATTTGCCGCACCAACTCCTAAAAAACTTGGAGAAGGCAAATTCGGCGAAGTTTACGGCCTAGATGTTGAAGACTCAAACTGGGTCTTCAAAATCATTCCCATTTCAGTGCTTGAGTGGGAAAAGAAGAAGGGCACCACTGAACTTGCCCACGCATTAAAGGAAGTTCGCATTTCCATGGCGATATCGAAGCTTCGAGAACCGGGGCCTAATAGTTGCCAAGGATTTACCTTCGTCGACAAAGTGTGGATGGTCCAAGGATCCTACCCAGAACCATTGAGGAAAGCGGCAGAAGACTTTGCAGCCAAGTCGAAGTCAATTCTTCCGGACCTCATCAAAGTCGGCTCAGTACATTATATTGTACTTAAAATGGAGGATGCTGGTCGCTCTTTGGATTCTTATGCGAAACAGCTTAAACCAAAGGAAGTATTGAGCATACTGTCCCAAGTCTCTTGCTCGTTGGCCGTCGCAGAAAAATTCTTGGAATTCGAACACAGAGATCTCCACAGCGGAAATGTGCTGCTGCAACAGACATCGGAAAAGAAAGTCGAATTCCATTACGATGGGAGAATTGTTACCGTGCCATCTTGTGGATTGAAGGCAACTACCGTCGACTTTGGATGTTCACGACTGAAAATTGGCGATGACATCCTGTGGACCGATCTGTCCGCACAGAACAAAGGATTGCCGTTCGGAGAAATTGTCGACAGAGAAGGCGATGGAGATTATTCCCGGTTCTTCCCAGTTTCCAATAGAATCTACGTCTTTCTTCTTGGAAAACCTTTGATGGAATGTCTTAAACGCCACGACATCGCTTTCAATCGCAAGTTTTTTGCGCTTTGCGAAAAAGCCCAGGTGGCTTCTTCTCTTGTTACATACTACGAAAAAGTCCTCTTGCCGCCACTTCGTCAACAGGTTCTCTTCAGTCGCTTGACTTGGCTGAAGTCCCTGTTTGACAACTGAGGACGCTAGGGTGGGAGGGAGGGAAACTCCGCCGTAGCCGGTCCCAAGCCCGGTTGAGAAAGGAGGAGGGACCTCCCTCTTGCCACAATTTGAACGAGAAAATACAAAATATTCATACCTATATTAAAGTAACTGTCAAATAAAATATTCAACTTTCTCATTATTAGACCACGTTATCCTTCTTTTTTACATTTTCCTTCTTTATATTGCCATCTGTAGATATGACCTAAAAAAAAGCGTCAAAGCAATTAAATTTTTAAGTTAAATAACAAAGTTTCCATTGATAGTGTTATCAATGAAAACTTTGTTATTTAACTTTAAAATATGGCTAGCGTTAGCCAAAAAAAAAAATCATTTGATCCAGCAAAGTAACAGCTGTGTTAAAGATTTTTCGGTGTGCTGATTCCAAATCTGCAAACCTTTTATCGACAACTTATATATTGAAGACATTTTTATACCCTTGGGCCATGCCTCTATTCTGGTGATACAGAGTTGAACTCTAGTTCAACTTACTTCAGCGGGTTACACACAAAAATAAAAATACTAGGAGCTAAAGTGAAATAATTTAACACACAGGAACGCGTACACTCAAATGTACAATAAAAAATAATAGAAAAGAAGGACGTAAATAAAAAAAACACGATTAGTCATAACAAAACCAGTACTTAACTTTTATTGCAGCGCTGGTAAGAAGTAGACTGGGGTTGCACAGGTATACGAGGAGATCATGAGACACTGACCAAGCATACAGTAAATCAACTACAACCGTGAGAAGAAGACGCTGTGATGCCAAAAACGGCAGGTCAATCTTTTATTAATATTGAAGCAAAATTTGTGATTAATATTTTTTTTATATTTAACAGAGACTTTTATTTTCTGAGCATTTATTATTATTATATATATTTAATAGCCGTTGCTTTCCCCACTTGTAAATTTTAATTCTCTCAGGTCGTGCCAATAAATATGACATTAACAATCAAAAGGGTGATATTTATATTTGTAAAAATAAAAAATGCAATAAAAATTTGAAAGTAAAAATATTGTAACGTAGAAAATTAGAAAAGACAAACTTCAGGATGACCCAGCAATTTATTTAATGAAAGTACAAAATCAACATTTATAAGATACAGGTTGAGCAATGAGGGAAGTTTCTAGAGTAGCAAATTATATTTTATATAGATAAATAAATTAATAATCTGTACATAAAATAATAAATACTAAGCTGCAATAGTTTAACAGTTATTCATTTATTCTGGTAACCCAGGTTCCTAGAGCTCTAGAAGTCGCCAACAACTCAGAAAGTTGGTTTAGAATATCGTACCTACAATATCACATCCCAACTATTTGCCATTTAATAGGAGTTAATATTACCACGAGGAAAATTAGGGAAAACAAACTTCAGGATGAAGCAGCAATTTATTCAAGGCAAGAACAAACTATGAGTGATGAAAAAAAGATAAGCAAAAGAGGGAAGTGTACAGAGTATAGCAAAATATTAAAAATATATATTCTCTGCTAATAAAATATTAAATACTTTGTTACTGTAATATATCAGCGTGAAATATTCTGTGAACATTTTATTGCTTCTGCAATTCTTAAGTTGTTATCATGATTGTTGTTGTTTTGAATATATATAATTCGCATTATTTTCTTCTTTATGGCATTCATTTAATTCAATATGTTTGTGTTTATTTCTTTTGATTAAATATTCAAATATATATAAATAAATATATATATATATAATAATAAAAATATTTAACAATGAAAGTTTTATTTCTTCATTTCACTAAAGTTATTGCAGTTACAATATGATAGCGTTCAACCAAGCTTTCAATTTTATCGATAGATGGTGATCTGTTTTGTTTAAAGATAATAAGTCAGTGATATGCCTCCACCCTGCCTGCTCCTGTTGCAACCAAGAGGAAGCAGCCTGAGGCTCTCAACCCGCCCGCAAAAAGACCCAACCTAAAAGGTCCAACCAAACTTGCGTCATCCCGCGTATCCAAGCCTGCGGCCGCCCAAGTGGTCCTCCATGGGGAAAAATCGGCGGCCCACACAGTGGTCGTCTCTGACGACCCACAGGCTGACCCAAGGGACATTTACAAGGCTGTCCGCGCTGTCCACACCCTACCCCAAGGTGTTTGGGCCTCTCTGCGCACCAAGGGGAAGCTGGTCCTCCACTCCAGCAATCCCGACATCATCCCTGAGGTGACTACCTCCCTGGCCAGCAAGCTAACGGGAATGAAGGTCCGCCAGCAGAAGGAGATCCTGCCAAGAATCTGCCTCTTCAGAGTGGATGAGGAGACCTCCAATTCCACAATCGAGGAGACCTTCCTGGCAACCGCCGCTGTCAGCCAGCTCCCCGGGAACAAAGTGGTGCGCGTGGCGCACCGTTCTGCACTCAGAAACGGGACCTGCACCGCCTTCATCGAGGTGGACCTCAAGACCTTTGGAGCCCTGGGCAACCGCGGAAGAATCGTGGTTGACGGTGTGATCCTCAACTTCGAGGCGTCCATCCGCGCCCGCGTCTGCTTCCGCTGCTGTGGCTTCGGCCACAACTCCACCCACTGTTCCAGAGCTCCCAAGTGCTTCCACTGCGGTGAAGACGGCCATGAAGGCCGCTCCTGCCCAACCAGAGCTGACCAGCACACTTCAAAATGTGCCAACTACTGCCAAAAGGGCCTCTCAGGCAACCACGAGGCGAGAGCCTCAAACTGCCCCATTCTGAAGTCTAAGGCCCGCACGTTTTAGGCTTCAAAAACCCTCCGCCTCCAACTCCTCCCGCCACCTTCTACTGGTTACTGGACCCCTGCCTCACTTCTCCCAGGCGCTGTTCCCCTGCTTTCCCAACGTTTCCACTTCCCTGCGAGTCTTCTCCTGCCGCTACATACTCCTATTCCTTGCCTCCTCACATCGCGCATGGGCTCAAAAATAATTACTTTTGGTTAGTAGCCCGTTAAACCACATATAATAGAATGGTAAAAAAGAATAAAATAATTATAGTAGCATAAAAATGGTGTATCTTACATTTATCTTTAAATATATCTAAATATACGTATATAAAGTGCAATTTCTTATAAAATAACTTTCACTATTAATATTCAACCTATAATAGGAATGTAACAAATGGCGACGAAGAATTAATGTAAGTATTGCCACCACTAATTCAAATTATCCAAGGTTTCATGAAGGTGAAGATCTAAATTGTTATTTGGAACAATTAGAAGAATATTTTAAATTGAACAAAACATCAGAAGCAGACAAAGTATCTGTGTTATTAACGTCTATTGATGTTAATGTTTATAAGACTTTGCGCGATTTGTTGGTACCCAGTAGGCCAAGTGACCTTAAATATAAAGATTTAGTAGAGGTTTTAACCAACCATTTATATCCAATAAAAAATAAGCACTATGAAAGATATTTATTTCACAAGATTGTACAAAAAGAAAATGAGCCTGTGGGAAAATTTGTTTTGAGGCTTAAATCTCAGGCAGACAAGTGCAAATTTACTGACATAAATGAAAATTTGTGTGACCAATTTGTAAGTGGTTGCTACAATGAAGCTACGCTTAAAAGGCTGCTAAGTGAACCTTTTTTAACGTTTGATAGTGCAATAAATATTGCAAATTCTGTAGAGGCAGCGAAGTTACCAGTAAATTTGATGAAAAATCCTAGTCATGATATTGATAAGTTGAAAGCCAGATCTAATAATTTTAAATTCCCATGTAAATACAATAATCCTTGCAATATTTGTGGAAAGTCTAACCACGATACGAAGTTATGCGAATTAAAAAATGCTCAATGTTATATTTGCAATAAGAAAGGGCACATTGCTTCAGTATGTTCGAATAAAAAATCGGCCCAAAATTCTGGAATGAATAAACCCAATCTGAATAAATTGAATACTATTCAGTGCAACACATTAGAAAACGCACCAAAAATATTGGTAAACGTTAAAATTGAAGATGCAGACACTATAATGGAGGTTGACACTGGTGCAGACGTGTCTGTAGTTTCAAAGAAAATTTTTCTTACCAATTTCAAAAATGTCACCTTAGAGAAATACAGTGGACATTTGAAAAGTTTTTCGGGAAATTTGATTCCAGTTTTTGGAAAATGCTTGGTAAATGTTAGTTACAAAAACTATCAGGAAAAACTACCTCTAATTGTGACAGGCCAGTTTAATAACCAAACGCCGTTACTGGGTAGAAATTGGATAAGAATTTTAAAAGCTGATTGGCCCAATTGCGTTTTTGATATCTGTAATAGTATAAATGTAATTTCAAATTTAGAACTGTTTTTAGAAGCATATAAAAGAGTATTTGAAAATAAAGATTTACCAATTCAAGGCATTAAAGGTTCAATATCATTGAGGCCAAATGCAAAGCCCTTTTTTTTTTAATTTAGACCAGTACCCTTTTCCATTGAAGAGAAGATAGACAAAGAACTAGACAGACTTGAACAAAGTCAAATAATTGAAAAGGTTAATGCTAGCGATTGGTCTACGCCTTTAGTAACGGTAATAAAGTCAAATGGAGAACTACGTTTGTGTGGTGATTTTAAAAATACTTTGAATAATTGCATTGAAGATGAGAAATATCCATTATCTACTATAGAAACTATGTTGGGAAATGTAGGAGGAAACAAGATTTTTACCAAATTGGATCTCTCCTCCGCATATCATCAAATTGAAATGAATGAAGCATCAAAAAATCTGCTAGTGGTATCTACCCATAGAGGACTTTACCGATATAATAGATTGCCTTTTGGCATCAGTCCAGCTTCAGCCATTTTCCAGAGGTGTATGGACAGCCTTTTTCATGATGTTCCCAACACGGTGATATACTTAGATAATATTTTCATTGGTTCTAAAGATGAACAAGAACATTACAGAATTTTAAAAATGATCTTCGATAAATTGAAAGAGCTAAATTTTACCCTTAATAAAGAAAAATGTTTATTTAAAAAAAAAAAGACATTTGTTTTCTAGGTCATATTATAAATGAAGATGGTGTTAGACCAGATTCAAAGAAATTGGAAGCATTAGAAAGGTGTAAAAAGCCTTTCGACAAAACATCATTGAAGAGTTTTCTAGGGATGTTGAGCTTCTATTCAAAATACATACCAAATATGTCAACTTTGGCTGGTCCACTTTATCAACTCCTAAAGAAGGACAATCGTTGGAAGTGGTCTAGCCAATGCGAAAAGGCGTTTCTGAATTTGAAGTTAACTCTATTAAATTCCCAGGCGCTTATTCACTATTCAATGAAGCTTCCATTAACTTTAACCTGCGATGCATCTGCCTATGGCATAAGTGAGGTCTTGTGTCATATTGTGGAAGGGGAAGAGAAGCCAATCACCTTTGTTTCCAGAACATTGTCAAGTGCAGAAGCTAAATACTCTCAGACTGAGAAAGAAGCACTTGCTATTGTGTTTGCAACTTCCAAACTGAGACAATACTTGTTTGGGAGAAAATTTGTGTTAAAGAGTAATCATAAAGCTTTAACGACTGTTTTGGAAACAAAAGACTACTTTCGCCATTAATTGCTAATCGCTTGCATAGGTGGGCTTTTGAGTTGTCAAATTTCGATTTCGATATTAGATATTGTTACATCATGATTAATGGCGTATTTCTTATATTAGTTTTAATATATTTGAAATTTAAATTATATATTTATTTATTTTTATATAAAATATTCTATGATATTTATTTAAAACAGATTATTAATTTATCATCATTTGTATTTAGGTACACTGTGACTTCACAGCTCTCTTTGATGTGAGAAAATAAATAGAGGATTCTGGTGGCTACTTAAAGAAGACTTATCTCGTTATTCCCTTTTATAAATTTGTAGGATGGTTGAAACACGCTCTGGTAAGATGCAAGACCCAGCACAGGAGAGAATCCAGGCTGAAGAGTCTGCCAAGCTGCAACCTGGTGTAACAATTGGTAGAGATGCTAGTTCCGACCCAGTTGTCCTGAATCCCAACATCGACATCCCCAAGTATGATGGAACGGAAGACCCTCGCCCATGGATTGAATCTCTTGAAGAAATTGGCTTCTTGTACCATTGGGCAGACTACATTATCTCTCGTTATGCCGCCATGAACATGACGGGAAGCGCTAAAACCTGGTTGAATTTACACAAAGCTAGTTTCACGAGCTGGGAAAATATTAAAATCCGCCTCATTCAGGATTTTTCTTTGGACGCGAATAAAGAAGAACTTAGAATGAAGCTCAACAGAATGCAACACTGGAATGAACCAGCAATCAGGTTCGCGGAAGACATTCTAGTGTTGTGCAACAAGGTTGACCCCGCAATGGAAGAAGAAACAAAAATTGAACATGTTATTGGAGGACTGAAAAAAGAGTACTCATTCGCGCTCTACCTGAACCCTCCTAAAACGACCGATGACCTTCTTGTCGTGTGCAAGAAAATGGATTCTTTTGAAAAGAAGTATCGGGAACGTGTGGAGAAATCCAGAAACCTATATAACGGTCCACGCTATTCTAGACCCCAACAACAATCGAGGTACGTGCCGCCGACTGCCGCACGAAACTACCAGACCACTTCCAGGCCCCAAGCCCCTGTTTCCAATAATTACAAGAACGACTCCCATCCTACCCCAGACAGTATCGAAACAACTTTCCCCAGCCCTCTACCCCTAGACGTCCTTATAATCCTAACTTTGTGCCGAAACCAAACCTTCAGAGAAACACTTACAATAAAAGCCAAGAAGTGAGCAAAAATAGGACGGAAGATGGAAGACCAATCTGCTTTAAATGTAACAAGCCAGGGCACGTGGCCCGTTATTGTAGGGTCAAGTTTATAAGAATCCTAGAAGAGGATCCAGCAGATACCCAAGAGAAGGTCGAAGAAAAATGCCAAATGAATGAAATATCAGAGAAATCAGGACCTCGGCTTTATGCTGATGTATGTCATAGCACACAGACAAATATTCCTACCCGGAATAGATATTCCGTGTTGGAAGATTTAAACTAAGCGTCGCGCCTGAATCTGTCAATCAAAGCAAGTCGACCATAAACGGAATCAAGAAGTTGGACCCTAAATACAAATTAAAAATTAATGTGGACAAGATAGGGACTTTTGAAGCTTTGGTTGATACAGGTGCTGACCTCTCAGTGGTCGACCTCAGAACGGCCCTCGATACAGGCCATGGTATAAGTAAACTCGCAAAAATTTGTGCAGGACCCGATGGAAAAAAATTGGACATGGTAGGAAGTATATTTTTAAATATAAAAATTGATGACGAAACATTATCACACAACTTTGTGATATTGAAAACGCATTTACGGACATTAATTCTTGGGAGAGATTTCCTTAAGAAAATGAACGCAAAAATAGATTGTAAGCAAGAAACTATAAAATATGATTTGACGAATAATCATGACGAAATCAATTTTGAAATGTTGAAAATAAAGAGTGCCAAGGATTCCATTGTACCAGAATGTTCCATGAAATTGATCAAGGCATTGGTAGAAACAGAGGATGGAGAATATATTATCGAGGAGAGCAGCAAAATGTTTCAAACAAATGGACTTCGTCTAGCAAGAAGCTTGATCAATGTTATAAATAGGGAAACACACATCTGGATAACTAATCCGTATCCTCGACCGTTAAAAATAATGAAAAACCAAACATTGGCTTTTGGAAGTAGTCCAGCGAAAATAAATGTGAGTCGAGAAAGAGAGGTAGAAAAGAACGAAGAACCTAGATTCCAAATAAACGAAAATCTTTCACCAAAGGAACAGAAGGAGTTAAAACAAGTTTTAGAAAGGTATGGAGATCTTTTTTCATCGAGATTAGGGAGAACCAATTTGGCAAAACATCGGATAGACACAGAAGACGCGAAGCCAATTAAACACAAGCCTTACCGGGTAAGTGCTAAAGAACGAGATATTATAAAAGAGCAAATTGACGAGATGCTTACAGAAGGCATAATTAGGCCATCTTCTAGCCCCTGGTCTTTTCCAGTAATATTGGTCAAGAAGCGAGATGGTAAATACAGATTTTGTGTGGACTACAGAAAACTGAATAATGTGACAGTAAAAGATGTCTATCCGATCCCTAGAATAGACGAAGTTATGGATACTCTCCAAGGATCTACACACTTCTCAGCAATAGACCTCAGATCTGGATATTGGCAAGTTGAAGTCGAAGAAAGAGACAAAGAGAAAACAGCTTTCACTACAGCGCATGGATTATATGAATTCAACGTGATGCCTTTTGGACTTTGTAACGCGCCTGCTACCTTTGAGAGAAATATGGAGAATATGCTTGGAAATCTGAGATGGCAAATTTGTTTGTGTTATCTGGATGATGTTATCATATATAGCCCGGATTTTCCAACGCACCTCAAAAGACTTGAAGCTGTTTTTAGATGTTTTCGTGAATCTAATTTAAGGTTAAACGACAAAAAATGCCGATTTGCTTTTGAAGAATTGGAGATTCTCGGCTATATAACGAGCAAACATGGTATAAAACCCGCGGAACATAACATCAAAGCTGTCAGAAATTTTCCTCGACCCAGAAAGGTCAAAGAAGTACAATCCTTTTTGGGAATGTGTTCATATTATAGAAAATTTATCAAAGACTTTTCAAAAATTGCTGACCCTTTGACCAACCTTATAAAAAAAAGTGTATCATTTACCTGGACAGAAAGACAAGAGGAAGCGTTTCAAACCCTAAAAACAGCACTATTAAGTCCACCAATTTTAGGTCACTTCAATCCAAATGCACCTACTTATGTTCATACTGATGCGTCCAACATCGGCATAGGTGCAACACTTGTCCAAGACATCGGTGGTGAAGAGAAGGTGATCTCATATTTGAGTCGTACCCTAAGTAAAGCGGAGCAAAATTATTCAACCACTGAAAAAGAATGTCTGGCCGTTGTCTGGTCAATGTCAAAATTACGACCCTACCTTTATGGAAGACACTTTAAAATAGTAACAGACCATCACGCCTTATGCTGGCTCAAAAACTTGAAGGATCCAACAGGTCGATTGGCAAGATGGGCATTGAAAATTCAAGAATATGACTTCGATATAATACATAAATCGGGAAAGAAGCATCTGGACGCCGATGGCTTATCTAGGGGGCCCTTACCAGAAACTGATTGGGATGAGGATTTTGAAAGGCTATTTTTAAATCAAATAACAGACGAAGAGGATAAATTTATCGAAAGTGTTAAGAAAAACCTTAATGGAAGCAGGCGATCAATTGCGCAAAACTTTAAAGAAGAAGATGGATGCCTCTTTAAGAAAAACCCGAACCCTGAAGGCAGGGCGTGGTTGCTTGTGGTTCCAGAGAATAAAAAGAGAGAAATTATGAAAGAATATCACAATCATATGTCGAATGGCCATCTGGGCGTCGCCAGAACCATGTACCGAATAAAGAGTAAATACTTTTGGCCATCCATGCTAAAGGATGTCTCAGAATTCGTTAGGACGTGTCACCTTTGCCAAAGTAGGAAAGGCTCAAACCAATTACCTTCTGGACTACTACAGCCCATCCCCCCAGCCAACTTTCCTTTCGAAAGAATTGGAATTGACTTTGTTGGTCCACTACCATCTACGAAAAACAGGAAAAAATGGATAATCGTGCTGACGGACTACTACACTAGATATGCAGAAACAAGAGCAGTCTCGGAAGCAACAGTGAAAGAAGTTTCTAAATTTCTAGTAGAGGATATTTTTCTTCGGCACGGAGCCCCACAATATCTTATTAGTGACAGAGGCTCTCAATTTACCAGTAATTTAATGAAAGAGGTGATGAAAACGTGCAAGATTAAACATTGCTTCACAACGAGCTATCATCCCCAGACTAATGGATTGACAGAGCGGTTAAATAGAACATTGATCAATATGCTCAGTATGTATGTGAACACTGATCAGAAAAATTGGGACGAAATACTCCCATTCATCACTCACGCTTACAATACTACAATTCAGGAAACCACAGGATATTCTCCCTTTTTCCTGATGTTTGGAAGAGAACCCACGTCTCTTTTGGACGACAGGAATATCTCGGTGGACATTGACAAAGATGATTATGATGAATACATAAAACATCACTTAGACAAAATAAACAGAACAAGAAAATTAGTTATTAACAACACAATAAAGACTCAAGAAAGAATGAAAAAGAACTATGACAAGAAACACATGGAAAGAAGCTACGAACCAGGAGAATTAGTAGCAGTTTGGACACCAATTAGGAAAATAGGAAAGTGTGAGAAACTACTGAGAAAATATTTTGGCCCATATAGAATATTAAAGAAGCTGTCCAACGTAAATTACTTAATTGAACCAAAAGATAATCCTGGCCAAGACCCATTGATTGTCCATGTCTCAAGAATCAAACCCTATTTTGAAAGAATTGATGAGGTCAATCACGAGGACGTGACGACCTCTGGAGAGGGGGAAGTGTTACATCATGATTAATGGCGTATTTCTTATATTAGTTTTAATATATTTGAAATTTAAATTATATATTTATTTATTTTTATATAAAATATTCTATGATATTTATTTAAAACAGATTATTAATTTATCATCATTTGTATTTAGGTACACTGTGACTTCACAGCTCTCTTTGATGTGAGAAAATAAATAGAGGATTCTGGTGGCTACTTAAAGAAGACTTATCTCGTTATTCCCTTTTATAAATTTGTAGGATGGTTGAAACACGCTCTGGTAAGATGCAAGACCCAGCACAGGAGAGAATCCAGGCTGAAGAGTCTGCCAAGCTGCAACCTGGTGTAACAATATACAAATAAAGATACCATGCTTTTTTCAGATGCATTTTCAAGACTTCCACTTGAGGAAATAAATTCAAGGGAAGACAACATTGATTTGTTGACACATGATATATCACTTTTAAATGTAACTCCATTGGACCACCTCATTATTGAATAAGAAACCAATAAAGATCCGGTTTTAAATAAGCTCAAGGAATATCTATTAGAAGACCCTCAGTTAGCAAAAAAGGATGAAACAATGAAACCTTTCCTTTCAAAATTGGAAATTTTTTCTATACTGCAGGGATGCATTTTTGTTGATTCTAGGGCAGTGATTCCAAGAACCTGTCAAGATCAAATGTTGAAGTTACTTCATCAAGGTCATATAGGAATCAATCGCATTAAATCTCTAGCCAGATCTTCGGTTTAGTGGCCAAAAATGGATAGTCAAATTGAAGAGTTTGTAAAGGAATGTTCTCCCTGTATGCATCATCAGACAGCTCCTCCTGCTGAGAACACACCTTGGCCCAGGACTAACCAACCGTGGCAGCGAGTTCATGTTGACCATTTCTATTTCAGAGGTGATTGTTATTTATTGGTAGTATATGCAAATTCAAATTGGATTGAAGTATTCCCAGTTAGAAGTACTACTTCGCAAGAAAATATTGAGCTTCTACGGGAGTGTTTCGCCAGGTATGGATTACCGCAATGCTTAGTGTCTGACAATGGCCCCCCCTTCAATTCGCTTGAATTTAAGGAGTTCTTACGAAAAAATAATGTATACCACTTAACCTCGCCAGCATATAATCCCTCGTCCAACGGAATTGCTGAAGTTTCGGTAAGAATAATAAAAAAATCTCTGGAAAAGTCGTTAGAGGAATCTCCAAACTCAAATATGGACTGTATTTTACAAAATGTTCTGTTTAATTATAGAAATACCCCTACCTCTTTAGATAAGCCTCCTGTAGAACGTCTCCTAAGTTATGTGCCTAGAACATTTGTAAATTTCTTGAACTCTGAATTTATCCAGAGGACTTTCTGGAGGAATGAGTGTGGAAGGCAACATTTTCAAGTTGGAGATAAAGTGCTGTTTACAGGAGTAATACAAAATAGGCACAAATGGTTCAAGGCCCAGGTGATAAGACGACTAGGTTACAATGTTTATCTAGTAAAGAACCTAAAAGGCACATTTAAGGTGCATGTCAATCAGATGAGGACAGGTTCAGATTCCAAATATGCTGAAGATTCTGATTGGACCTTGGACAACGCTGGAGCAGGACCTCACCGACTGGAACAAGACCCTCAAGTTTCCACGTCACCTCCGCCTAGGAGATCAACCCGACCTCGATGCCCTCCTTGCCGGTTTTCTCCAACTATGTACAATATAAGGAAGGAGGAATGATCTGTTTTGTTTAAAGATAATATATCAGTGATATATTATTACTTTACGCTGTTTTGATTCGAAACGAATCGAACATTTTTATCATCATCTTGTAGACAACAAAATGTTCTTTATATAATTTGCACGTGTGCAAGAATTGTAAAAAAAAAGAATAAAATAATTATATTAGCATAAAAATGGTGTATCTTTCATTTATCTTTAAATATATCTAAATATATATAAAGTGCAATTTCTTATAAAATAACTTTCACTGTTAATATTCAACCTATATTAGGAATGTATCAGATGGCTCTATAGTTTTTCTCGGAAAAATGCTTAGAATGAACAACTGAAGAAAAACTAATAAATATATTATATGTGTTGGGGCACGTTTTTTGTAACCATACCCCAACAGAAGGCGTATGTATAATCAAATCAAATGGATACATGGCTTCCCTCCCACATAGACTTACAGACCATCTTTTTGCCCAGAAACCTAGACAATTGATGACACCAGACTTCCATGCCGAAAGCTGATGCCTGGTGAAGAAGACACCAGTGACATCCAGGGACATCCGCGCTGGAAGCTGTTGTTCCATATGTACATATATTCCCCTCACCAAAAATTTAGGTAAAGGTGACCAGAAAAAAAATGGAGAAGGAAGATTTCTAAAAGACTAAGCCTTATAAATATCCTTCCCGAAAAAAGGAAGCATCACATTACAGTCCAGGTAAAAAGGGGCCTGGGTCGATTTTTAGCCAAGACGGGGGGGCGATATATATACCGTCCCGAGAAAAAGGGAGGATAGTATTTCAATCCATGTGGAGGGGGGGCCTAGGGTCTGAAATTTTACACTAGTGCCGTGGCTGTTTCTCTCTTTAGAATTTTTTTGTTTTGGTAATACTATATGTTCTATTTTGATGGGAGAGGCCTGGGGCGTCTATGAAATTGTATACTGGAGCCGTTGGCCATTTTGATTGGTGTTTCTTTCGGCGAATGAAAATGCCAGCCAATAGAAACTTTGGCGCGGCAGCGAATGAGAACGGAGAGAGACAAGAATAAAAGAGGGTTTCTTTGCCAAAAGGCAGATGGAATCTGAGTCGCTCAGTGAGAGGACAGTCTTCAGACGGGAAGCCAGACCTTTGCCGGCACTTTCGAGAAAAGGTAAGCCATTTGTCATTATGACTTAGCGCCCCCCCCTTTTTTGTGTAATAACCAACCTAGATTTCGCATGGGCCCTAAAGGGCTATAAAGTAACTTCAGGTCACCTCTATCTAAATTTTACTATGTAAATAGCATATCTCGTCAGTATAGACATGTTCCCAAATTTTAATTTATTTAAATAAATATCTAGAGAAATTTTCTTGTTTCCTCTCATACATATTTCATTCCTTTTGCTTTATGGTACTACCCCCCACACCTTAATTTCACAAATTATAATAAATATAGAACTACCGACTCTGTTGGAATAGAGTTGTGTACTATATCTTTGCTGTGATATATTGACACAGCGACAGTCGCAAATTACGACTTTATTAGGGCTACTTTGAGGGTATCTATCTGTCAGGTTTTAGTAATGTTTGTACTTTTATGTGTTTCAGTGCGTTATTCCATCATATTTACCAATATACCATATTTTCTGATTCCTCGGGTTATTGTTACGCTGTTAGGAGGGTACGGCATGATGCAAACAGATTTGTATGTTTGACTATTGTTTGTGTTATTTGGGCTATAAAAATGCCTTAATATGAATCTATTTACAGTTGATCTGTAGAAATTATAGAGATCTGTTACTATAAATTTCCTCTATGAAATAGCTCCCAGCGTCTTCAGTGGGTTGCTAAACCTCCAGAAGGAGTCTTTTATAGATTGCCCAATTTAATAACGATTTCATGGGTTGTCTGATGAAATTGTATACTAGTGTCGTGGCTGTTTCCATCTTTAACCTTTGTTCTGACAATATTATATGCTCGATCCCTGCTTTAGCTCAACTCTCAATCAATCACAGAGTTTCCCCCCCCCCTTTTTTTTATTTTATCCTGTTTGCACAAATTGCATTATATGTGATGATGTAAAGACATATGTCGATAGTGCATCATTGACAGCTGTACTTCTATTATACAACATTAAGGTCTTGCTGCGGGTTATATACATGGGGTTGTTGGCCTATATTGCTATATATATATATACTTAAGTAAGGAAACTTTAATAAGTCACATCGTGTATCCTCCCTTTTCATCTATCCAAACCGGGAACGCAACATATGTATAGATACTAACAAATGCACTTGGGTTCGTTGACTCGAGTGGAAGTTTGCATAACATAAAAGATGGTATCTTATCAGTAGTGGAAATAAACATCATTGTCATCTTAATTCAAACTGAATGTTATCAATGATCCAACATGTGAATGCCGCTTAGATGTTGAATCACCAGAGCATCTTCTTTTAACTTGCCTCTGACTAATCAAATTGTATGTAGTTACTTTGAAACATTACCAAATTCTCTTTGTGTATATACTCTATCTTATGAGAAATTTGTTAAGTTTAGAACTATTTGTACAATAATTTACAAAACACTACTAATCCATCGTGTAAATAATTAATCATATATATGTAAATAATACTGGCACAGCACAATAGTCCTTTGGACTTCGTGCTTTTTGTAACAATAAATAAATAAATAAATCATCTTAATTATTTTTATATCACTAAATATGTAATTTAGTATTTGATTTAATTTAAATAGGATTTAAATATAGAGCCTATATCATAAACTGCAACTTCATCTATACACTTACTTGTTGAATATATGAGAATATTTTCTTTGCATTATAAATAAAAGAGAATGCTC
Source organism: Cordylochernes scorpioides (assembly GCA_030710605.1). Classification (NCBI taxonomy): domain Eukaryota; kingdom Metazoa; phylum Arthropoda; class Arachnida; order Pseudoscorpiones; family Chernetidae; genus Cordylochernes; species Cordylochernes scorpioides. Next base: position 23,119,606 of record CP092872.1, read on the forward strand.
TGATGGAAGGGTTTCTCCAGAATATTTAATGGAATAAAGTAAAATTAACCTTTATATTTTCCTAATTTGTATTATAAAAATAAAAGTTGTCTGTCTGTTTGTTAATCGATAAATTCCTAAACACTATTATGACAAATATCACATTTTTTAAATAAATATATATCCCCTTTTGATCCTAAAGAGGGTTTATGGAGAATTTTTTAGAAGTCACATTTCGTTGCAATATTATTTCTAAAAATATTATTCCCTGTAGATCTAATGCTCTTATTTAAAAAAATAAAGTGAATGCAATAATAATTGAGCAATTAAAAAAAAATCTATATCGTATCTACATCTTTATATATTTATTTAAATATATAACCAGTTTCCACATTTTGTTTCATAACAAGGGGAAAATGTTTCTGGGCATTTATTTTAAGATTTCCTCTTTTCGATGCAATTTGTTTTTATTTTCAAAAAGTACAAGAGAAGGACTTTTGAGAACTATCTTTATTAAAAAGCAGCTTTTCTTTTTTTTTTAAATCATTATAGCCCTTAAAAGTTAAAAAATATAAATATATAACCGAAGTTCAATGCATTTATATGATTAATTTGGTTGTTATTATTTAAAAATAATCATTTTAATTTTTCACGATTTTAATGAAATTCCTACGGGAACAATAATTGCCAATAATTTCTTTTGACTAATAGCTGGTTTCGTTGTCATGGTAACTCTCCTATAAACTCAGTTTTTGAAAATAAACAAAAAGTAATTTCGCAGTAACTTTAATGCGTTTAAAGTATCTCAAAACAATATCTCCTCCTCAAGTAAATACATATTTTTGTTTCTAATGGAAAATACTGAGAATTTGACTAAACAAAACTATAAACATATCGCAACCTATATGCAACAAGCGAATAGAAAACCAATAATTTAGCATGTCAATTTTATTTTTGAACTATTTTAAAAAATAACGAAAATTTAGACACATTTTATTTTGTACTTTATTGTTACCAGAGCTAAATATTGACGATTCAATTTTAAGATGTTTTAAAAAATATATGATCAAAATTTCGGCCTTTATTGATATATGAAGTATTAATAATTTGTAGATAAAATCTGAATGTTTAATTAGATGGTCAGTTGTGAAGTATAAACCTATATAAATGTTTAATAATCCATCTTAATACTTCTCTAATCAAGTTACTGTATAAAATAGATTGTGTGATGCTTATCTCCTTAGCTGTTCAGCAGTTCAAGAAATCTACTCATCTAGTCAAGCATTGATGGTTATAGCCCTGAAGAAATTCTGTAGTTAATTTAGAACAAAATACAATGTGATACTGGTAAGCCTTGGAGGTATTTCTCTTGAGGCATTTTTGTATATTTTTGTGCATTTAGGAATTTTATTGTTTCAATATAGCCTTTAGATAAGGTATAAATTGGATTATAGATTAGAACTTCAAGATAATGAGACCAAATCTAAATAAATTAATAGTGAGTGACATTTTGGTAACAATGTTGCGCTACCAGAACATCACACACTATTAATGTATTTGGATTTGGTCTCATTATCTTGTAGTTCTAATCTATAATCTAAATTGTACCTTATCATTACAAGAAAATATGTATCTTCATGGATAAAAAGTATCATTAAATTTCCCCTTTACTCTCTTGTTAGTATTCTTCTCATACTGTATCAATCTTTTTAATCTTTTTAAAGATTGAATTTTGTGATTTTCTCTTTCTTTTATTCCTTTTTTTTTTTCTATAAAGTCTTTTGATAAGGCACAATTTGGATTATAGATTATAAACACAAGGTAATAAGACCAAATCCAAATGAATAAATGCTTTGCTGTGGTAAAATTTATCATTCAGTACTTTTGTCTGAAGATGGTAACAACGCTGTTACCGAAATGTCACACACTATTTATTTGTATTTGGTCTTATTACCTTGTGTATTAAGTCTTTTGTCTAATGATAGTAACAATGCTGTTACTGAAATGTCACACACTATTGATTTATTTGGATTAGGTCTTATTTTATTTTATCTATAATTTATAATCCAAATTGTGCTTTACAGGTCTTCTCTTTATTTCAATGGTCTGTACCATGGATGATCTATTGGAGACTTCAGGATTTTTTGATAAGAATGTTTTTCAAATGTGAATTCCTCTCTATTGATTAATGATAAGTGGAGTATATACAAGGTGGGATCAATAAATAAGGTGAATTATAATTTATTTAAAAAAATAAGAACGATATTAAAAATTAGGACTTGATTTATTCAAAATAATCACCTTGGCTTTCTATACATCGTCTCCATCATTCTGGCAACTTGTAAATACCCTCTTTATAGGCCCTCTTAGGAAGCGTGTGAAAAAAATCTTGCACCACTTTCTGGACATCTTCATCCGAGTCAAATCGCTTTCCCTTTAACTCCTTCTTTAGTAGTCCAAAAAGGAAATAGTCAGAGGGGGCTAGGTCTGGACTATATGCAGGATGTTCTAAAACTTCAAAACCTAATTTAATTATTGTAGATACAGTTTTACATGATGTATGCAGCCTTGCATTATCATGAAGGAAGAGAACACCTTTACTAAGCTTCCCTCTTCTTTTGTTTCTTATACCGGGCTTTAGCTTATTTACCAGAATGTCACAATAAAGGTCGCTGTTCATACGTTGCCTATGGTAAAAATGGATATTTTTCTATCCTCCAAAATTAAGTTTTGAACCGCATTTATCGTGTTTGGCGTCGCTGTAACACTTGGTCGTCCAGGTCGCTCAATATCAGTACATGTAATTCGTCCATTTTTGAACTCGTTAACCCATTTATAAATGTTTTTTGAGACAAACAAGACTCACCATAGATATTTTTCATTCTTTGGCATATTTGAGATGTTTGAATACCTTCTGCATTCAAGAAACGAATAACTGCACGTTGTTCAAGCGTGGTGCAATCCTTCAAGGGAGCTTCCATTTTAGTTTATTTATAAGTCTCGTGCCGCGTGTGGGGAAAAAGAACAGAACACCTTAAATAGTCTCTCGATGTTATATTTTAATATTCTGTGGTTTAAATTATTTTTGCTTTTTTAATTTTTAAGAAATAAGATAATTCACCTTATTTATTGATCCCCCTTGTATATATGCTCATCTGCCAACTTGACTTCTTCATTAAGTGGGAAGTCAACATGGGAAGAGATCCATTGGAGAGAAGTTAGTGTTTTGGTATAACTAGATTTAGAGTTTAATATTTAGGTTTTGTAAATGAATGTTTTTGTGTCATATGTATTTTTGGGTAATGATAAGGCATAATTTGGATTATAAACACAAGGTAATAAGACCAAATCCAAATAAATAAATAGAGTGTTTCGGTAACAGTGTTGTTACCATTATCAGATAAAAGTAATGTAATAAGATCAAATTCAAATAAATAAAAAAGCTTGGATTCTGTCTTATTACCTTGTGTTTATAATCTATAATCCAAATTTTGCTTTATCATCGTTTGAGTGATGATGCTGCTCATTTTGATCACAAACATTTGAAATTTATCTACATAAAAAGAGGAGATACATTTCCTATGTAGCAAGGTATTGAAACTATTAATGTTAAGGCACACAATTTGGATTATAGTTTATAAACACAAGGTAATAAATTAACACAAAGCAATAACGCGCCATCTATACATATAAAATGAAAGGATTTAAAAGCACGAATGTTTCTTTTATACATAATACATAAGGTAATAAGACCAAATCCAAATAAATAAATAGTGTGTGACATCTCAGTAACGGCGTTGTTACCGAAACGTTACACAATATTTATTTATTTGGATTTGGTCTTATTAGCTTGTGTTTATAAACTATTAATGTGTTTATATAACAACAACAACAACAACAACAAAAGCCTTTATTTAGGGCATTCCACCCCATACAGGATTCGCCATATTTACATGTCAACAAGAGGAGAGGGAAGAGGAAACATTTACAACAAAATCAGGTTTGTCTCACATTCAGTTACCTATTTACAGATAGGTCATCTTCCAGTATCCTTTGCCCTGCATTCTTTCTCATGCGCCCAGCTTCTGTGCAGAACTTAAAGTATCTAACAATCAGTAATTCATCATTCAGAGCTGAAGAGAGAAGTTGACATATGCGATGGTATCTAAATTGACCAGAGGTAGGGCTTGGGAAAATTTCAGTACGTTTTTCTGTTAAGAGAGGGCATTGGAAGAAATAGTGAACCAAATTATCATCCATGAGATCCATACAAAGTAAACAGTTCCGGCCATGTGTTTATATAATACTAAATATTCTCCCTCTCTTACTGCAGACTGTGTCATTGTGTTGACAAGATGTCAATAAATCAATGTTACTATATATAAGTTTTCCAATCAACTCACAGAGTTAGAGATCCAACTGGCTAGGCTGGTTGATGGATATTGTTTGTTAGCATTTGTATAGACAAAATTGTAGTATAGTTTCCAAAAAGCAATATAGAAGGTACATTTTGGATTATAGATTAGAAACAAAAGGGAAACCCGGGATCGAACCAGGGACCTTTAAATCTTCAGTCTAACGCTCTCCCAACTGAGCTATTTCGGCTTATTTTAGTTATTTCTATAGAAGCTTTCATCTTTATAATTATGTATATTTTCAAAAAGTCAATTCACACCTCTTCGCTGGAGACCATGGGAATACTGACTAATTCATTATGCTAACATAATTATATATACAAGTATCAGAGTCATCAACAATTCTGTCATCGTTTGCTTTTGTGAATGGAATAAATACCCAAATAGGGCCATTTCTTATAAGCATCGGTGGTTCAGTGGTAGAATGCTAGGCGGGCGGCCCGGGTTCGATTCCCGGCCGATGCATTTTTTTAAACAATTTTTAAAACTCATTTATATTATTATCCCTATATATATAAAAGTCAGCGTATGTATCTATGTATGTTTGTCAACTATACACGTCCACAATACGTAACTAATCTGACTGAAATTTCAACAGTATATAAAGTAGAATCTGGAAAAACTCTTAGTGAAAATTTCAGGTCTCTATCCCGAATATCCGTTGTGTTATTTGCAAATTTGCTCTTTCGCTCGCGTCTCTAGCGGTGAAAATGGGGGGGGTAATACCAGCTGACCTAATGTACATGTAAAGTTTGGAGCGGGATGTTTCACAAGAGTGACATCCACGGCTCCAATTTATAATTGTAACGAATAGTATTTGAATAAAAATATTTAATCGGGTAAAAACCGGGCGTTGCTCGGGTCATTCGGCTAGTAGATTATAAACACAAGGTAATAAGACCAAATCCAAATAAATAAATAGTGTGTGATGTTTCGATAACAGCGTTGTTACCATCTTCAGACAAAAGTACTGAATGAGAAATTTTACCACAGCATGTTGTTTAATTTCTATATGTATATTTTTCTTATCTCACCATAGGAACTTGAAAAATTTTTTTTTTTCAATTAAAAAAAAAATAGTGATTAAAAACATAAGGTAACAACACAAAACCAAATTTAAAAAAACGACTAGTTATGTTTCAGTAGCAATGCTGTTACAGAAATGTCACGTTTAATTTATTTATATGGATTTGTGGTCTTGTTACCTCACATTTCCTTATCATAACAGTGATTAAAAATGATATAAATTCAAAGCATTGTAATTTGAAATAGAAGTTTAACCCTTAACTGGACGGGTTGGGTAGATTCTGCCCATGCATAAATTTAATATAGGAAAAAAATATATTTTTCGTTTACCTAGAGCTACCAGCTTTCATGTATTCTAATTTTACATGATACAAACATTTTCCATCTAACGTTTATAAATTTCAGTTTTGGGAGGGGGGTTAAATTTGCATGTGTGGGCGGATTCCGCCCAGCCCGTCCAGAAGCGTGAGAATTTTTCGTGTCAGTGTTAGCTCGTGGCTCATACTTGAGTCTCTATCTTCCGCTATTTTTAGCTTCCTTTTTTATAAAATAACATTTATTTCTTTGGATAAGTAGAATTATCAATCAAGTCAACAGAGAGAACTATCCCTGCCAACCCAAAATATATATGTTTTAGAGATTAGTCGACCACACTTTGGAAGAAATATTCCAGCAGACAATTGGTTCACTTCAGTAGAGTTAGTTGATAAGTTGAAAGAACATGGCCTTACATATTTAGGAACGATGAGAAAGAAAAAACCTTAGATTCACCACAATTTCAACCGCACCCTAATAGAGAATCAGGAACCTCTATTTTTGGTTTCTCTGGAACAACCACTTTAGTCTCCTATGTTCCAAAAAAAAAAAAGAAGTAAAGAAAACGATAATCAGATTGATAAAAAGGGTAAAAAGGAAAGGAGTCCTTTTATTGTTGATCTTGGGAGAGCATTAACTGATGAACACCTGGCCACACGTAATCTCAATTCTCTCCCACTGCAATTACAGACAGCAATTCTAGAAGAATGATGGTTCAAGTAAACCAAGTGAATCTACGATGCCACAACAATCTGATACTCCAAAAAAGTGCTACAAATGTCCATAAAAAACGCAGTAAAAAATAAAAACCCTTTGCTCTGTATGTCAACTAAGCGTTTGCAATAACATTTCTTAAGAATTTGTGAAAACTGTAAATAGATTATATTCAGAATTTTTAAAAGTCAAATACTGTATATTAACTATTTATTAATTAAATATATTTTTTAAAATATTGATTTCAATCAATATTTAGCGCTTATTTCATAAAGTTACATAAGTGGGTTGAATCTACCCAACCCGTCCAGTTACGTAAGAAAAATCCACCCGTCCAGTTAAGAGTTAATATAGGTAATACCAAAATTTAGAATTTTTTATCAACTAAGTAACATTTTGCTAGCAGCATTTGAATTAAAGATTGCTACCCTTAACAAACCCTCCCAAGCTACGTATATATATAACACAAACAAAGCCTATTCATGATTTAAAATAAACATTCTTCCCCTGATTTTTATGATTTAATAAAATCAATAAAGCTTCCAAGGATAAGTTCCTTGTTCACTTTCTCTAACTTTCAGACTTACATGCCTTTCAACAGGAGTTTTTTTATTTGCTTATCCCTAGTACACGTGGTACAGGCCATGATAATCATGGTGGGTAAAAGTAGGCGACTGATTTTACTGTAAGTGCACCACGTGTCTACACATGTGAAAAGCAGTTCGACTTTGCACTTAAAAATGTGCCAGAGCCCCGTTTGGTTACTTGCACTCGCTGGTGGAGTTGACTTTTGCAAGAATCGGGGTCCATTGGAACATTTTTTTTTAAATCAGAAAAAAGTAACCAATGCGGGAATTGAACCCAGGTCGTAGCGGTCGAAAACCAACGGTTTAGATCATCCTTCCACCGACCCCCAAAATTTTGAATATTGGTAAACTATGCAACATTTTATAAGCAGCATTCGGATTAAACCTTCCCAAGCTATATATATAACACAAACAAAGCCTACTCATGATTCAAAATAAACATTCTTCCCCTGACTTATAATTTAATTAAATAAATAAAGAAAGAAAACAAGACCTAATCCAAATAATTTATTAGTGTGTGACGTTTCGGCAACAACATTGTCACCATCATCAGACATTTTATTCTTTTGTCTGATGATGGTGACAATGTTGTTGCCGAAACGTCACACACTAATAAATTATTTGGATTAGGTCTTGTTTTCTTTTATTATAATCTATAATCCAAATTGTGCTTTATCATAAATAAATAAAGCTTCCAGGGCTGAGCTTCTTGTACAATTTCTCTAGCATTTGAACTAATATGCCCTTCAACAGAAGTAGCTAAAAGTATAAGGGGAATGTATAGTTAGCTAGAAGTTCTAGTTGCTCCTGTTGAAGGGCATGTTATCCTGAAAGCTAGAGGAATTGTACAAGAAACTTAACCCTGGATGCTTTATTGATTAAAAAGCCTATACTCAGTGTGTGAGAACAGGATGGAGCAGCCAAGATTGCTGCCATGGCCTGGGCCCCCAACAACACCAAGCTGGCAGTCTGCACAGCCGACTCTGTGGTGCTGCTATTTGACGAGGCCGGGGAGCGCAGGGATAAATTCTCCACCAAGCCCATTGATGCCAAGGTCTCACCTGTCATCTAAGTAGAACTTCTTTTGATAAGACACAATTTGGATTATAAATTATAAACACAAGGTAATAAGACCAAATCCAAATAAATAAATAGTGTGTGACGTTTCGTAACAGCGTTGTTACCGAAACGTCACACACTATTTATATATTTGGATTTGGTCTTATTACCTTGTGTTTAGAACCTCTCTTGTTGTTGTTGTTGTTCTCAACAAGATTAAATCTTAAGAAAGGAAAAAAAGGCATCTCCTTATTGTGAAACTGAAATATGCTGATGACTTGAGCCCTCTATTAGAATAAATATCAACAATTCGTTGATTTTTAATTATTCCAAAATTGGCCAAATACCCATTCTTGATTAATCAAGAAAAACTAACCACATACACATTTCAGGCTGTTGGCCCTCGTTAGCGTGGTGCAAGCTGTACCTCAACAACCAAAAAACTGGTCATTCAGGCATCCTGAAAAATCATGAAACAGGTAGTTAAGGCCAGAATTGCCTGAGAACGCGAAACAATATGAAAAAATAGTAAAAATGTGATTTTTTTCTTAAGTTATGCACCTTATCTCAGTACAATATCAACAACAAAAAAGCCTTTATTTAGGGTCACTGACCCTATACAGGATTCACCAGAGGTATGCATAAGAACAAAGCAGTGAGACAAAGGAAACAACGATATAGACAGAAGAAAAAGAAAAAAAAAATAAGAAAGAGAAAGAGGGAAGCAAGAAAAATAACACCAAAAGAGTAGCAGTAAGAAAGTGAGAAGTGAGTGTCACTTGGCCTTCTTCTGAGATATGGACTTGTGGAAACCATAAAACGCCATAGCAATATACTTATTCTGGGTCATATTGTCAATTATTGATGGAAGTGAAGCACGGAGTTGCCCAGTTTTGAGCATAAAGGTTCTTCTTTCAGAGCAGAGCAATCAAAAATATAGTGAGTGATTTCATTTTTTTAGTTTTGAATTACAGAAGGTACAAATCGGGTCCTCACCGCAGAGCATCTTGGTGTGGTTTTCTCTAAAAAAACTTGAAAGTATTCTAACTTGTGCGAGTAGTCTTACAACTGGGAAAGGAAAATCCCCTAAAAGGTATCCCTCCGTCATGAAAGATAGTACAATATCACATTTGTACTATTTTTTCACAAGTTTAAATCCTTCTTTTTTTGTTTTCCATGAAGAAATTACATAAGGTAACTAGACCAAATAAGTTATAACAGCATTGTTACCAGACAAAAGTACTTAATTAGAAAACTATCACAAACAATCTTAAATACAGTAAAACTCTCTCTCTTCAATAAAATAACCTGGGATATAGAGAAACTTTTCCTATAAAGGATCTGAAATAATCCCCATTTTTATTTTATGATACCAAGAACTATTGATATATAATGAACCATGGTTATAGTGAACCACAGGTTCAGTCCCATTGGGGCTTGCTATAGAGAGGTTTTACTGTAGTTGGAATTGTTATCAGTTTGATAAACAACACTGGTAAGTTTGAAGTGCTGATTATAGGAAATAAATGAATAGGATAAAATTATTGGAAGAAATAGGTAATATTAATGATACAGTTAAACCTCTCTATAGCGCCCCCTCTTGGGACTCACCAAAATAGGGTGCTATAGACAGGTCACTTTTAATGTAAAATGTTTACATTTTTATGTTTAAAATCGGGCGCTATAGAGAGGAAGGCGCTATTTAGAGGGAGCGCTATAGACAGGTTTAACTGAATTTACAGAGATGTGCTATGCCTGTCTAACCTCATTAATTCAACCAACAATGATTCAAATCTTACAATACTTTGACCATTTTTTCATGTTCTCTAGCCTATCAAATTGTCAATGGATCGATGGATACTGTGGCCAAAGTTAGTGAATGCTCACCATGCTTAAAAGTATTGCTAAGCGGCGTAACAAATATAATCACCAACATTACGCCCAATTTTTGTTTCCTCGTGTTACCTGATTGTTTACATTGGTGACTTGCATTTGCTTAGGTAAGGGTATTAAACCAATAATGCCCCAATTTTCCACGAGAAATGAAAAAGGCGTGTGACATATGACCAGTGTTTCATGCTACAATGTGGCACTTTAGCTACGATTTAGATTATAATAAAAGAAAATAAGACCTAATCCAAATAATTTATTAGTGTGTGACGTTTCGGCAAAAGCATTGTCACCATCATCAGACAAAAGAATCATTTATTCTTTTGTCTGATGATGGTGACAATGCTTTTGCCAAAACGTCACACACTAATAGCTACAATTTACTTTAACTACTGCCACAGTCCCGCTGAATGGGGTTAGAATGTGTTCTCTGTGATAAAATTGTATTTAAACAACATGTTGTCAACATTTGAAAAGGCTGAATTATCGATGGTGTTGAATTATTGTTGGTTAAAATAATGCTGGATATTTGATAAGCTGGAAGTCCAGATATGAACAAATGGTTGAATTATCACAAATTTTTAATTATCCTTCTTAAACTTTTTGTTACATTTTGAAGCTGTTTGGAATTTTTTTGCCCTCACAAGATGCAGGAATCCCATGTGAGGACTTGCATTTACTTGTGGGTTTGGACTGATAAAATGAGAGATCAATGACCCTCTTTTGAAAAAGTTTATCAATTGAAAAAAAAAGTCCTTCTACCAAATGTGGGTTTTAATCCTAGTCTTGGTTGCTGAAAAAAAAAAGTTTAAATTCTGGTTATTTAACTAGACCCACACTCATGGAAAAAACTTAAGGAAGTTGTACCGTATAACATGTATACATTTTCAATTTTTATTACTATTTGGCGACTGCACTTTGCTTCAGCGAACTGGGACAAAGCTTCAAAACACATGGGCAGAAAAATGGCGGCCCCACTATGCCTCGGCAAGCACGTGTTTGGAGAGCACGTCACTACGCATGCGCGGGCGTCAGCCGGAACTTTCTAGCGGCTGGCGTCTTCCGACACTTGATCTGGCACTCAGCGGTAAAAACAGCTAGGCTTACTCCAACGGCCGTTACTTCAACCGTTGCTTCTTTTCTCTTTATAATTTCTTGCTTTAAATAAATAAATTTTAATTATAATTTTATCAGCAGCCTTTCCACAAGCCACACCAGCACATCACGCAACAACCATCCTACAACTATATGTAACTTAAAGTTGTGGTAGGATGTTATTCATGTACTAAAAGAGGCATCTCTCCCTTTAAATGGATATTAGAATAATAACACTATTACATCACCCAAGTAAAAAACTTTACTAATGATGATAAAGAATGAGCCACAACACCAGTTTTGACAAATTCAGACAAAAAGCCAACAGCCTGTATACCATGGTTTTGGCCCTCATCATAAAGGGAGAGGTGCCTCCTTTGGTACATAAATATCATCCTCCTGAAACTTTATGTTGTAATCTTGCTTGAAAATCAGCCCTTGCCACTTCACTAGCTTAACCACCTGTTTGGTAAATTTGACCAATTTCATAACCCCTCATAGGATGTTATGAAATCGAAGCCTAAGACCTGTACCCTGTACTGATGAGGGCCAGAGCCTGAAACCATGATATGCAGCTTGGATTTTTGTCTGAATTTTCCAAAACTGGTGTTGTGCTGATTCTTTATCATCATTAGTAAGTTTTTTTTTATTAGGGTGAAGCAATAGTGTCATCATTCTGATGCACATTTAAAGGGATAAATGCTTTTTTTAGTATATTATTATACATATTTAATTATATTCATTTATAAACACAAGGTAATAAGACCAAATCCAAATAAATAAATAGTGTGTGACATTTCGGTAACAACGCTGTTACCGAAATGTCACACACTATTTATATATTTGGATTTGGTTTTATTACCTTGTGTTTATAATCTATAATTCAAATTGTGCCTTATCATTATATTCATTTATATATATTTATCGTGTGACCTCCTTGGAGTGTTGGGGGATCGCTAGGTCGTCCGGGTGGAACCTCTTTAGGGCGGGTGTGTGTCCCCGTCCAGCCCGGGCACAAGAGTAAGGGTATATATGATATCTTGGGACCTCTGGGACCAGTGTTACCTGATGCTAGATGAACCTCGATGTCACCTCTACCGTGCAGTCGTGGTGGAAGGCGACACAGCTGGGCCAAAGGTGAAATAAACAAACAGAGATTCCACTAAGAAGCATCTGAACATCAAGAAGGAATGGGACGAGGAGGTAGGAAAGGATTTACCTCTATAGGAGCGGCCTACGCAGACTGGGGTTGAAACAAAGACTGAAACAAAAGACTAAAGACTGAAGACTGGCTAACTGAGACTTGGGGCCTCCTTTTATAGCCTCCCTGGGTCCAAGCAGGTCACTGCCCTTTTCTGACGTAAACAGGGGGGGAAAGTTACATCATCCAGGAGGGCCACGACATCGTAAAAATTGGACTGGGCTCGATAGGCCTACTTTCTTATTCTCACTTAGGCCTGATTAGTTTTAGCCTTAATTTTCTCCTTTTATTCTCCATTCCTTCTATCTGTACAGTTGCTATACTTTATTAGAGTCTTACGCGGTACAGATTGATGTTATTTGATGCTTTCTATTTGCAGTAAATAACAAGTTATATACAGTCACGTGGTGGAACATGTGGTAGTAAATATCTGGATTATTTACAACAATTCCATGGTCTTAAATCATCACATATATATATTTTATGAGGAGAATGCTTGAATTTAAATGTATGGGAAATCCACCAATATGTAAGCAAATAAGGAGTGGTTTATGGTTAAAATATGAAACTCTTCCTTAAGTTTTGTCCATGAGTATATACACACTATTAGTAAATTAAATGTTATTGCCCTATATCGTTAAAAAAAAAAAAAAAAAAAAAAAAAAATATACACACTATACCTATATTAAAACCAGCCCTGATCTAACCTGCACTGATGAAAATTCAATCACTGTCAACCTAGCAGCAGACATGACTGTGCAGTATGGCAAACACAGCTATGCAGTGAGAGCTCTGGTGTTCTCCCCGGATTCTTCCAAGATTGCAGTGGGCCAGACAGACAACATTGTGTATGTCTACAAGATTGGGGACAACTGGTGAGTGAGTGGCCTCCACAAGGCCATGCTGCTGATCTCTGTGACTTGCAGGGGAGAGAAGAAGGTGATCTGCAACAAGTTTGTCCAGAATGCCTCTGTCACCACCCTCTGCTGGCCACTGGAAGGGCCCATTGTGCTTGGACTGGCTTCTGGAAAGGTTCATTTTTACCTCTTGCTACAGTATGACTATATTATAATATTGTCGTGGAGATAAATAAAGCAAGGGCAAATTTAGGAATAATTAATTTATTATAAACGGTATTTACCTTTTAGTTCTCCAATAAAATTATATACAAGAGGTATTTATAGGGAGAGAGATAACAACTTATCTCAAGGTAAAAATAATATAATGAGAGTGGTCAGCCACCGAGACATCCTGTTTTCCTTATTTGCCGATAAGATTCGGAGAACCCCTCACACCTGTGGTCCCCCCAGAGTCCAGGGATGATTGACAGGTGTCCCATGGAGCTTCCTATGGCCGGGGTTGTAGAGCTACTTGACAATATGGTTATAACATCAGGATTTTAGGGTCAACAAGTTTTTAGCCCCCATTTATTTCAACTATGGCTAAAACATCATAAAATCTCTTTGTCCCAAGTGATGCTGTTTACAGCAAGGCTCAACTATTTTGATAGTAGGTGTAACGTTTCCTATTTATAAATAAGGGATGGTCACAATACTTTGTGTTTTAATATTTAATTAAATTACAACAAGGTTAACCATAATATATATATAATAAATAACATGCAGAATTAGAGAAAGAAACAAAGTACAATGTTACCGACCACCTAACTATGAAGAAAAATCAAAGAATAATTAAATATTTGACATCAATAAATACAAAGCATGTTACAGTTATAACATCATAAAATCATGGTTCTATGTGATATTATTATAGAAAGGTTCAACTATTTTGATGGTATTTTATGGTACAATTTGAATTAAAGATTAGGAAATAAAATCATTAAAGCATGAATAAACACAAGGTAATAAGACCAAATCCAAATAAATAAATAGTGTGTGACGTTTCAGCGTTGTTACCATCTTCAGACAGAAGTACTGAAATTTATTTGGATTTGGTCTTATTACCTTGTGTTTATAATCTATAATCCAAATTGTGCCTTATCAATTAAAGCATGAATGTTTCTTTTAAAAAGACAGTAGAATTACATTTAATGATTTCATTTTCTATATATAGATGATGCCTTATAGCTTTATATTAATTAAAGTTTAAATATCACAACATAAAATCCTAACTTATTTGTATATTGTCTTGATAAAACACAATTTGGATTATAGATTATAGCTACAAGCTAATAAGACCTGATCCAAATAATTTAATAGTGTGTGATGTTTCGGTAACAGCATTGTCACCATCATCAGACAAAAGAATAAATGAGAAAAAATATCACAGCAAGTTCTTAAATAGTACTGTTATCAAGTGTTTTTCCTCATCTGTTATCTTGTTTAAACACTTGATAACAGTACTATTTAAGAACTTGCTGCAATATTTTTTCTCATTTATTCTTTTGTCTGATGATGGTGACAATGCTGTTGCCGAAATGTCACACACTATTAAATTAGTTGGGTTAGGTCTTATTAGCTTGTAGTATATTGTCTTGTCACCTTGTAATCTTTTAAAGATCCAAGACAGAGCTGCCCTCAAATTTTGTCTCAATGTACTTTCCCTTGTGGACCATATAACCTATGGACACATTGGTGTAAAATGAATGAATTTGTGAATGGACCGAAATATAGATACAGTAGAACTTCTCTGTGAAGGACAACATCTAGTTGCAGAGCCAAAGTGTCCTTTGAGGAAAGACATCCTTTTACCTAAGAGTTGCTAATTAATAAAAAGGCATTTTGGCAATGAAAAAGGCCAGATCCTCCCATTATTTATCATTTCTGTAAGGGCAGTAGAAAATTATTTTAATCCAAAAAGAATCATACTGGTCAAAAATAGTTTACATTTCTTATAACAGATGACATGCATCATGTTAATTAAAACTGTCCTGTCCCTCGTAGAGAGGTGCCTCTAGAGAAATGGAATTCTCGTCGAGGTTCTACTGTATTAAATTTCCTCTATTGCTGGTGAAATTGTAGTCATATTTTATATAGAAATATACTGTAATTTTAAAAATTGAAACTGTTTAGTAACAAAACTTTCAAAAAATCTAATGTTCCTTTCTGCAAGAAAGGTATTGGGAGAGTTTGGTTCATTAGTGGTGTATCCTACCCTGTTGGATCATCAAAGGAAATTTGACATCCAAAATGACTGGGTGAAGTAGAATACATCTGCTTTTGTCATTAAGACTGGGAGCATTGCTCAGTAGAAGGCCAACTTAGTTCTAATATGAAATGGCCACCTCTGGCATGAGAAACAGACATCATGTGCAGCTGCTCCTGACATGGAATACAGACACTGCTCATCCTGTATCAGGATTAGGAGTCCTTAAAGGGTACTATCAGCCTGGCCAGCTGAGCCCAGGTTTTTTCACAAGCTTGTTCCTACTCCCTCGCCTCCTTTTTTATCCGAGCTTGGTACCGGCAAAGGTGTAGTTGAGTGCAACTGTTGATGTGTGTCACAGATTCGCCTTGCAAACATCAAGACCAACAAGTCCTCAACCCTCATCTCCACAGAAAGTTTTGTGGTTTCTATTGTGAGCAAGTAAGTTATCCAGACAAGTTGGGGTACAAGTATATAAAATTTACCGTCCTCCTGCTGTACTTATTTTTTTGACAAATATTCCACAAATTGATAGGGCAGTATGTATGAGTAGCATGGGAAACATTGATCTTAAAAGCTGTTTCAACCTAATTCTAAAAAGTTTATTGAAATTTAGATTCAAAAAAATTTTTTCTCACTCCTAAATAATTATTTTTGTTATGGAAAAGAAATACCTCGGAAAATGAAAATCCTATGCAATTCATTTAAGCAATAAACAAAACGGCTTCTGAGGGTGATTTGTGGTAATTTTCATCAGGTTAATAGAATTTGATATGTTTTGTACATTTTTTCTCTGCAAAAAGAAAAAAAAAAAATCTTATATAAAGAAAAGAGATTTTCTGCTTGTATTTTTGATCATGTTGAGGATTATGGTAATGCAGTGATTTGCTGGTTCTTTTTAGTACTATATGGTATTGGTGATGCAGTCGTGGCTAGAATCTTGAAAGTAAAATAATAAAAATAGTTTTGATAAGAGATTGCTTTAATTGAGCTTTAGGATAAACATAATTTGGTAAAAGTACTGCCTGGCTTAAGGCGTAAGAATAAATAAAACAAAATATTATTTACATAATTACAAACATGTTTGAGCCGACCAACGGGGAACAACAACAATGAATATTTATAGAGAAAGCGTGACCTCTGGCGGTCGATTTAACAGAGTATTTGAATCGATGAAATATAATTTTAAATAAAATAATACTTTAATATAACATAATTTTAAATAAAATATTTTAATATAACATATATATAGATTTGCATTCATAAAATATCATTTTGAGAAACAAAGCTGTCTGTTTATAGAGATGTTTTTCTATTGGTGTGAATATTCTTCCAAGAGTCATCCACCACCTTTGTGTTACTATCTGCCCAGACTACACAGCTCCACAGTATGTTGATTTTACTGGGACTGAAGCCAGCTGAGATGGTAAGATTGCTACTTCAGACTACTTATCTCTCTCTCTTTCCAACTATTTCCTCATCTTCTCACTCTGTCTTGAGCATATTCCATTTTCCATCAAACTTGGTTACAACAGTGTTAAGTTTTTAATGTTAAGAAAAGGAATTGTTTGCTCGTAGGTCCTATTGTTATTGTATCAATCTGCATAGTATTTTTATGCTCTCATATTTACATATTAATGGTGACATAATGAATCCTATAATCAGTGATGATGTTACTCTGCTTATTCACACAATGAAATTAAGAATATTCATATTAAATTTACGAATACATAACAAACAGCCTCTTCTTTTTTAACAGCACCATTATATTTCTAAGGTCCCAAGTTTTAAATTCTAAATTGTTTTAACCATGCTTAAAACAATAAGGTTATAACAAGATAAGGTAAAAAGACCAAATCTAAGTCAGTAAACTGTTTCTAATTTAATGATAAGACACAATTTGGATTATAGATTAGAACTCTATGAATGAATAAATAAATAATGTGCAAAAAGTTTCAGTAACAACGCTGTTACCGAGATGTCACACACTATTTATTTATTTGTATTTGGTCTTATTCACCTTGTGTTTCTAATCTATAATCCAAATTGAACCTTTTCATAGTTATAGCATTATAAAATATTGGTCTTAAATGATGTTGTTATTACAAGACTGTACTTATGTGTCTGTTTTGATAAGGTAAAATTTGGTTCTTTCAGATAAATATTGCAAGGATCAAATCCTATTAACTGAACCATATGTTAGGATGTACATTGTTACATATGTATAATAAAGTTCTTGTAACAATGGGGTTATGAAAATATCAGGTATAGAATACTTATATACAATCTTGTTGTGCAATTTTTGCTTTTCTCACTTCTTTCTTTCCTTATCTTTTCAACTACCTTCATCTCTCCACTTTTTAAAACATGTTTCTTTTCAAACCTTGTTTTGATGTCTTCTAGTGTGGCCTAACTGTGTGACCGTTTGTCATGGTTCAAGTTGAATCATGATAAATCTTGTATCACTGTTCTCAATTCATTGAAATTTTTTATTTCAAAGAAACCTGGATTATTTCTTTTAGTTCAAATACACTTCAACTTTCAATTTTAAATGTTTTGGTTGAACTTGTGAGTATTTTTTCTGGGGTCATTGTAATTTTTTTGGTACAGGTTTAAATCCAATATTTCTATTACTGTGTATGGAAAAATACACTTTATACTCATGGACAAAAACTTAAGGAAGTTGTACCTTTTAGCATGTATATCAGGATACATACAATAACTGAAAGATATTTGATTCATAGTGACCTCTATTGAAGAAACACAAGATAACAAAGAGTGAACAAAATTGCCTTTGTATAATTTAAAAAATTAGATGACCAGAGACATCAAGCGACTTTCCACCCAAGTTTTGTCCATGAGTATATATCATTCTTTCTATTTACGTAAATATCTATATGTATTTTTAATTAAAAAGGCATCTATTGGATCAAAATATCATTTATTTTACCAATATTTCAGTTGGCTGAACGCCAACCTTGATTACACCTTGGTGAAGGTTGGCATTGAGCCAACTGAAATATTGGTAAAATAAATGATATTTTGATCCAATATATGCTTTTTTAATTAAAGATTTATTTATGGATTGCTCTATTTTCAAATCTATATGTATATGTAATATATCTTCTCTAGTTTCTTGTAATCGCATAACAGCCTCTTGAAGGACGTCATAGTCTGAAAGCTCGGCAAGATTATATAGCTTT
>CP092872.1:23138294-23169503 GCA_030710605.1 Cordylochernes scorpioides
AAAGGACACTTTAGCTCTGCAATTAGGTGTTGTCCTTTACAGGGAGATTCTGCTGTAATAATAAAATGTTGTTTTCACAGTCTGTTATTGATAGAATATCATTAAAAAAAGATCCAATTATATTCAAAATTACAATAGAAACTTCTATAAGAGACATCCCTAAAGACATTATTATCATTTGTCTTTCCTAGAAGTGGTCTTTTATTGGAGGTTGGTTAGATGAATAGGCATTTTTGATTTTACAAGAATCAGGCTGGCACAGATGGGTCATGGGATTAGCTGTAATACTTGACTTTTCTCTTAATGTTTCACTCGCACTCTGGATAGAATGGAGAGAGCTCTCCTGGCTTATCAGCCCAGCTACTATTTTAAGTGGTTCTTTGGGAGAATTTTCTAAGTTAACCTGGTGGTCTGAGACATTTCTTTGATGTTGTAATATCTTGTACAATTAGGCAACCCCAATCACACAATAATATACATAATCAGTATAGTAGAACCTCCCTGCAAGGGACACCTAATTGCAGAGCCAAAGTGTCCTTTATAGAGAGGTGTCCTCTAGCGTGGGTGTCCTCTCATGGAGGTTTTACTGTATTTATTTACATTCCAAATTACAAGAGTAGTTTAGCATTAATCACATGCGAGACCTGCAGGTGGATGATGCTATATATCTGAATACAGAGTACATTTTACAGAGTATCCATTGATATATCAGATGTCATTTTGTACAGCATCAGTGCAAACTTCTAATGACAAAAAAAAAAGAGAACAAATATGTGGTGCACTGAATTGCAGTTGAGGTAAAATTGATGAGAACACATCCAGGAGTCTTGAGCAAGGTGCAAGCAATGCCAGAAAAGGTCTGAAGTCTATCAAAAGAACAACTGATGTAAAGATGATGTCAGAGAGATCTGACCTCTAACAAATCCCTGGTTTTTTTAATAGCCTCCTCAGAGAGAAGACCTGTCCAAGAATTGAAGGTCCATTTAATGACCCTTTTGTAAAATGGATAAATATTGCATCAAGGCTTTATTTATTTCCATTTGTATCCTGGAAAGTCATTTTATTTGAAACTTGAATACAAGATACATTAAGATTCTTATATATACACACAACAATCATATATATACAGTATAATCTGCTAATATATACATGTATTTCTGATGAAAGAAAAATACCAACAAAACTATACACATTTATATCAAAAATAAAATTAAGTACGCAATACAATTTTTATTTTCAATTACAATGGAAGATAGCTTGACCAAGACAGCTTCAGAGTTTGGTAAAAGTAGGTCTGTCAGCTCACCATAAAATACGAGTGGCAATCCTAGATGATATGAGGCATTGTTTGTAGTGGGCCAAAGTTTGAGCTAATTTGAAGCCCATTTGGCATACCTACCTGTTTGGAGAGAGTATCATTTCTAGCCTGTTACACACACAAAAAATGATTAACTTTAAATGATTCACTTTGGCAGTGAGTATCTCGGGACCTTCACTGTCGGATCATGGACCCATTTGGTATGGTAATCCAGACATTGGTTTGAACTGTGCTGCTCTTGATCTTCCATCCTATTTCTCCAAAGTTTCCACTCTACCACTGAGTAGTCAAACTGGGCCCTTACATATTATAATGAAAGAATCAAACTGTTTCTGAATATATAGATTTTATGGTATCTGCGCTAGTATGGGCATCACAAGCTTCTGCTTATAATGAATATTATGAACGATTCTATTTATGATGTCATTTTTTTTCACATGTGTGCAGCTCTTCCTATTTGACATCATTGACCAAGAGAAGATACCCATGCTGACTCACTGTGGGTTTGTGCAAGTAAGTCAAATTTACACAGTTTTCCCTCATTTGCTGCATATAGACATTTAAATGCAAGGATATAAAGAAGAAGAAGAAGCTTTATGGAAAAAAAGAAGAGTTTTTACTGTGCATTTGTGAGATAATTCCAAATACACACACATATATATATATATATATATATATATATAGAAGCAATGGGCGCTTCTCCCATCAAAATAAACGTCAAAATCTGACGCCATCTATTGACCGTCGCCGCAACTAGCGACCTTGGGTTGGTGAAAAAGCCACAACACCAGCTTTGGCAAACTGAGAAGCGTCCACCTAGAGACCATGGTTTCGGGCTAATGGCCCTCGTCAGTCTAGGGCAGACTTTATTCCATGAGATCCACACAGGATCTAAGAAATCTTCACAATCTACCAAAGAGGTGTTTTGCTGGCAATGCGGCTGGGCCAAATCTATGGCAAGATGTTGTGGCTTTGTCACCAACCCGAGGCCGCTAGGTGCGGC
Source organism: Cordylochernes scorpioides (assembly GCA_030710605.1). NCBI lineage: Eukaryota > Metazoa > Arthropoda > Arachnida > Pseudoscorpiones > Chernetidae > Cordylochernes > Cordylochernes scorpioides. Next base: position 23,140,616 of record CP092872.1, read on the forward strand.
GACAGTCAATAGATGGCGTCAGATTTTGACTTTTATTTTGACAGGAGAAGCGCCCATTGCTTCTATGGATTAATTTCCTCCCGGCAAATTTTTCACATATATACATATATATTTAAAATAAAGAAGGCATCTCCTGACCACAAGCACATGTGCTTTTTAGATGGCAGAGCGCCATCTAGTGGAGTAAAAATAAACTAAACGTTTATTTAGCTTACTCCGAGATATTTGGCCAACCCAATTTCTTGATAAATCAAGAAAAGCCATCCACGAACGCGTTTTGCGCTGTTGGCGCTCGTCAGCGTGGAGAAGGCTGTAACCATTGCGACCAAATATCTCGGAGTAAGCTAAATAAACGTTTAGTTTATTTTTACTCCACTAGATGGCGCTCTGCCATCTAAAAAGCACATGTGCTTGTGGTCAGGAGATGCCTTCTTTATTTTAAATATCAACACCTGACCCACTTATCTTTTATTTTTTCTATTGTTTTTTCATGTGTTAAGCGTCTTTACGCAAATTTGGCCTTAAATACCCATTTCTTGATTTCTCGGGAAGCCATTGGGTCCAAAAAATCTTTTTGGTCGCAGTGGTTACAGCCTTCTCCACGCTGACGAGCGCCAACAGCGCGAAACGCGTTCGTGGATGGCTTTTCTTGATTTATCAAGAAATTGGGTTGGCCAAATATCTCGGAGTAAGCTAAATAAACGTTTAGTTTATTTTTACTCCACTAGATGGCGCTCTGCCATCTAAAAAGCACATGTGCTTGTGGTCAGGAGATGCCTTCTTTATTTTAAATATCAACACCTGACCCACTTATCTTTTATTTTTTTCTATTGTTTTTTCATACATATATATATGTGATAAGATACTGTCGACTTTCAATGTGAGAATATAATAATATAATAAGGTGGGGAAAGAGAAATAAGGACACCACAAATTGGTTGAGGAATCCTAGACAACCAGAGAGAGATGGGGAGAGACGGGAGAGGCCCGCGACCGGCCACAGCCGGCGGCCGTTTGTATCGCACACAATCACCAACTGTCTACCAGTCCTGAGGTTCCAAGAAACGGGGCCCCAGTCGCCCCTTGGAATGTCGCTGATGTCTCAAATGACCGATCCTCACCCGCCTTCTCTCTCTGGGTTGACTGTAGGTTTGCTTTATTATTCCTGGAAGAGCATATATTATGACATATATATATATTGATACTAATGTTGTTGTTGTTTCTCTTATCCCCTTGTGTAAAGATTACATGAATTCCATGAATTGATGTTCCTTAAGCTTGATTCTAATGTGTCTGGACCTAGATAGCAGACTTTTCCCCAGGTGCCTCTAAACATTATTTTTCACAAAAGTTATCATTCAATAAAAAAAAAGAAAAACTGTATGATAAAAACTTGAAACTCAAAAGTTGTAGTCATTTACAACTAGGCAACAATATCTATTACCCTCCAATTTATAAAATAAAGTTAAAATGTAATGTTTATAAATGTTGAAGCTTAGATATCATTTAGAGCATGATAGGCAAACAAGTAAAGACCCAAAATCACACCCTAGTGTGTGAGTGGAACCTTTGAGAAGACTCATTTATACACAAATGTGCATTATAATCAGTGAAAGGGTTGACAAATGTTTTTTCATGTTTCCATGCCTTTCTTGTATAGGATTATTTCATGTCAGAATATTCCTTTCTCCACATATAGCAATCATTTCTGTCTTATTTACTTTTGTATGGGTACTATGTAAGACTATGGTGCTCCAGTGGGTGCCGGGGGAGTGACGTGGTCGTAGCCCAGAACCGCAGCAACCTCTGCATCTGGTACAACATCAACTCTGTGGACAGGGTCACCATGTTCCCTGTCAAGGTAACTGATGATGTCTAGAAGGGAGAGCAGCTCTTACCCACTTTACGGCTGGACTATGGCATCCAAGCCTTTATCACTCGCTCCACTTTTCATTGCTAGATTTCTTAGAGAGGCACACAAGAATTATCGCAGTGGGGAAGACTACCTGGCTGACTGTAAATAATTATTTTATCAATGTATATTTATTCTGTAAATATTGTCTAAGAAGTCAATAAAGATGTTTTAATTGTCAATTGTCACAAAAATTATGCATTGGTAAGACTTTTGTGTGCTTAACCTGTACTAGCCTTTGCATGATAGTTGAGAGCATTTTTTTTTATTTTTTTGGAATAATTGAAATTTCAAGAATTATTACAGATTCAAAGTTTTAGTTAGATATATAACATCTTACAATGTTGATATGGGTGTGTTGTGAAATTGGTTGATTCCATTCTGTATTATTGGCCGTGCATATTTTTGCTCTGGGCTCTATTTCCTTCAGACCAGTATCTGAAAGGGCTGCATCAATCATCCCTTTTATGTCAAGTAAAAAAGTGTTGCGACATTATATGCTTTTTTTGTAATCAAGTAATACTTTCGAAGATAATTTGTTGGTCGGAAGTTGATTCAGAAAAATTATAGCCATATCAACCAATAGTCTATTTAACTCCCGATGTTTCAGTGAGCTGCTGTCATTCTCAGGGGAATGACAGGAGAATGACAGCAGGAAACTGGAGTGTCGGGAGTTAAATAAATTATTGGTTGATATGGCTATAATTTTTCTGAATCAAGTAATGCTTGTTAGTGAGAATGCCTGTTGTCTTTTAGAAAAGGAAGAAAGAACCGGATTTCTGCGTCACACTAAAAAGAATAATGATTATATTGAGGAATTAGGAAAAGAAAGAAATATGGGGTCAATTCTCACTAAGCTTGTTGAGAACACAATAATTGGTTCCATTCATTTCAATGATAACATTTAAAAAAGGTTTAAGTTTTTCTTCATTCACATGTATATCTAAAATTCTCATGTGAGTTTTGAGGATATGCCTTTTTTTTTTTTTAATATCAACACCTGACCTTTTTTTTATATTTTTAAAATTATTTTTTCACTTGTGTGTGAGATTGAAGGTATATTATAAATACACATTCTGATTAATTAAGACTCGCTACTGATCATCACACACAGGACTAATGTATTTGTATTCTCTGTGAATCCTAATGTGAATTGCTAAGTATAGAAGTCTGTGGCCGGTGGTATCAACTGTTGATTTCCAACAGCCATGAACCAGGATTGAATCCTGCATTGGACACTTTTTTTTCATATGTAAAGAACCTGTTCATATTATTTATTGTAAATAACATAAGCTAGGTTTCTCTTTTTAAGCGGTATCAAACGGCACATTTGGCACATTTGTAAGTGCAAAGTTGAACTGCTTTTCGCATGTGTAGACATGTAGTGCACTTACAGTAAAAGCAGTCACCAACTTCTACCCACCATACTTATCATGGCCTGTACCACGTGTACTAGGGATAAGCAAAAAAAAAAAGCAGTACCTAATAAAGTTATTTTGGAACAGGAAAATGCAAAGTTTGTGGTTGGGTGTCTAGGGGGAGGTGATGGACATAGAGAGGGGCAACGGCAAGACAGATGTGGTGGTCAATGAAGGGCTGGCCACTGTGGCTTATACCCTGGATGAAGGACTTGTGGAGTTTGGTACTGCCATTGAGGATGGAGACTTCTACAGGTGAGTAGTGCACGATACTTCACCTTGTTTTCTTACCTTTTTTTTATATATAATTAAGGTGTATGTTAAAGTAAAATTTTTAAATTCTAGATTAGATCTACAGAGGGAAAGTTTTGAAAATTAAATTTATCATCTTAAAGAAAACTTCTTCATTCTTAAAAGAAGCAAAATGGGCTAACATGGATTTGAAAATTTTTTGAGGGGGCTGCACCTTCTTTTAGTCAGTTTATTCAACAGATAAAATGTTTACAAACCTGCATGACATGTATAGCAGCTACTATATTGTGAATGAAAATACTAATGAGAGAACTAAATCAAAGTTGATGAATCGTTATTTAAAACCTTCAAATTTGAAATTCAAATAGTAGAGCTTTGCTGGATACATTCTATGAGTAAACATTTTTACAAAGTAAAAGCCTTTATTCATAGGTTCAATAAATGGTGAAGTAACTGGGAGGGTTCACCTTTGGTGAGCCAAGCCCTTCCAATGTTTTTTTTTTTTTATCTTTCTTTTAGTAATTTTACAACTTTATTTTATCTGTGATTTGGTAAAAAAAGCTTGAAAGAGTTTGTGTTTACCCACATCTTCTACTCTGTATATCTTCTAATCTCTGTGTGATATATCTATTTATCTATACAAAGCACAGTTACGCGCCATTTATACATAACAAATGAAAACATTAAGATGCGAATGTTTATTTTCACAAATAAATTAAACTTGTGCTGTCCTTACTGCAATGAAAAAATATATTGGGAGGGCTTGGCTTATTAGTGGTGAAACCTCCCAGCGGTTTTGTCAATTTAATCTACCAGCCTTTAGAGCTCTAATACTGTATTGGATAATTCTGCTTTAATATGCAACAAAGAAGGGTGGAATCTTAGAAATGGTATTTGAGCATACTATGGACATAAGCTTTTGGGACAGTAGATTTACATCTAATTGTCCTATTTAAATGTCCTAAAAGCTTATGTCCATATGTTATATTAATCTATAGCAGAGAGAGCTGTTCTGCTTGCAGGGCCATCCTGTACTTGGAGAGCCTGGACATATCAGAGGAGACAGAGTCCATGTGGCAGACCCTGGGTAGCCTGGCCCTCGCCGCAGAGAACTTGGCAATTGCAGAGCGCTGCTTTGCTGCCATTGGGGATGTGGCCAAGGCTCTCTATCTACGCAGGACCATGGAGGTGGCTGAGGCAGCCTCCCAAACTCTGGTTTGTCCCCATATAGTTGGGCTCACAGTGTTGGCTGACTGGGTGGCTGGCTCCAGGGGGAGGATGGCTACAGATCCTACAGGGTCAAAGCCAGGATGGCCATCCTGGACAAACAGTTCAAGTTGGCTGAGAGCATCTACCTAGCCCACGTAACTACTCCATGCTCCTTATTGTCATCCCATTGTAGCTGCTGAAGTTTAATCTCTAGGAACTAATGGTCTGATTTAAAATAATATATAATTTGTAAATTAGGAAGATTATAAAGTAACAATAGCAAATGTTATAATAAGGCACAATTTGGATTATAGATTATAAACACAAGGTAATAAGACCAAATCCAAATAAATAAATAGTATGCGACGTTTTGGTAACAACATTGTTACCATTTTTAGACAAAAGTACTGAATGAGAAATTTTATCACAGCAGGTTTCAAATAGTTTCTCAGGAAACTATCTTCTTCTTATCTGCAATCTTGTTTACACACTTGATAACAATAACTATTTAAAACATGCTGTGGTAAAATTTTTCATTCAGTACTTTTGTCTGAAGATGGTAACAACGTTGTTACCGAAACATCACACACTATTTATTTATTTGTATTTGGTCTTATTACCTTGTGTTTACTATCAAATGTTAAGAAAAAGGGCATCCCCTTATCGTGCAACTGAAAGTTGCTGATGGCTTGCGCCATCTGTCGGAATAAATATCCACTATTCTGTTGAATTTTAATCATTCCAGAATTGGCTAATTAAAAATCAACAGAATAGTTGATATTTATTCCGACAGATGGCGCAAGCCATCAGCAACTTTCAGTTACATGATAAGGAAATGTCTTTTTCTTAGTTTATCCACCTGATCCCAGTACAATTTTGTATTTTTACTATTTTTTTTTCACAATATCAAATATGTTTTCTCCAAGTAAAATTTTGCCAACAGCCTTTCAGCCATTTCCAATCTAGAGTACTCAATGGTCTCTAATCATTTTATGCTATACTGTTACACATCTTAGAAACATAAGGTAGTAAGACCAAATACAAATAAATAAATATTTTGTAAGATTTCAGTATCAGCGTTGTTGCCATCATCAGACAAAAGACAGTGGTCCATTGAAGTCCATCAAAAATAATAAGGCACAATATGGAGTGTAGACACAAGGTAATAAGAGACCAAATACAAATAAATTCTTTATCTCATCAGTCTTTTGTCTGATAATGGTAACAACGCTGTTGCTGAAACATCACACACTATTTAATTATTTGAATTTGTTCTTATTACCTTGTGTTTCTAATCTACACTCCGAAATGTGTCATATCATGTTACACAACTTGTTGACCATGTATGTAACACCATGTATCTAATGAGGCCTTGAGTGTAGAACCAGCTGGAAGAAGCCCTGGCCATGTACCGGCAGTTCCACAAGTGGGAGGATGCCCTGGCCCTAGCTGCTACTCAGGTACTTCACATGTTGCTGTGTGTCACTGGTGGTATTTACATTGTACAAGACAGAGGCAGAATTTGGATTATTGAATTGTTACCGAAATGTCACACACTATTTATTTATTTGGTCTTATTACCTTGTGATTGTACAAGACACATTAATACCCAAGTTATATACAGTTATTGATTTTCTATGTGATCCTGTTCCACAATAGTTTTATTAGCTACCACTCAAAAAGAGCAACCTAGGTTATGTTATTTACAATGAAAAATATGAACAGGTTCTTCACAGAAAAAAGTGTAGAATGTGGGATTCAATCCTGGTTCATGACTGTCGGGAATCGAGGGTTTTAACTATTCTTACACCGACTGTTTATTTTTCAGTGTGATCAGTGTTTCTCTTGCTGTATCACAAATTTTATATGTACTGTACAAATTCTACATTCATAGACAAGGCTTAGGGAAGTTTTACCTTTTAGTATGTATACCGGGATTCAGACAACAACTCTGAAAGATATTTGAGGCACAGTGACCATTATTGAAGACACACAAGATAACCAAGTGTGAAAAAAATTGCCTCTGTCTCCTTCAAAAAAGCAGATGACTGGCGGACATAAAAGATTTTCCATTTCTCTAAGTTTTGTCCATTAGTGTATGTGCATGGTTATTGTTCAATGATTGAGAAAATTTTTTAAAAAACATTTTTCAAACCTTTAAATTAAATATGTCATTCAAACAAAATTGTACTCCCACCCACACAAATTTTAAAACAAAGGATTTTTAATATACATTCTTTCTACAATTAAATGTACCAGTGACCACTCCAGTGTGTGTGTTCTCAGCGCTATTCCAACATGGAGGAACTGGAGGAGGCCTACATCACCTGGCTCAATGACACAGGCCAGGATGAGAAAGCTGGTGATGTAAGTCAGCTTAGTTCAATACTCAATGTATGCTGTATTATTTGTTGGATTTAGAGTTTTGAAAAAGTTATTATCTCAAAATTGTTTTCATCTACTATAAAATTTATATATGAAACATTTTTTCAGCAGTAAAATATCATTGTTTAGAGTTCATACTATCTCTACCTTACATTGGCAGAGAATGAAGCTCTTCAAGGATTAGGATTATTTTAATCAATGACCTTCGATATTTGCAGATATCTATATAGTGATTAAAATTCTCGAATTACCTTGCACATAGTTATTCTCTCTATGTTGTTTACATAATTTTTAATACTCACAGGCTCTATAAAAGGGTTTAAACTACAATAGAACCTCTTCTGAGAAACCATAAAAAATTTGGTAACCCATGTCTCTTATATCATAGTGGACCTCCAATGGAGGTTGAGTGGTGGGGTTCAGGGAGATGTTCCTCATCAGATGACTTAGACCTACACGGGAGTTTTCACTGCAGCATATCTCACAAAGTGAGAGCTCCAAATAAGTTAACAACAAGAATATTCTGATGCTGCCATTATTATAGACTCTATGTCTTCAATCAAATTATAGTCTCTCTCCGAACTCACTATAACATCATCACTTGGGACCAAAATTCTAGATTGTTGGTTAAAACAATTGGAACTAAATGCTTGGGAGTTTAGAATTATAATGTTATCACTAAGTTACTGTTATAAAAAAGGTCTTTTCAATGAGATTCCATCGTAACTCCTTTCTCAATCAAAGTTCTAACATTATATTTTGACACTGCACCACACACAACAGTAGGAAGAAGCTATCATCACACCAGACTGCGACAGGTTGCGGCCAAGGCCGGGGAACTAGACAAGGCCGTGGAACTGTACCTCAAGGGAGGGGTGCCCATCAAGGCTGGCCATATCCTGTCAGCCAACAAGGAGGACTTGTCTGGTCACCTGCCCCGGGTGGCCGCAGCACTCACCAAGGCTGAGTTCTACCAGCAGGCCGGGGAGCTCTTCGAGTGTGTCAATGAGTTCCAGAGTGCCATCCAGTGCTACAAGAAGGGATTCTTCTTTGCTGATGGTAATCCTTCTCTCTGTAGAATGAACTCAGCAATGCCACCTCTTGTTCACCAATGCTTCAGAATTGTAAAGTTAAGAGCATGGTAAATCTCAGCTGGAAGCCAGCTAAAAATAATATTTATTGTTAAGTATATAGGTGTGAGATATATTTCACTCCTTATATATTCTAACTTGTCATTTAATTGTACATTTTGTTGAGGCTTGAATATAATTTCTGGTGATTGGGGCAAAAACTTGGCTTATGAAATCTATTCTGTTGTTGTTTTTTATCCCCTTGTGCAAAGATTAATGAATTCCATGAGTCCATGCTCCTGAAGTTCTTTGATGATAAGCAGAGGCTTCCCCCAAATATCCTGTTTAGTGCATCTAAGGTAAGTCAAAATGTGTTCTGGAGCTGCAGTTACCAAGCTACTTTTTGGACGTCTACTTCCATGTTATGAACAGCCTCAAATTACGAGCAAAGTCAGATTTTCACCAAAGTGTGCCTGGATCATGGTGCCATGATCAATTAAAGCTGTACTCCTACACCCTATTCCATGAAACCAGATGTTGATTTGCATTTCCCATTGTGCAGAATAAGATATAAGGTTTGTGTGTGTCAGCGGTGGACCTGGCCAGACGTCAGTTCCCCTCTGAGGTGACAGAGCTGGAGGAGAGCTGGGGGGACTACCTGGTGTCCATCCGTAGTCTGGAGGCCGCCATTGGCCACTATGTGGAGGCTGGGTAATGCTTTCATTCCTCCTTCTTTTTGGTTTTACTTTTTTACAAAAGCATCCACTGGAAGTTGACGATGGTAACCTCAAATTTGGTGGTATGAAAATCAATTGAAGTTTATTCTTATATCCAAAAGCTTTTTCTTGAACAAAAAAGCTAATTCTGTAACCTTTTGGGTTGTTACTTGTCAACATGGGGTGGACTTTTCATCAATGATTCACAAAGGTGGTCAAAAGGACCTCTTGATAGAATAGATAGGAAAGATGTTATTTTGAGTCAGACTGTGTTAGTTGCCTTGTTGGCAAATGTCTTAATTCTACCACCCTGATCATCTTCTCTCAAACCTGTATTTGAAGGCTATACAGAATCAGGTCCATGATCCTGTGACACGTCATGGAAAACTGTCTTACGCATAAAATGATGTTCAATGATGGCCGACCTTTATATCAGAGATATAACTGATTCATGATCCTTTTATATTAAAATTTTGCTCACTTAACAATTTTATAAATGAAATTTTATAGATTAGAGATTATAGATACAATTTTTGGATTATAGATTAGAACAAACAAAGTAATAAGATCAAATCTATATATATAAAATTGAATGTCTGTCTGTCTGTGTGTGTGTGTGTCCTCTATGGATTCAAAAACCATACATCCAATCGCCGTGAAATTTTGGGATATTATTAGGCGTATCCCCGGAAAGGTTTACGAAAAATAATTTCTTGAATATCTTGAATATCCTTAGAGTTATTTGTAGCTTTAACTCGCAAGCAGCACCACCTTGCGACGGAGATAGGCTTAGGTCTGCCCCACCCCGTGAGAGAATGGATTCGCCCGGCCGCCGGCCGACAGTCCAAGTACCCACCGACCAATCAGGGCAGAGTTGGTGACACAGCTGTGCCAAGTAGACAAGAAAAAAAGCCTCGCGGGAGCTTGCCCAAGATGACCTCCGGGAACTTCGTCCATCTTCCATAAACGACCATGAATTTATTCAACCTTATCGAGTATTTTTCAAGGGACCGGGAAAAAAATGTTCACTAGATAAAACGATGATTTTGTAATGTAGAAAATTAGGAAAGACAAAATTCAGAATGACACGGCACACAGGGACCGGGAAAAAATGATCACTTTATCAGTTTCAAATTATCAAAATATATCTATTTCTTTTTATAAGTTTATAGAGAATTGTTTTAACAAATGTTCGTTAGACAGACCTTTACTCGGGTACCGATTAATATTGATTTTATTCAACTTATCGAGTATTTTTCAAGGGACCGGGAAAAATGTTCACTTTATCGAGAGATTCGTTAGACCAACCTTTACTCGGGTAAAACACGGGCGAAGCCGGGTACATCCGCTAGTCTAAATATATAAATAGTGTGTGAATTTTCATATACAGCATTGTTAACATCATCAGACAAAAGTACTGAATGAGAAAAAATATCACAGCATGTTCTTAAATAGTTAGTACTGTTATTAAGTGTGTAAACAAGATAGCAGATAAGAAGAAAATTGTTTTCTCCAAGAACCTTAAAAATTCTATTATTAGAAATATATAAGTGGGGGAAAAATCCTCTTTTTAAAAAAAAAATTATATCTAAAAAAAAAATTTCATTGATATTTCCACATCTAATTCTAAGAATGGTATTTTTAAAGGTTCTTATAAAACAATTTTCATCTTATCTGATATTTTGTTTGCCCACTTGATAACAGTTTTTACTATTTAAGAACATGCTGTGATATTTTTTCTCATTCAGTCTTTTGTTTGATGATGGTAACAATGCTGTAACTGAAATGTTACACACTATTTATATATTTGGAATTGGTCTTATTACCTTGTGGTTTGATGAACGATGATATATATATATATATTACTTTAATTTGTGTCGGACTTACAACTTTTCACCATTTGGTACCTCCTCCTTCATAAACTCAAATTCTTTTAAGTTTATTATATTTTTGTTAAGTGTCCATCAGGTATAAATTGTTTTGGTGACACTATGGAGAAACATTCCCCAATTTGATCTGTTGGTAGCCATTACTCAGAGCTTATCTAGTGACCTTCATGTAACTTCCTTGACCTCTTCAAGCCAGCAATTGAAAGTCTTCCTTCATTTTATCCTAACATCTTTCCTAATCCATTTTCTCTCATTATGTGCTTGAATTAGGTCAGTCTTTGTTTGAATATTTAGGATTAAAAGGATCTATCAGGATTAATTTCTTTTAAAATTGAAATATTGTGTCATTCTTTTATCTGTTCCATGGCACTCTGAGTTACTTTCTCCATGTCCACATTTCAAAACGCTATCTTTTTCTCTGAGAGTTCAGCTCTCACATCCATAAGTGACCACAAGAAACACTAACACCTCTACAATTATGATAAAGCACAATTTGGATTATAGATGCAAGAAAATAAGACCTAATCCAAATAAATTAATAGTGTGTGGCTTTTCGGTAACAGTGTTGTTACCATCATCAGAAAAAAGAATACAGGACCTTTGGGAGAGGCCGCTGCTTATCATAAAACAGCTCGAAGAGCAGAAAATCATGGAATTAATGTAATCTTTACACAAGGGGATAAGAAACAACAACAGCAAAGAATTAGGTCTTATTTTCTTGTATCTCTACAATAATTTCTTTGTCTTCAGAGTGATGCCATATTTTTCAGAATCTTGTCCAATTTCATCATTGCACTCTTGCCCAGTCCATCTCTCATCTTACCTTAGCTCTGGACCTAAAAATATGAAATTATCAGCAGAAGTAAACATGGATTCAACATGACATCCATTTAGCATCATGTCAATAATTGTTAAAACTATTTTATAGATCCTTTTCTTTTGTACATAGAATGAAGATCTTAGGTGAAGGGAGACAACGAGCAAGACATCTATATCTATAGATAGCCCCAGCTTGGACCGACCGAGGGCAAAGGTCGGCGTGGGCGGAGACGACGGAGCGTCATGTTACATTCTTTTTTTGGTCAGTTGGCAGGATTCCCTTGTTAGAAGCGGAGGGGAAAGTTGAGTTCCCTTGCCTTGGGGCAGACGCGCCAGAGAAATATCCCACAAGCAGAGTCTCGTGGACGGAAAGAAGTCTAAGAAGACATATCCCACAAGCAGAGTCTCGTGGACGGAAAGACATCTTGGAGGATCCCTCAAGCAGCAACTTGAGAGCGGAAAAGACGACTTAGACAACCAACGAGTCGCGACAATTGGACATCGCACAAGACAAGCCAAGCCAAGTCAGCGACGGTGCTGCCACGAGGTACTGTGTCGACACCCCCCTCCGCCATTTATTTTTATCTCCCTTCCCTGAGATTAGTTAATTTTTTTATTTTCTTTTTTGCTTAACCTTGTTTATTTTTTTTATACATAATTCCATAGATATAAGTATAATTTAGCTTAACCTTTTTTCTTGTTTTTCTACCCTTAATTCTTTATATAAGTATAATAGTTTTTATCCATTTTGTTTTTAATCTTTAAAATAAATCCTTTTTGTTATACTGTGTTTCTGTGCATTTATTTCCCCCATTGTTTTTCCTTTCAATCGATCACCCTTTATTTTTTTTTTAAACGAACACGAACATTTTGGTGAGCCGGACGTGATCGATTTAAAGGAAATATGGAGGAAATGGATGCACTTAAAAAGCGCAGAAAAGCCATAAGAGGTACTTTCACTAGAATTATTAATGAAATAAATGGGGAATTTGAAAAGTCTCAAATTGATAAGAATGATATTTATTCTAAGTTTAATAGACTAGAGTCTTATTACACGAAACTTGTAGATCTAAACGAAAAATATCAGGCTTTATTGGTAGTGAAAGAAGGGATTACAGAGGAAAGTATTGATAGGGAATGGCAAGAATGCGATAAATATGAAGAGGAAAAGTTTGATATTCAACAGAAAGTCAGTGTACTACGGAATCCCGATAAAGAAGAAACAATCCCGATTGCTAGCGAGGACACTGTAATAAATGTGAAATTACCAGAGTTAGCCCTAAAAAGCTATGACGGCTCTCTGGAAGGTTGGTTGCCCTGGTGGGCGCAGTTTTCGAAAATTCACGAAAATAAGAATTTATCCGATAGCGACCGGTTTTTATATTTGCGTCAAGCAATTGTACCAAATTCAGAAGCCTATCGTGTTGTAGCAAGCTATCCCGTTACAGGCGCCAACTATGTTTTGGCAGTACAAGCCCTACAGGAGCGATTCGGTGACCCGAATATACTGACAGAACTGTATGTCAGACGTCTATTGAATTCGGTTATATCTAATGTAAAGATAGAAAATAGAAATTTAAGCAGTCTGTACGACGAACTGAGCAGTCACCTTCGGTCGTTAGAGACATTGGGCATTGATCCCCAGTTGTCGGGTATTTTTTTATACCCTCTTGTCGAGTCTTCATTACCTTCGGATATTTTGAAAATATGGCACAGGCATCCTTCTTCGGGTTATGGTATGGAGTTAGCAAAACGGGAAGAGTCAGATAAAGGGGTTGGAGGAGCTCAAGAAAGGCTCAGGTTATTATTGGACTTTCTAAAAGCCGAAGTAAGGAGTGCTCAACGGCTGAAATTTGTGGAAAAAGGCTTTAAGCAGGGGGAACCCTATAAAAGGTCTTACAATGATGGGACCAGAACAAGGAGCAATTTCAGACCCGCCACTGTGTCTAGTCTGTTCGGAGGGCGAACTAATATAAAATGCTTCTTTTGTGAAAGAACAAATCATGCGAGTCATCAATGCCGCTCCATAATGAAAATGTCTCCGGGAGAGAGAAATGATAAAATACGTAGTGCCCATCTATGTTTCAAATGCTTAAGAAAGGGACACATACAGAGTCAGTGCCGAGAACAATTGGAGTGCAAAAACTGTGGGAGAGACCACTTGGAAGTTTTATGTGAAGGAAATTCTTCTAACCGGTTAACGAAACCAGGAAGAGAAAATCTAAAGGAAAATGCAACTGAACCCATTGCATCGCTTTCTAGTCAAGCCTGCACAGGTCAAGTCTTGCTGATGACCACGGTAGCACTGTTAAGAGGCCCAAATGCCTCTAGAAGGGTTAGAATTCTCCTCGACAGTGGAAGTCAGTTTTCGTATATCAAACAGTCGTTAGTCTGGAGTGTAGGAATAGAAAGAAAAGGCGAAATAACTATAGCTAAAAGTCTTTTTGGAGGTAATAAGATTGGTGAAGAAAAGCACGGTAAATTTATGTTAGAATTGGAGAATTTAGGTAATAAAAGAGATGTGATCCATATTGAGGCGCTGGATCAACGTAAAATTTGCGACGCCATACCACCTTTGCCAAAAGGAGACTGGTTAGAAAAATTGAAGATTAAGGGCATAATATTGTCTCAGGACAATTTTAAAGGACAAGAGATTGACATATTGATTGGCGCTAACTATCTAGGTATGATTTTGACAGGAAAAATAGTTCAAGTTGAAGCAGATTTAACTGCGGTGGAAACGAAATTAGGTTGGACACTAATGGGCAATTCGCCAATTATTGATAGCAATGACAATGTGCAGCAGACTTTGAATCTGCTAACAACGCGATGCGATTTAAAGGATTTGTGGGATCTAGAAGTACTAGGCATTAGGGATCCTGTTGAAACTTGCTCCAAAGAGACCAGATACCAGGAAATAAAAGAAAAGTTTATAACAAAAATTCAAAGACAAAGTGATCAGAGATATTCTGTAGGTCTACCTTGGAAGGTAGAAAAGGAGTCAATCCCCAGCAATCTTGACATAGCGATAAAAAGGTTAGATATAAGCACTAAGAAAATGACCTCACAGAATAAGTTGACGGAATATAGTCAGATCTTTAGAGACTGGCTGACTGAAGGACTCATTGAAAGAGTCGAGGAAAATCCTCTCGAGAGAAGAGGCTACTATTTACCTCACCGCCCTGTGTACAAGATGGAATCTAAAACGACGCCCATACGTCCGGTTTTCGATGCTTCTTGTCTAGGCCATAATGGATTATCCTTGAATCAATGTTTAGAAAAGGGACCGAATTTATTGGAAAGAATCCCTGAAATGATGATAAGATTTCGTGAAAATAAATTTGGAGTCACGGCAGATATAAGAAAAGCATTCCAGATGGTGGCGATTGAAGAATCTGAACGGAACTATCTTAGATTCCTTTGGTGGGAAAAGGAGAGCAATAGAGAACTAATAGCTTACAGGCATAAGAGACTTGTATTTGGCTTAAACTGTAGTCCTTTTGTGCTGAACGCCGTAATAGAATACCATCTTCAATCAATAAGAGGCCCACTTGTTCAATGGGCAAAGATTTTAGCTCAATCCTTCTACATGGACAATTGTATTACCTCGCTGGAAACAAAGCAGGAAGTGCAGGAATTTCAAAAGGCCGCAATTGAAATTATGGACAGGGCTAAAATGGACTTACGAGAGTGGGAATATTCTCTGGAGGAAAACCCTGAAAAGGGGACTTGTACAAAAATATTGGGTGTTGTTTGGAATAAAATGGAAGATTCATTAAAATGCGAACTCCCTGACATTTTGAGTCTTCAACCCAAATTAACGAAAAGGTTGGTACTGTCCATGGTTCAGCGGATATTTGATCCACTTGGATTTTGCGCTCCAGTATTCTTGCCACCAAAGTTGTTACTGCAGCGATCATGGGGACTGAAACTAGGTTGGGATACACCACTACCCGAAAGTATGGCCCAGGAATTTCGAACCTGGTTGGATCAAATAAAATTAATAGAGTTAATAAAGATACCGAGATATATGTGGAATGATCTCATTTTCCCTACAGAAGTTCATATCTTTTGTGACGCTAGTCAAATAGGCTATGGAGCTGTAGCCTATTTACGGAGCGAAACGGGACGAGAAAATACTCTAACTTTGATTTGGAGCAAAGTCAGATTAGCTCCTATGAAGAGTATTACGATCCCTCGCTTGGAATTAATGGCCATGGTACTAGGAGCTAGACTAGCCAATGCAATCCAAGCTGCCTTGAAGAGAAAATGTGAAACAACTCTTTGGTCTGACTCTACTACCACGCTAAGTTGGATAAAGAGAGAAATTGAGTGGAGAGTTTTCGTGAGAAACCGAGTCAGAGAAATACAGGCCACTACCAATTTGAACGATTGGAGGTTCGTTCCTAGTCAGTTGAACCCGGCCGATCTTCTGTCTCGAGGTTGCCCTCCAAGCCAGTTTGTGCAAAGCAGATGGTGGGAGGGCCCCGAATGGTTGAAAAAACCTAAAGAATTCTGGCCCAATTCAGAGTTCTCGATAAATCCAAAAGAAATAAAGGTTGAAGAAAACATTATGAAAACCAACATTAATTTGAACATCGATTATAAAGACTGGATACTGACAAGGAGGTCTAATTACTCTCTCAACATCAGGGTAATGTCCTATGTTTTAAGATTTTTAGGGAAACTTAAAAAACAATCAACTGAAACAGGACCTTTGAAAGTTTCAGAGTTAGACTTGGCAGAAAAAAAGCTTATCCGAATGATTCAGGAGAAAGTCTCCATAGAGAAATCGAATGTAACCAAGAGTTTTAAAATATTAAAAAACACTGACGGACTTTGGTGTGTAGAAAGCAAACTTTTACATGGACAGGTCCCAGAAGAGTTTAAAACTCCTATCATTCTACCAGGCGACCATCCCTTTGTAGAGCAACTTATATGGGAAGTGCACCTGAAGAATGGACATGTAGGCGTGCAATTCATTTTATCAAAGCTGAGAGAGAAATTTTGGATAATCAGGGGAAGGAAAACGATAAAGAAAATTATCAGTAAGTGCATTGCTTGCAAGAGACTTAAAGAAAAGTCTCTGCAAAGACCAATGGCAGCTTTGCCAGAAAACAGAATTGGACTGGGCAAACCCTTCCAAGTTACAGGAGTTGATTTATTAGGCCCTCTTCATTTGAAAGAAGGTGGAAAAGTGTGGGTAGCCGCCTTTACTTGCGCCGTCTATCGCGCTATTCATCTGGAGTTGGTGAAGAGTTTAGAGACAGGAGTCTTCATGATGGCCCTCCATAGGTTTATTTGTCGGAGAGGGCGCCCCGAGAAAATATATAGCGACAATGGCACCAATTTCGCAAAACTTAATAGAATATTCAAGAGATTGGATTGGACTAGAATTGAAAGGGAAACCTCAATTAAAAGGATACAATGGATTTTTATCCCTCCTTCTGCTCCTTGGTGGGGAGGATTTTGGGAAAGAATGGTTAGGACAATAAAGGAAATGTTGATAAAGATGCTAGGTCACAGGAAGCTGAAATATGTACAACTGCAGACTGCCCTTTGTGAAATCGAATCTATCATTAATAATCGACCCCTCACTTATGTCTCTGAAGACGTCAATGATCTAAAACCGTTAACTCCTAATGAGTTTTTACAAAATGGTCCAGAGTCTAGCTTTCCTGAATTTGAAAATTTAAAGCCAGAAATGTTGCACACTAGATACAGAGAGTTAGGTCAACTGAAGAGAGAATTGAAGCAGAGATTCTTAAAGGAATATTTAGGCGCGCTGGTTCAGAAATCCGAAAATATTGATAGAAGACAGTTGAAAGTAGGAGACGTTGTACTGATCGGGCAAGAAAATCTTAAAAGAATGTTTTGGCCTAAAGGGCGAATAGTAAATCTCATACCAGGAAAAGATGGAATAGTGAGAGTGGCCCATGTTAAAACATCCACAGGAACCTTGATCAGGGCTCTACAACGCTTACACCCTCTTGAAATATCCTCGAATGTTAAGACGATTCAAAAGGACAATTCAAATACCGAACCCCAATCTGAAGCATTTTTAGGAAATAGGCCCAGTATTGAATCCAGGGACTCTAGAAATAGATATGGTAGGGTAATCAGAAAGCCTGCAAGGTATGACTTGAAGGACTAGTGAAAGTACCTGTATGTAAAAAAAAAAAAGGTGTAATATGTGTATTCTTTTATGTGTATTTTATGTAATGTAATAGGCATATCTACTCTTGTGTGTATTGTGTATATATATGCTCTTTTGTCTTATACTTAATTTTGACTTCTTTCAGAGCAAAATTTTGTGGGAGAATGTTAAAACTATTTTATAGATCCTTTTCTTTTGTACATAGAATGAAGATCTTAGGTGAAGGGAGACAACGAGCAAGACATCTATATCTATAGATAGCCCCAGCTTGGACCGACCGAGGGCAAAGGTCGGCGTGGGCGGAGACGACGGAGCGTCATGTTACATTCTTTTTTTGGTCAGTTGGCAGGATTCCCTTGTTAGAAGCGGAGGGGAAAGTTGAGTTCCCTTGCCTTGGGGCAGACGCGCCAGAGAAATATCCCACAAGCAGAGTCTCGTGGACGGAAAGAAGTCTAAGAAGACATATCCCACAAGCAGAGTCTCGTGGACGGAAAGAAGTCTAAGAAGACATATCCCACAAGCAGAGTCTCGTGGACGGAAAGAAGTCTAAGAAGACATATCCCACAAGCAGAGTCTCGTGGACGGAAAGACATCTTGGAGGATCCCTCAAGCAGCAACTTGAGAGCGGAAAAGACGACTTAGACAACCAACGAGTCGCGACAATTGGACATCGCACAAGACAAGCCAAGCCAAGTCAGCGATGGTGCTGCCACGAGGTACTGTGTCGACACCCCCTCCGCCATTTATTTTTATCTCCCTTCCCTGAGATTAGTTAATTTTTTTTATTTTCTTTTTTGCTTAACCTTGTTTATTTTTTTTATACATAATTCCATAGATATAAGTATAATTTAGCTTAACCTTTTTTCTTGTTTTTCTACCCTTAATTCTTTATATAAGTATAATAGTTTTTATCCCTTTTGTTTTTAATCTTTAAAATAAATCCTTTTTGTTATACTGTGTTTCTGTGCATTTATTTCCCCCATTGTTTTTCCTTTCAATCGATCACCCTTTATTTTTTTTTTAAACGAACACGAACATTAATATCTTTAAATTTATATAACATTGAACCATGCAATAAAATGATCAAAAATATTTCAAATCTATTTATATTATCTTTAGTTTTTATTTTTGCCTTGCTGTGGTATGTTTAATATCAATCCAAATATATCACTTTTTTATTTGACATCTGCAAAAAACTATTTTAAAGTCTTCCTGGCTTTCTGCTCACAGTGTGGTGTCATCAATGTGATTTTCATTTATATTTAGACCTCCAATATGCATGCCAATTTCTCTTTCATCAATATCAGTCTATCTCATAACAGAGTAAGCATACCTCTCTCTAAAGGACACCTAGTTTCAGGACTAAATTCTCCTTTAGGAAGAAATGTCTTCTAGTGAGACTGTCCTTTCATGGATGTTTTACTGTAATTTCAGTCTAGAGGTTAAATAGATATATTGCCTTTTCTCACTACTTTTTGGTGGTTTGGACCAACCAATGTTTCCATAGTCAGTCTTTACTCTGGCTTCCTGTCCTGTGCGTATAAATCTCTCTAATCCAAACAAATAAATATTCTGCCACTTCTATAATTGATGAGGCACAATTCTATATAATGTTTACAATCCATTTACTTTTCAATTATTTTTCAATTATCCCTCAATTTCATAATTTGTTCTTCCACACCTTATTTTAGAGACATTTAGAGATTAATATATTTGGGGCTTGAGATATCCAATGAAAAAATCTGAAGAACTTTAGAAAACAATTGATAAAACACAATTTGGATTATAGATTAGAAACACAAGGTAATAAGATCACAAATCTAAATAAATAGTTTGACGTTTTGGTCTTATTACCTTGAGATTGTAGAACAATGTTAAACATTTAATTAAAAAGGCATATATTGGATCAAAATATCATTTATTTTACCAATATTTCAGTTGGCTGAACGCCAACCTTTATCAAGGTGTTATAACATTTTAAAGTGTGTTAACAACAAACTCAGTGCCACATAACGTCAACAGCATTAAGTTTTTTAAAAATATTCTGTTATATTCAATGGGAAGAAAAAATTATCAAAAATATCAAATTTTTTCTTCCCATTGAATATAACAGAATATTTTAAAAAACTTAATGCTGTTGACGTTATGTGGCGCTGAGTTTGTTGTTGACACACTTTAAAATGTTTTAACACCTTGATAAAGGTTGGCGTTCAGCCAACTGAAATATTGGTAAAATAAATGATATTTTGAACCAATATATGCCTTTTTAATTAAAGATTTATCTATGGATTGCTCTATTTTCAAAAAGTTAAACATATATGGAAGCTATGTCTCCACTGATTGACTTCCTGTCCAGCAAAGTGTCCAAAGCCGTGGAGACTGCCATTGCCTCCCGCCAGTGGAAAAGAGCTGTTCAGATCATTGAGACCTTGGAGGATTCTTCTGCTGTGAGCCAGTTCTTCCCCAAAATTGCTGAGCATTTTGCCTCTGTTGGGGATTATGAGGTATGTGAAATAGAACCACCTACCCTTGGAGACTTTGCCTTATTGTAAGTTTTGTTTGTTTGCATCCTCTCTATATAAAATTATTTACTTAACTAAATATATTGTGTGTGTCTGAGAGATGTGGTTACAATTCATATTCATGACATCATTTTTTTTGACAATTTCTTATTTTTATTTTGATTATTTTTAATTTGATGCTGATGTTGGGGATAATTAAAGGAAGAAGAAAACCTATGGTTAGCTCGCTCAAAGAGGTCAAGAAAGGCCTCTAGATGAGCTGTGTGTGATTGTCACCAACAGATCAAATTGGATAATATTTGTTCATTTAGTCACCAAAAGTTGAACTCGACTTAATTGACGCTGTCAACAACATTGGAGTTTTGAGTCAAAAACCTTTAAAATTCAAAATTAATATAAGGCAATAACTTGCCATCTATATATAGTAATTGACGCGATTGCCTCTTTCACACATAAATCAGACTTCCACTGTCCTTACTGCGATAAAAAAATATTGGGAGGGTTTGGCTCAGCAGCAGTAAACCCTCCCAGCGGTTTCGCCAATTTTTAATCTACCAGACCACTTCTTTAGAACTCTAATACTGTATTGGATCATTCTGCTTATAAAACATAAGTTATGTCCAAGTTTGCTTAAATACCATTTCTGAGATTCCACTCTTCAGTGTAGAATATATAAACAGAATGATCCAATACAGTATTAGAGCTATAAAGAAGTGGTCTAGTAGATTAAATTGGGGAAGCCACCAAGAGGGTTCACCACTGATGAACCAAGCCTTCCCAATATTTTTTCATCGCAGTAAGGACAGTAGAAGTTTGATTTATTTGTAAAAAAGGCATTCACATCTTAATGTTTTCATTTGCTACATTAAAAATTATCAAATTGTTATATTACAGTATAACCTCCACTAAAGGATACTCTCACTAGAATACACCTTTCTACAAAGTAAACTGATTATAGAAGGTTGTCCCAAAAGTTCATAAACATTTATTATATAAGATATATTGTCAAAATTCAAAACTATTTTAAAGGCGTAATATTCTTTTTGATATTAAACAATTTCTACTGCCCTTACTGCAATGGAAAAATCAATGAGAGGGCCTGGCTCATCAGTGGTGAACCCTCCCAGCGGTTCCGCCAGTTTAATCTACCATACCGCTGTTATATTGCATTTTTGGAACTTCCTATTAAAGTGATACTGTTGATAGACTCTTTGAATATTGTATATGTGTTCACGAACTTTTGGGACATTATTACTAAAAAGTATTTCATAAAAATTCATATTGGCCAGCCACATTCTGTCAAGACTTGTACTTTATCATTCAGGTCTTGATCAAAACTGTTCTCACTGCCTGGAAAAGTCGCAATCAATGGATCAACTTCTTCTCAACTCTCCAGCTTTTCTCTGTCACAGGATGTAAATGGTCCTTTTTTTTTGGAATTCAAAGCTTGAATTCTACATCGCTGTCTTTCCACCCACAGCTTTTATAGAAATAAGATCAGCCAGTGTAGTTGATGTTAGATATTATTGGAACTATATAGAGGAATAATGTTGCATCACCTTCTGTGAGAGATATTTATAAAATAAATAGAATGTTCCTACACCACACTTACAATATGATGCATTAGAGCGCCATCTGTTATCAAAATTCGAAACTATTATAGACACATATGCTTCTTTTTAAAAATAAATAATTTCTACTGTCCTTACTGCAATGGAAAAAAATTGATGGGAGGGCCTGGCTCATCAGTGGTGAACCCTTCCAGCGGTTTCGCCAGTTTAATCTACCATACCGCTGTTATATTTATTTTTTTATTAAACTTCCTTTTATAGTGATACTGATGCTAGACTCTTTGAATGGGTATTTTAGATGAACTATGGACATAAGCTTTGAGGGGGGACAACAGAATTACATACATTTATAATCAAATTTTCCATTGCAGTAAGGACAGTAGAAATTGTTTATTTTTAAAAAGAATTATACGCGTCTATAATAGTTTCAAATTTTGACACCACACTTACGTTGGATTTGGACATATGATAACTCTTGATACTTCAAAATTAGATAAAATATTTATCAATGTGTTTCAAAAGGCTCTTCATATTCTAACCTAGAGCAACAAGAATAAATCACGAGGTAACAATACCAACTCCAAATAAATGAATTATTTAGACATTTCCGTATTAGCATTGTTACCACATCTTCAGGTAAAAAAAAAGTATGAGAAAAATACAATTTATTTGGATTTGGTTTTGTTACCTTATGTTTCTTATCTACATTTCCATATCAGAGTTTCAGAATGTGAAATTTACTTATCTGGTCTTATGATCCTAATCCATGCACATGTGTGGCATGCAGGTAGCTGAGCATTTCTTCTTGGAGGGAGGTCAGACCAAGGGGGCTGTGGAGATGTACAACAACGCTGGGAAATGGGAGAAGGCCCACAGGGTAGGTGGTCTTCCAGAGGTTCAGCTGCCAGGACTTAGGTTGAAGTCATATAAGGTCATAAAGATAGAGGTTGCCTGGCCGGCATTCATAGTTCTTCAAATAAAAGATACTTTTTGGCCAGTAAATCTTTTTATTGCTTCAACCTTTTGACAAAAATATTTTGTCCTCGTCAGGAGCGAACAAAAATGAAAACATTTGGCAAAGCGTTAGAAATAATTAAATAAGAATAATTTCTAATGGCTTGCCAAATATTTTAATTTTTATTCGCTCCTGACGAGGACAAAAGATTTTTGTCGAAACATCGAGACAATAAAAAGATTAATATAAGGTAATAAGACCAAATCTATATAAATAAATAGTGTGTGATATATCGGTAGCAGCATTTTTACCAGACAAAAGTACTGAATGTGAAAAAATATCACAGCATGCCTTAAATAGTTCATACATTTGATAATGATAACTATTTAAAAGCATGCTGTGATATTTTTTAAATTTAGTCTTTTGTCTGATGATGTTACAACACTGTTACCGAAACAGCACACACTATTTATTTGGATTTGGTCTTATTCCCTTTAATTTTAATTATAAAATTAAAAAATAAAGTGATAAGATCAAATCAATAAATGATATTTTGGAAACAAAGTTGTTACTCACACTTTATTAATTTGGTTATGGTTTTGTAATATTCATGTTTTGAAAATGTGTCATGAAAATTATATTACAGGAAATAAGCTTGCAGCTAAAACAGTAGAACCTCCATGAGAGGACACTCTCGCTAAAGAACACCACTCTACAAAGGACAGTTTTGATTTATAAAATTACCCTTTTTACTATTTTGACACTCTCCGGTAAGAGGACCTCTCCCTAAAGGACAGTTTTGCCCTGAAATTAGGTGTCCTTTACAGGGAGGTTCTACTGTAATAGTATTAACTTGGCAGGATTCAATCACCAGCAATCTTGTGATTCATACAATCAGGTTTTGTACCATGCTCCAACTACCTTCTAAATTGCTCAAACGATAAAGTACAATTTGGATTATAGATTATAGCTACAAGAAAGTAAGACCTAATCCAAATAAATTAATAGTGTGTGATATTTTGGTAACAGCCTTGTTAACATCATCAGACAAAAGAATAAAATAACTATTAATTTATTTGGATTAGGTCTTATTTTCTTGTAGCTATAATCTATAATCCAAATTGTGCTTTATCATTTTTGATAAGACTTCAATGGACATTTTATTCTTTTGTCTGATGATGTTAACAACTCTGTTACCGAAATGTCACACACTATTAATTTATTTGCATTAGGTATTATTTTCTCGTAGATAAATTGCTCAAATAAAACTATAAATTCAGCATATTATTCCTATATAGTTGTGTTTTCCAAGAATATGAATTAAGTAAACAGTAAAAAGACTGAAATATACATGAAATAAGAAGTAGATGAGAAATATACAAAGTTTAATTCTTGACATTTCAGTAACTGGCTGTCACTCTCCTCAGTTCTACTCATTCACACGAATTTCTAAAATACAAAAGTAGACAAAAAGACCAGGTGAGCAAGATAGGAGCATATACTGTTGTTAACATCATCAGACAAAAGAATATACCTCATATGGAGCATGTCTCTTCTTCCTTCTTATCTCCACTCAATCATATTAGGGTATCAAGCCGGTAGAACTTGAGACTTTTGATGTGAGTGAAGTAGAATGCATCTGCCTTTGTCATTAAGACTGAGAGCTCTACTCAGTGGAAGGCCGACTTAGCTCCAAAAGAAATGGCCGCTTCTGACATGAGGAACAGACGTCATGTGCAGCCGCTCCTAACATGGAGTACAAACGCTGCTTATCCTGTATCACTGAATCAAAAGCCCTTACAAGGTACTATCAACCGGGCCAGATGAGCCCAAGTTTTACTGCTCTCCCTCCTCCTTTTTCATCCAGGCTTGGGACCGGCAAAGGTGGAGTTATATGTAGAATGTAAATAGGCATAACTGGGAGTCTATGGAAATCCCCCTACTGTTATGGGGCACATAGGCCAATTTTTCTCCAAAGCACACATTATTTCTAAGTTATCACCAAGACCTCACTGAATGACCACTGAGATGTATGTCCAGTTGGCCATCAAGTACCTGGACCCCCAGGCTGTCAAGAAGATGTACATCTCCCAGGCCAAGGAGCTGGTGCAGCAGGCCAAATACAAGGAGGCTGAGAAGTGAGTACTCCCCTGCCCCACCATGGTTATTATCATTGCTTTCACCAGGTGTATTTGGGATAATAATAAGAAAATTCACACATTATTGATTGTATTGACTCGTCCATTGATGAGTTCTACTCTTCCCTGGCAGACACCATCAAAAGTCTCAAGCTTTACAAGCTTGATATCCTAATATGATTGAGTGGAGATAAGAAAGAAGAAGAAAATTCACAAGATAATAAGACCAAATCCAATTGAATAGTGTGTGTGAAGTATTTGTAACAGAGTTGTCACCAAAATGTCATACATTATTTATTTATTTATTTGGATTTGGTCTTATTACCTTGTGTTTCTAATCTATAATCAAAATTGTACCTAAACATAAGAAAGTTCATTTGAAAAAGACACCGCTGAAAACCCCCTCTATCATAGAACGGGATGAAAAGATCTAATTTCAATTACCATCTTTCAATAAATTTTATCGAAATCTGCCTTTGCCGGTCCCAAGCCTGGATGAAAAAGGAGGAGGGGGAGCAGTAACAAGCTCACTAAAAAACCTGGGCTCAGCTGGCCCAGCTGATAGTACCTTGTAAGGGCTCCCAATCCAGGGATACAGGATGAGCAGCGTTTGTACTCCATGTTAGGAGCGGCTGCACATGACGTCTGTTCCTCATGTCAGAGGCAGCCATTTCTTTTGGAGCTAAGTCGGCCTGTCACTGAGTAGTGCTCTGTCTTAATGACAAAGACAGACACATTCTACTTCACCCAATCATGATGGTTGTCAATTTCAAGCTTTACAAGCTTGACACCCTAATATGATTGAGTGGAGATAAGAAAGAAGAAGAAGAATAAATATTATAATTTTTGGCAATATATAATTTTTATGATATTTATTATCAAATAATTATGTGTATGCACAACCTCTACAGACCTATAAACTTATGTCCATAGGTTTCCTAAACACTCCTTAGCAGTCTTCCATAGTAAATGCAGGTTATGCAGGTAAAACACCTCTCTCTAAAGGACAACACCAGGTTTTAGAGCCAAAGTGTCCTTTAGAAAGAGGTGTCCTCTTACTGGGAATTTCTTTCTTTTATGTTAAAACTAAAAAAAAATAATCTTCATGAGCTTATTATATTTAAATAACATGTATCCTTGTTTGACACTTAGTAAACTGGTTATAGTAAACTTAAAAAAAAAATTAATTCAATTTTAAAATAATGAAATATTTGTTCAACTTAGATTTTCTGAATGGAAGTCTCAAAGCTTATGTCCATAGTTCATTTAAAATGCCTTCTCCAAGCGTCTAGTTTCAGTATCAGTATAAAAGGAAAACAGCTCAATACAATATTACAGCAGTATGGTAGATTAAACTGGGGAAACCACTGGGAGGGTTCACTACTGATGAACCCTCCCATTATTTTATTATTGCAATAAGGACATTAGAAAATAGTTTTATTTTAAAAAGAAACGTACGTCTAAGAACAGTTTAAATTTCTTATAACTGTCCATTATTTAGAGGTATCTGCTAATGCAGGGTTCTTTGTATAAGAATGTTGTTACCGAAAAAAATCTCACATTATTCATTTATTTGGATTTGGTCTTATTACTTAAGGTTTTTAAAATATTTGTAGGATTTTCATTGGCCTGCTTCAGGCATCTTATAATTGGCTTAAAATGTAAATTTTCATCCAAACAATGTTTTGACTGCATGAAGGAATGTTCTATTTTGAGAAAATAGTTAAACTCTCTGATTCTATTTGAACTCTTTTGGAGCAAAAGTTCAACCCCACCATGGAGTGCAAGTAACCAAATGGGGCTCTGGCACATTTGTAAGTGCAAAAGTCGAACTGCTTTTCACATGTGTAGATATGTGGAGCACTTACAGTAAAAGCAATCGCCATGAGGAGCATACAGAGAGAAATATCCCTCAATAATATATTCTCATAGACTGTAAGTATGTAAATATATTGCCGACCAACATCAATGTTTGCATATGCAGTGATCAAATATTTGATTAGTGAGTTAGAAGAAATACCTGTGGAGTAAGGTTCCTTTCACTTTCTTTAGGTGAGCATTCATATTTTCTTTATCAGCTTGCAAATTCACAATTGGAATCACAGATGGAGCTCATTTTGAGTAAGAGATTTCTTCATTTTGCTGATCAAATGAATAAAGAACTATTCAACATTCACATTTATCACTTGAGCTAGGTAGCTGAAATCATGTTGTTGTTTGTTGTTTCTTATCCCCTTGTGTAAAGATTACACAAATTCCATGAGTTCATGCTTCTCAAGCTAGCCGAAATCATTGAGGGAATCAATGCAGGAGGAGAAAGGTAGCTCATAATGAATATTTCAAAATGAAAATTATAATTTTAGAGACAAATTTTGTTTAGATTCCATTGTTGAAACTTTTGTTTCTTACATCTTTTTGAGATTCCAATTAATTTATGTAGGATGGTTGTTGCGTGATGTGTTGGTGTGACTTGTGGAAAGGCCGCTGATAAAATTATAATTAAAATTAATTTATTTAAAGCCAGAAATATATAAAGAGAAAAGAAGTAACGGCTAAAGTAACGGCTGATGGAGCTAGCCTTGTTTACTGCGTGAGTGGCCAGAGTCTCTGATGAAGTCCCGCGGGCATGCGTAGTCAGGTTGACGCTTGCTGTTGCCGAGGCCGTCCACTGCCCCCTGTGTGTAGTGGAGCTTTGTCCCAGTTCGCGCTCGCTGAAGCAAAGTGTGGTCGCCATATATATATACTTCCACATCCAATAGACAAACTATATTGTAGAAGTGTATGGTATTCATCTACAATAAAGAAAACTCTTTTAATGGCTTACGAATGTTTTTATAAAATGCCTTTTTATTATCTTTGCTCAGAAAACTCCAAATTCAGATTTATCAAAAGTGAGCAACATTACCACTTTTTGAAAACTGAGGAAAAGCCTGAAGCCATGGTCTATAGACAGGTTTTTAATAAAATAAAAGTATAATTTTGCATAATTAAATATTCTGCAAGCTTTCAAGCATTAGATCTTTCTCATACTTAAGGAATTTGTTTTTTTTCACCTTTATTACATATTTGCAGGTATATTTTCAATAGTACAAAATTGTGAGACAAAGAGTTTCTTGTAATTCTTCACCGCAATATTTTGTACTTTAGAAAATATACTGCTCTAGAGGATTATACAATTTATGCTTTTCAGATAAATTTAGATAAAGAGGTAGGCTTTTGTTTCAATTAGCCAAAGCTGCTGGTTTATGGTGCTGATTTACTGAACTGAATCTGAGTATTAGTGCATTTATTCATTTTATATTTATGCATATTATTTTTTTAAAGTTAAAAGGTGCCTTTTTTGACAAACATATAAATAAATAGGAAGCGAAATATGAAGTATCTATATATCTCAAAATATCAGAAGAACAAAAATTTTAATCCAAGATAAGCGCTTCATAAAAAATCAATATCATGCAAAGGAGAGTCATGATCAGTAAAAGCGTTAAATAGCCAACTTCTACCATGTCCTTTTAGTTTTGTTCTTGGTTAAAATTTCAGTTGGACCTCCCATTAAAGACTGTCTAAGTTCCTGGTTGCTCTTTGAGGTAGTCTTTCATTATACCAGGTACTCATTCAATTCATTTTGTATTTTATACAGGTGGTAGTTTGCTCATCAGATGTATCTCTGTTCCACTCTCTCAACTGCACTCAAGGTCAAAACTTAAGGAAGTTTTATATTTCAATGTCGCTCCTAATCTTTTTTTTTTTTTAAGGAGACAGAGGCAATTTTGTTCACACTTGGTAATCTAGTATGTCTTTAATAAATGTAACTGTGTATCAAATATCTCTTTCAGAGTTATTGTCTGAATCCCGATATACATGCTAAAAGGTGC
>CP092872.1:23169603-23199868 GCA_030710605.1 Cordylochernes scorpioides
AACTTCCTTAAGTTTTGCCATGAGTGTATTTCAAGCATTATTTAAAAAGCATTTCCACTCTCTGATCCTGCAGCCAGAAATTGTTAATGGTTTTCACCATCTCACAGTATAAACATCAAATAAAAGTAACTTTTTTTTAAATTCTAAAATATTGGTCAAAACCCTTTCCTGATAAATCAAGAAAAGCCAATCACGTGTACCTGTTTCAGGCTCTAGGCCCTTATTAGTGAGATGCAGGTTTTGCATTTTCAAGAATATGATTTATATTTATTTAAAGAAAGTGGTAAAGTTTTGAGGAGTACATTTTCTAAACAGGAATTTTCAGGTAATGTGTGTTTCAGATTGTGCTTTAATCAAATGGTTAGGAATGGTATCTGACCAATCACTGATGTTGTCTCCAGGCTGTATGTTGTCATTGAGGAGCCTGACCTGGCCATCGCCATGTACAAGAAGGCTCGGCAGTACGACCACATGGTCCACCTGGTCAAACACTACCACCCTGAGCTGCTGGTGGACACCCATATCCACTTAGCCAAGGTAGGCTTGTTGATGCCATTATTATTATTGTTTATTTATTAACCCTAGTACACACATGACAGGCCATGATAATCATGATGGGTAGTAGTTGGCGACTGCTTTTAGTATAAGTACACATGTCTACACATACAAAAATCAGTTTGACTTTTTGCACTTACAAGTGTGCCTTAGCCCCGTTTGATTACTTGCACTCACTGGTGATATTGGATTTTTGGATTTTGGCTATCAACCTAGGGCTTGAAGAGAAATAGATGGCAACAAATGCCAGCTACTTCAATTAATATCAGAAAGTAAATTAGAGAATATAAGAGTAGAGTAGAGCTGGAAGACTGAGAACTACATGGATTACAACATCAAGGAATTAAGGAAATAGAAGACATAGTAACAAGACTCTGGGTCTTAAAGTGTGTTCAAAGAGGACAGCCAGTTTAATGGAATTAAAATGATTTTTTTGCCCATGGGATATTGAGATGTGTTTACAAGTCCTGATCCAATAAAGATTGTGGTCATCTCTCCTGTCAAAATAGATGTCAAAGCTAGATGCTATCTATTGACTGCCACTGCAAACTAGTGGCCTTGGGTTGGTGACAAAGTCACAATGCCAGCTCTGGCAAACTGAGAAGTGTCCACCTAGAGACCATGGTTTCAGGCTAGGGCGAACTTTATTCCATGAGATTCACAAGGGATCTAAGGGAATCTTCACAATCCAGGCCACAAGAGTAAATTCAAATTATGGAATAAGCAATTTGTAATAACATCTTTGTGAGACAACTGCTCTGTATTTTGATAAAGCAAAATTTGGATTATAGATTATAATTAAAGAAAATAAGACCTAATTCAACTAAATAATAATAAATTATTTGGATTAGGTCTTAGTTTCTTTTATTATGCTCTGTATTTTGTTGTTCTGATAATTAACTGGATCTAGGAGCTGGAGACAGAGGGCAACTACAAGCAGGCTGAGAACCACTTCTTGGCCGCGGGGGACTGGAAACAAGCCATCAACATGTACCGCACCGTGGACATGTGGGAGGATGCTTATCGGGTCAGTAGTTTCTGTCATCTTCTATACATTCACCCTTATGAGCTAAAACAATAGAACAAAGCTTTCAGCAATTTCATCTTCATTTTAGGTCTATACCTTTTTGTTGGCTCTATGTCCCACTTATTTAATTTTTATCTCTGTTGCCCTTTGTTAAGGAATACAATGTTGGAAGCAATGATTGGTGCTGATGTGAAGATTACAAATTTATCACTAGCAAATACAATATTTCCTCACAGCTCTTTAATTTATTTATATCATCATTACTAAAGACAAACCTTATTATGACATCATTTGAGACAGAGATTTTATGTTGTTATACCTGGTAAATCCAATTGAAACTTAAAACTTGGGATTTGATGTTATAACAAAAATGCTGTTAGAAAAGAGGCACTTATAACAAGGTGCCATTGTAGTATAGATGAAATTATAAATTATTATTTTTCAGTGACTCTCTGTGTGTCCCAACAGATATTTTTAAAGGTTTA
This sequence comes from Cordylochernes scorpioides, assembly GCA_030710605.1. Classification (NCBI taxonomy): domain Eukaryota; kingdom Metazoa; phylum Arthropoda; class Arachnida; order Pseudoscorpiones; family Chernetidae; genus Cordylochernes; species Cordylochernes scorpioides. Next base: position 23,171,671 of record CP092872.1, read on the forward strand.
ATGGTGTGTTTACATAAAATGCTTGCTCCAGATGAAATTTAAACACACTGGTAATCACATGTAGTTGAAGCAAAACTTAGATTCCAAGCAGGTGCCTTTTAAAGAGCAGATTTGATTTCATAATTGTGTGACATGAGTATAGTAATGGCTATATAGACCAAACCTCTCTTGCCAACAGTAACAGAGTATCTGAGATGGTGAGAACATTTTGGTTGATGTTAATATCATTTTATAATGTCTTCAATGTCTCTCATCCTTGCAATATTCTGATAAGTTGTTCAAATGACCTTCACTGGTTGAACCTGCTGTGTACTTTTATTATTTAGAAATTACAGTGGTTCTGTATAGAGATTTGTTACAGTGGAACCTTGTTATAATAGCCTTCTTTAGAACAACAATATAGCCTCATAATTCTAAAGTTACAATTCTGGTTATAATAACAACATGGGCACACATAAAAACATAAATTATTGCTACCAAGTATAATACCATGGTTTGACTATATACACTAATGGACAGAACTCAAGGAAGATGTTGCCGGCCATCTATATTTTTGAAGGAGACAGTCATTTTTGTTCACATTTGTTTATCTCATGTGTCTTCAATAAAGGTTACTGTTTATCAAATATCTTTCAGAGTTATTGTATGAATCCTGATATACATGTTGAAAGGTACATTGAATGTAGTACTTGACTATCTAATTTAAAAGTAGTATATATGTTTTGACAGATAGCAAAGAGCCATGGAGGTCCCATGGCATCCAAGCAGATAGCCTACCTATGGTCCAAGAGTCTTGGTGGGGAGACTGCGGTCAAGTTACTCTCCCGCTTTGGACTGCTGGAAAGTGCCATCGACTACGCTGCTGAGAACTTGTAAGTTGCTGAATGGAAGACTTTCTTGAGATACTGACATCTTGATTATTCTTCCTGGGAGGGAGTACCCTGAGAATATTACCCAGCTCTGGGTTGAACAATTTATTTTTGAATATACAGTTAAGCCTATCTTTAGCTCTCCCTCTAAATAGCTCCTTCCTCTCTATAGCGCCCAATTTTAAATACATAGTACGATGCGATTTACATTAAAAGTGAACTGTCTATAGCACCCCCTCTCTATAGCACCCTATTTTGGTGAGTCCCAAGAGGGGGTGCTATAGACAGGTTTAAATATACTACTGAATTTACAAAATACGGTTCATGTAATGAGATGAAACTTCTTTTTTTTTTTTCCAACTAGATTTCCCAGATTCAGCTATTACCTGTGTTTTTTCATTACTATTTGGTGAAAAACCTACAAACATATATGAGCAACTGAGTTTCAACCTTGAACTCTAACAATTTTCTAAATGGAGTAAGCTCTAGTTAGCATGATAAGGTAACAAGACTAAATACGGATGAGTGTAAATTCTACCTGATGTTTTTGTAAAACAGAATTGTTAACTCTTTAGATGGAAATACTGAATGTATCATTCAGTATAATATAACTAAAATTACTGTAACCTCGCATAGAATTTAATTATATGAATTTGGTCTTGTTACCACATGGTTCTTATAATAAGTTATAACCATATTTGATAAAGGTACAAAATTTGGATTATAGATATTTTTTAAAAATTATTCCTAGAATGCACTTGGTACAAACTATGATAATCATGGTGGGTAGAAGTTGGTGACTGTTTTACTGAAGTACACCACAGCAGTTCCACTTTTGCACTTACAAATGTGCTAGAGCCCTGTGGATTATAGATTAGACCAAACCCAAATAAATTAATAGTGTATGATGTTTCTGTAACAGCGTTGTCATCAGACAAAAGACTAAAAAATTTATTTTAAAAAAGATTATGAAAAAAAAAATTTTTTTTTAGACTTTAGTAAACATGAAAATCTAATTTGCTTTTTGTTCCTGCCACATAAGATTGAGAATACAGGGTTATCACAGGTTGCTGTGTCTGGACAGAGCCTTTGAGTTTGCCCTGGAGCTGGCAGGGAGGGCCGGACTGCGGCACAAGGTCCCGGAGGTGGAGCTGAAGCGAGCTATGCATCTGGAGGATGAGGGGAGGTTCACGGAGGCTGAGACGGCATTTGTGGAGGCCGGGCGGCCACGGGAGGCAGTGCTGATGTATGTGCATGGCCAGGACTGGGAGGGTGCGCGGCGGGTGGCAGAGATGCATGACAAGGCCTCGTTGCCCGATGTCTTGGTAGGGCAGGCTCGCTGGGCCTTTGAACACAGAGAGTTCTCCAAGGCTGAGACCCTGCTCCTGCGGGCCCAACATGCTGACCTGGCCATCAAACTCTACAAGGTGAGTGGTCTAGGCTGCTCTCTATAGCTATCTTTTCTTCAGCCTCATCTTTGTCCCCAACTCTAGTTTTTTTTTATATAATTTTTCAACCATTAAATAATAAAACCATCAACACTAGAAAATTCAGATATGCAAGTAATCTATTTCTAAAAAATCTTATTTCTAACTATAAAGTACTAAACTTATTATTTTAAAAAATGTTGTAAGTATTCTTTGAAAATGCTGTGAAGTTAATTTACACATAAATATGGTATATACAGCAATTTAGATGAAAAAATGAATAAAACTTACAATTACTATATTTTAAAAATGAAAAGTGAGGGTATAGAATGTTTGAGCTTGCAACATAAAAGAAAATGAAAGCTTTTCTTATGTAGAGAGTCTGGAAAAAAATAATTTGTATTTGTGTGAAAAGAAAGAAAATATATATTAAAATAATATTTTATTCTGGTACTGTTTGTATACTGAATCAATACATACACAGGATTTCAATGAAAACAGGTCTTAAAACAGGTGATGAGAATGGAAGGGTCATGAATGAATCAAGGGATATTATGTGGAATGATGCCTTGATCATATGTGCTAGAGGCAGACATGTGAAATGATGCCCTGAGGGTGTGCAGACATGTGGAATGATGCCCTGAGGGTGTGCAGACATGTGGAATGATGCTCTGAGGGTGTGCAGACATGTGGAATGATGTCCTGAGGATGTGCATGCAGTAGGCAAACATGTGGAATAATGCCCTGAGGGTGTGCAGACATGTGGAATGATGCCCTGAGGGTGTGCATGCAGGAGGCAGACATGTGGAATGATGCCCTGAGGGTGTGCATGCAGGAGGCAGACATGTGGAATGATGCCCTGAGGGTGTGCAAGGAGTACATCCCCAGTATGTTGCCCCAGCTACAAGAAGAGTTTGACAACCTCACTCTGCCCAGCAACTCTGCGGCCTCCAAGTCCTCCCACAGGTAATCCACAGCAGTTTCAGAGACTTGTTCACCATTCCTGAATTAACCATAATACAGAGATTGATAACATGTTATACAAATTATATTTAAAATAAAAATGGCATATTCTATCTGCACACATGAGTGTATTAGGTTACAGAGCGCCATCTAGTGAAATAAAAATCAACTAAATGTTGAGTTAGGCATATTCCATATTATTTGGGTGCCAATCCATTTTCTTGATAAATCAAGAAAGGCATGAGCTTTTTAGATAGCAAGTGCCATCTAATACAACAGAAATCAGCTAAATGTTATTTAACCTTTTCCTTGATATTTGGCCAATCCATTTTCTTGATAAATCAAGAAAGGCATGAGCTTTTTAGATAGCAAGTGCCATCTAATACAACAGAAATCAGCTAAATGTTATTTAACCTTTTCCTTGATATTTGGCCAATCCATTTTCTTGATAAATCAAGAAAGGCATGAGCTTTTTAGATAGCAAGTGCCATCTAATACAACAGAAATCAGCTAAATGTTATTTAACCTTTTCCTTGATATTTGGCCAATCCATTTTCTTGATAAATCAAGAAAAGCATGAGCTTTTTAAATCGCAAGTGTCATCTAATGGAACAAAATGAACTAAACGTTATTTAACCTTTTCCTTGATATTTGGCCAATGCATTTTCTTGATAAATCAAGAAAAGTTAACCACAAATGCATTATGGGCTGTTGGCCCTCATCAGCGTGGTCAGGCTGTACCTCTACAATTCTTTTGGTACCATAGGCTTCTTGAGAAATAAAGAAATGGGTATTTAAGGCCAAACTTGTGTAAATACGCTAAACATGTGGAAAAAAATAAAAATGAAAAGGTCAGGTGTTGATATTAAAAACAAATTAGGCGTATCCTAGGCGCTGTGCATTCTCAAAACTATCATGTTAGTGGTCAGGATATGCCTAATTTGTTTTTAAATCAACATCTGACATTCATTATTTTTTTTATAATTTTCACATTTTCAGTGGAAGGCTGGGTAAACCGTTTGGTTTTCGACCACTAGGACCCGGGTTCGATTCCCGCATTGGGCACTTTTTTCTGTTAAAAAAAAAAAAAAAATGCTCCAATGGCCCCCGATTCTTGCAAAAGTCCAACCCCACCAGCGAGTGCAAGTAACCAAACGGGGCTCTGGCATTTGTAAGTGCAAAGTCGAACTGCTTTTCACATGTGTAGATATGTGGTGCGCTTACAGTAAAAGCAGTCGCTAACTACCCACCATGATTATCATGGCCTGTACCACATGTACTAGGGATAAGCAAAAAAAAAAAAAAACATTTTCAGCGCATTTATACAAGTTTGGCCTTAAATACCCATTTCATGATTTCTCAAGAAGCCTCTGGGAATAAAATATATTTGGTTGTAGAGGTACAGCATGACCATGCTGACGAGGGCCAACAGCCCGAAACGCTTTCGTGATTGGCTTTTCTTGATTTATCAATAAAATGCATTGGCCAAAAACAAAGAAAAGGATAAATTAACATTTAGTTTATTTCTGTTCCTCTATATGGCGCTCTGCCATCTAAAAATACTCATGTTAGTTGTCAGAATATGCCTGATTTGTTTTTAATAACCACACCTGACCTTTTTTATTTTTCATTTTATTTTTACATATTTGTAATGAGACCAAATCCAATTTGTGTAAACTAAATTGTGGCTCATCCTAACACCATCAGAGTTATACGGTGTGTGTGCAGCGAGGGCAGAGAGCTGGAGTCGCTGGTGTCCCAAGCCAAGGAGTGGGAGCTGCGAGGACAATACAGCAAGGCCGTGGACCTCTACCTCCAGCTGACTACTGGCCATACCTCCAACCTGGACATCCTAGCTGAGTGCTGGACCAAGGTGAGCTCTGTCCATCTCTGTGCACTCACATCCTCACTGATCTGTACTCAATGTCAGGCTGCCGAGCTGGCCGTCAAGTTCATGGATGCCCCCGACATTGTGGTCAAGCAGGTGGTGCCTCGACTGGTGGAGATACACTACTTCACTGTGGTACATCTTGGTTATCTTTCATAGGGGAGCATCATTTTGTTGATAAGGATTACACAATTTTAGTGTTTCTCTGTGAAATAATCAATACAAATATGTATTGTGCAAAGATAACACAAATTCCATGAGTCCATGCTCCTTGAGCTATAGAAAAATCTTTTGCATTTCATTATTTGACATGAGGGTCAGTGAAAGGGTGGTCTTAACCATTGGTTTTTGACCCGCTATCAAATCCTGTATTGGGATCTTTTTTATAATAAAAAAAAAAAAATGCTCCAATGGCCCCCGATTCTTGCAAAAGTCCAACCCCACCAGCGAGTGCAAATAACCAAACAGGGCTCTGGCACATTTGTAAGTGCCAAAGTTGAACTGGTTTTCACATGTGTAGACATGTGGTGCACTTACAGTAAAACCCATCATGATTTAATGGCCTGTACCACGAGTACTCTCTAGGGATAATAATATTATTATTTGACATCACAAGGCCTACAACAGTGTGTGTCTAGTACATGACAATAAATTATGATTAATGATTGGTAAGATTAGAATAATTGAACCAACAGATGCATGTGTCAATTATCAAGGGGTAAATTGAGTAATTGATATCATTGAAAGTATCTCAATATTTTTTGTTCACTTCACTGATTGATAAATGAAATGGAGTCATCCACATATCTTTGAAATAACATCATTTTAAGTGAATTTAAAGCTTTGGTTTCTAACTGGCCTAAATTAATACAAGCTTCATTTGACAATATTGGATCTCTCCCATATATATATATATATATGATCACCAAATTTATCTCCAAATAAAAGGTGCAACAATTTAAAGTCCAATATCACCAAATACAACTTGTATCACTAAGCCAATTAGAAATCAAAGCCCTAAATTCACTTACAAGTGATTATTCCAAAAGTTTTCTGGATGACTCCATTTTATTTATTGAGATAAGGAAAATGAACAAAAATTATTGGCTACTTTCAACTAGTGATAAATTCTTATCATATCTGTTTTGATGAAGATAAAATAATTTTGCAGACAAGGTTGATATAAAGATATCCTGTTATAGAGAAGTATATACAGTATAACCTCTTTACCTACACAATCAACTACATCTCAACACTCTTACCTTAATTAAACCAATTTTTCACTTATCAATCTCAGTCTATTTACTTTAATTTAACAAACTATATAATTCAACACTGACTTCAATTCAACTGAAGATTCTTATCCGTCTTCTTTCTTATCTCCACTCAATCATATTAGGGTATCAAGTTGTGACCCTTGATGGTGTCTGTTTGATAATCATGACTGGGTGAAGTAGAATGCGTCTGCCTTTGTCATTAAGACTGGGAGCACTACTCAGTGGCAGGCCGACTTAACTCCAAAAGAAATGGCCGCCTCTGACATGAGGAGCAGACGCCATGTGCAGCTGCTCCTAACATGGAGTACAAACGCTGCTAATCCTGTAAACCCTGGATTAGGAGCCCTTACAGGGTACTATCAGCCGGGCCAGCTGAACCCAGGTTTTTTAGTGAGCTTGTTACTGCTCCCCCTCCTCCTTTTTCATCCGGGCTTGGGACCGGCAAAGGCGGAGTTTTCTTATCCGTTGGTGTGTTGAATTAAAGAAGTAGGGTATATAAACTGATAGTTCATCTATTTTTATAATGTCATCAAATGCCGAACTTGTGTATTTAAATTAACTATACAGTGTAATTTCTTTAATTCAACAGAATATAATTCAACACTAACTATAATTAAACTGAAATTTAATATCCCATGGTGTGTAAAGAAGTTGGACCTTTTTATTTCAACCTCCAAAAGTATAGAAGATTTCTGCTGAATTTATAGTCAGTTGAATTCAGTCAAACCTTGCTATGACAACATTACTTGGGACCAAGATTTTTATGTTTCTAAAACCACGGTAAAAATAATTTGAACCTTAGAATTATGATGTTATACCAAGTTTTTGTTATAAAAGAGGATGTTACAACAAGATTCCACTGTTTATAATATCCCAAGTTAGAAAAAGGGAATCATATATCGCCGCAACTCTTTGTTGCGGCGATATATGATTCCCTTTTTCTAATTTGTCGAAATCCGCAAACCGTTTACCATGAATACCATGAATATCCCAAGTATATAAAAGACATTATTTCTACTTGGCTTACTTCTTTTGCATCAGTTCAATTGTGTTCTTATCTGAGCATTCCAGGTTTTCCATTGCTCTATGCTTGATTCCTACATTGGGAGTGCAGGGCAGCCAGCTGCTGCTAGGAGTCAACAGGGTCCGGGAAGCCCTGGACCTGCTGGCAGAGGGTGGGGACTGGCAGCGGGCACGGCAGGTGGCCAGGGAGCTGGCACCTCGCTACTCGGACTACGTGGAGTCCCGCTACCATGAACATCTGAGGTCCCGCGGCAGAGCTGAGGACCTGGCCCAGCTGGATGTACCGGCAGCCCTGGATGCCTATGCTGACCAACGGCAGTGGAAGAAATGCCTGGACTTGGCTGAGCAACAGGTTGTCTGAACTTGTGGTTTCCTCTTCCTTTGTTCAGAATAAACTGAAGATGCTGTGAATATCTTAAGTGGATTATACTGAAGTACACTCATGGACAACACTTAAGGAAGTTTTACCTTTTAGCTTGGATATGGGGATTCAGACAATAACTCTGAAAGATATTTGATATACAGTGACCTTTATTGAAGACACATGAGATAACCAAGTGTGAAAAAAATTTCCTCTGTATATAAAAAAATATTAGATAATAAAAGGCATATATTGGATTTAATAAAATATTTATTTTGCCAATATTTCGGCTGGCTGTAAAATAGAGCAATCCATACTTAATTCATTAGATAATAAAAGGCATATATTTTATTAAATCCAATATATGCCTTTTATTATCTAATGAATTAAGTATGGATTGCTCTATTTTCAAAATAAAAAAAATATATATAGATAACCGGCGACATCAAAATATGAAACTTCCTGAAGTTTGTTCATGAGTTTAGTTTTTTTTATGGCATTTGATGTGAGATAGCTCTGTGTAGGATCCCATTGTGCTACACAAGTACGTGGCCCTCTGTGGCACCCAGCAGATCCTGGAGGGCAAGCCCCTCAGTGCCCTCAAGCTCTACATCAAGTACGGCACTCCGGCCTATCCCCAGAACTTCAACATCTACAAGAGAATAGCATCCTCCATCTTCAGTCTGAAGGATCTCTTCAATGCCAAGTCCTACTCCACCTGGGCCAACCTGAGGGACATGCTGTATGACCTGGTGAGACCTACTTGGCTCCAATACAAAGTTCTAAAATGGTGGCTGTGGAGATGGAATGTAAATGTTCATCTCCTCCCTGATTTATAATTCAACAAGCTCGAGGAGCATGAACTCATGAAATTCGTGTAATCTTTACACAAGGGGATAAGAAACTACATCAACAACATAATTTAACAATATCATCATATCTATACAAACATAAGTACAAATCCCTTAAGCAAACCCCAGGTGATGCTCAGTCAGTTGTCTAACTTTAAATACATTCCACTATTTAGTAACATAAAAGAGCATCCAGGGCTTAGTTTTTTGTACAATTTTTATTTCTCTAGCTTTCATGCTAACATGCCTTTCAGGCTAACACACTATAATGTGATGATGCACTAGCGCGCCATCTTTTATGAAAATTCGAAACTATTTTAGATGTGTAAGATTATTTTTGAAATTAAACAATTTCTACTGCCCTTACTGCAATGTAATTGCCCTCCCATTAATTTTTCCATTGCAGTAAGGGCAGTAGAAATTGTTTAATTTCAAAAAGAATCTTACACATCTAAAATAGTTTCGAATTTTTACACTTTAATGTGTATAGTTAACTAGAAGTTATACTACAGGTTGCTCCTGTTAAAGGCATAATAGCCCGAAAACTAGAAAAATAAAAAATGTACAAGAAGCTTAGCCCTGGATGTGCTTTTTGATGTTACTAAATAGTGAAATGTATTTAAAGTTAGACAACTGACTCAGCGCCACCTAGGGTTTGCTCAAGGGATTTGTACTTATGTTTGTATAGATCTCAGTAGTTATTTTATAAGAACAAAATCTCTATATATATAAAAGTCAATGTCTGTTTGTTTCGCGATAAACTCAAAAACTACTGAACCAATTGGTACCAAATTTTGCATGTCGCTTTTTATAAACCTGAGGAAAATTTTCGGCTACATTTTGATTAGTATTTTTGGCTATTTCTTTTTTTCATTTGAAGAACTTTTTTTTTTACGCGGAGTAAATACGAGGCGAAGTAACAACACGAGGCCAATTAAGCGACCAATGAGCGTTCTGCATTTCTTTTCAAGTTGCTTGCGTACTTTTTTTTAAATATCTTTTTATACGAGTGTCACTTTTTTTTACAAAAGTATTGAGAGAGAAATTTATATTACTAAGTTACGGTAAGTGCACACAATGCAATTTGAAAAAAAAACTTTACAAAATTAGCGTTACTGTATGTAAACAATGGCTTTCGTATTTCTTATTAATTTTTGTTCTGGCCTTTGTTTTTTTTTTTATATAATAAATAAAAGTTACAGTCAATATGATAATTCTTAAAATTAAACAAACAATAGTCAATATGCAAAAAATACAAACTAACTTAAAATATTCTAATATCAAGCAATATGCAAAATCTCTCCTAATATTTAAATATACATATTATTAGCATCTTAACGGCGTTTATTCGTTTTTATGTACTCCTGCAGGAAGGCAGAAATACTCGAAAGTTCGATATTGATTTAATAAAGTGTAAAGAATCTCCAGAACTATTTTTTGCGCGGCAGTAAATACGAGGCGAAGTGTCAACACCAGGCGAATTAACCGACCAATGAGCGTTCTGCATATTTTCCAAATCGCTTGCCCAACTTTTTTTTATATTGATGTTGATGTACTTTCAATATGAAGGAAATTTCACTCGGGGGAATTCTCGGGCGAAGCCGGGTCATTCTTCTAGTAATACCAGGTCTATTAGTATGAAATGCGAAAATGGCTGCCAGAGGGTGCTGTGCAACTTTATTTGAGCCGACGGTGGCGCTGTTGAAGGCATTTTGTTTTTTGACTCACATGGCATCAGCATGCGTGGAGTTTTAGAAAAATTCAAATCGTGGAAAATTTCTGGAGCCCGTGGAAAATGGTGATTTCCGAGCCAAAAACGGCCCATTTGCGGGAAGTTTTGTTGTTCGCCTTCAACTGGAAGAAAAGTGCCACTGAAGCCCACCGAATGCTCGAGGAAGTTCACGGCGACCACGCTCTGAGCAAATCGCAGTGTTACAGGTGGTTTAAAAAATTCCAAAGTGGCGATTTCGAACTTGATAATGAACCACGTGGAAAACCGCACCAAAAGTTCGAGGACGCTGAACAGCAAGCTTTGTTGGATGAGGACAGTACCCAAACGCAGGAGAAACTCGCGAAACAGCTCCAGGTGTCTCAAGGTGCTGTTTCCCTACGTTTAAACATCCTCAGAATGACCCAAAAGCTTTCCAGATGGGTCTCCCACGAGTTGAGCGAAAGGCAGCAAGAACGGCGTCTGGTAACCTGCGAAGGGCTGCTCGCGAGGCATGAAAAGAAGTCATTTTTGCACCGAATCGTAACTTCTGATGATAAATCGATCCACTTCAGCAATTCTATGTGCCAAAAGTCGTGGGGCCTGCTCGGCCAATTTCCAAAACAGAAGCCTAGGCCCAATCGCTTAGGAAAAAAGGCAATGCTTTGCGTATGGTGGGACCAGACCGGCGTAGTATATTTCGAGCTCCTGAAACCTGGCGAAATGGTCAATACTAGTCGCTACGAACAACAAATGCACAGTTTGAGAGAGGCATTGAATGAAATAAGACCGGAATTGCGTGAAAAGCTCAACAAGCTGATACTGCAGCATGACAACGCTCCAGCCCACAATGCTACAGTGGTCAAAAACACCATAAAAGATTCGGGCTGGGAACTCTTACCCCACCCGCCGTACTCACCAGACCTAGTGCCGTCGGACTACCACCTTTTCACATCTTTAGGACACGCCCTAAAAAACCAGGAATTTTCGAACTCAGACATACTCCGAAAATGGCTTGTTGACTGGTTCGACTCAAAAGGAATAGAATTTTTCAGACAAGGAATTCGAAAATTGCCTGAAAGGTGGTCTGAGTGTATAGCTAATCAGGGCAGTTACTTTGAATAAAAAATCTTTTGTTGTATGGAATTGGTGAACTTTTGAATTCACTGAAAATTTTCGCGTTTCATACTAATAGACCTGGTATATATCCATAAAAAAGTTTATAATTACGTGTATATCAGAATTTATAATTGATATTTATAATATAGATGATAAAGCACAATTTGGATAAAATATTATAATAAATATAAATGTTAAATTAATATAATGTTTTATTATTTTGTCTGATGATGGTGACAATGTTGTTGCCGAAACATCACACACTAATAAATTATTTGGATTAGATCTTATTTTCTTTTTTTTATAATATAGAGTATGAATTGTTTTTATTGTTTGTGGAAAAGCATTGCTCGATGCAAATATTTAAATGTAATTCTACTGTCCTTAAAACTTATGTCCATAGTTTGCTTAAATACCATTTCTAAGTTTCCACCTTTCAGTGTAGCATATAAAAGCAGTGTCATTCATTACAGTATTGGAGCTCTCAAAAGAGTCTAAGTAGAGAGTTAACCACTGATGAGCCAAGCCCTCCCAATATTTTTTAATCGCAGTAAGGACAGTAGAAGTTTATTTTATTTATAAAAGAACCATTCGTGTTTTAATGCTTTCACTTCCTATATAGTTTTGTTTATAAAAGTAATCAAATTTCTATATTGCTTATTTAACTGACTTTGCTCTTGTCTATCAATTTCTCCTCAACCAACAACAGTTTGGCGGTCGCTGGTAGTATTTCTGTCCTCTCAGAACTGATTTCTTTCTAGGACTAGTCTGTTTATTGTTGTATATAGAGACTTCTCCCAAATTGTCCACAAATTCCATTCATGGCTTTCCTCTTCTCTCTTTATAATTTTGGGTTGAAAAAGACACCAAAATTTTGAGGCATACTATCCATTTGAATTTGAACTTGTTACAAACACAAGGTAATAAGACCAAATCCAAATAAATAAATAGTGTGTGACGTTTCGGTAACAACGCTGTTACCAAAACGTCATACACTATTTATTTATTTGGATTTGGTCTTATTACCTTGTGTTTATAATCTATAATCCAAATTGTGCCTTATCAATTGGACTTGTTACTTTTTTTCAAGTTCCTAAACAACCCAAAGTGTTCCATCCATGTGATACTATTGTGACCATGATGATAGTACTATTGGATCTTCATTATTAAATAAATACCTTCTTTAATTTGAAGGTCACCCATTCAAATTTCATCTAATCCAGCTATTGGGAACACCTACATCTTGGGTTAGTTCTATTGGTTGATTATCCATGGTGAATGGTTGCAGAGCCAGAACCTGGAGAGGCTGGGAGTTACCTCTGGCAATGCCTCCACCCAGGACCGCCATCACTTCAACCTGCTCCTTCTCATTGCGCATTACTACGCTACCCGCTCAGCTTGCCTGGGCCAGCCTGCGCTGAGCAAGTTGGCAGCTAAAATCTCCATCTCCCTGCTGCGCTACACCGACATCCTGCCTGCACACAAGGCCTTCTATGAAGCTGGCTTAGCAGCCAAGGTGCTATTTTCTGTTCTATTATTTTGCCGCCACTGGTTGTGATAATTGAAAACATTTAGTACATTTTTTACACAGGTAAATAAGACCAAATCCAAATAAATAAATATTGTGTGACGTTTCAATAACAATGCTCTTACTGAATCGTCAAACATTATTTATTTATTCAGATTTGGTTTTATTACCTTGTGTTTATAATATATAATCCAAATTGTGCCTCAGCTTAGTACATTTTTAATATGTTAAAATAATTTCTTACTGCCCTTACCTTGCAATATTTTTATTTTTGAAGTATATGTGTAGCAGGAAATACCTTTTATTAATAAATAAATTGATTCAGGTATTATATGTGCTGGCTTGGTCATAGCCACCATCGCTGTAGTTGTAATTGAAGAATGGAATCTTAGCTTAGTCATTGATCCCAATATCATTAAGCCTCAATGACATACACCCTGACTTGAGAATGATTGCACATTTTTGCCAATGTGGACCTATCTCAATCCACAACAGCATATTTTATGCGATATTTTCTGGGAGTAATTTGACATCAGAAGAATTAGAGATGGGCTCAGATGTGTATACTCATGGACAAAAATTGAAAATGTTTCATATTTTTTGATGGCTATCGTCTATTTTTTTTTTTTTAAAGAGACAGAGGCATTTTGTTCAACACTTGGTTATCTCATGTTTCTTCAATAAAGGTTACTTTTTATCTTTTTTTTTTCAGATTTATTGTCTGAATCCCGATATACATGCTAAAAGATATAACTTACTTATGTTTTGTTAATGAGTGTAGTTGCCCTTATTTGAGTCAGGAGTGGGAAAGTGTTATAAGCTCTTCGAATACTCTGCTGTGGAATTATTCTATCTTTGTAAAATTACCTGTGTGAATTCTAACCCACTCCATTCAATGTGTATTATTCAACTTTGGGATAAAGTGTAATTTCAGCATTGAAGTGAATGCACTTTACTTCTCCAGCCCATCACAATTGTGAAGTGCTCTTAAAGGTTCATTGTTCAGAATGAAGTCATGATTTGGAAACTTGTATACTAAACTTCATTTTATCAAAATAATCAAGCTTTCATTTTTCTAGCTGGAATCACGTGTGTGTGTGTTTCCCATATTTAAATACTAACTTATTTCACAATTTACAATGAAAATTTTTTACTTTATGATGGAAATTCCCCCTTTATTTTTCAAACTTTGTCTCAAGACTCTTGAAATTTGATTTCATAACTCTACTTCTACCCCAATCATTTTAATATTTTCTATAATAGAACTTGAAAACAGATCCAAATGCTTTATCTTGTACTTTGGAAGTCTTTCTTTCCTAAAAAAAAAAATGTCTGTTTTTCCAAAACACTGATTAGATTTTTACAAAATTGTACACACGTGTTCTCAATACCTATTGATTTTTAAAGGCATTTTTTCCTGAATGATTTGAAAATTTAATTGGCGTTTGATATAAGACTTGGCTTTTCATCCCCCTTCACACACATGACATAGACATAATTTCTTCTGGTTTTAAAGTGGTGAGAGTATTTTTTAGATAATAAAGTAAAGGTCCAAGAATGAGTATCTTTTATTAAACATTTTTCGAGGTTTCGGGATAACGCCCTTCTACAGGAAAAATTGATATAAAATGAAACTTAACTATGCAATGGCAAGTTATATGTATATTTAACTTGCCATAGCATAGTTAATTTAATTTTGTAAAATATTCCTGTAGAAGGGCGTTATACCCAAAGCTCTAAAAACGTTTAATAAAAGATACTCATCCTTGGAGGTTTACTTTATTATCTAAAATTTCCAGCAAAGGATTATATTCTAGAGTATTTGTCTGAACAGCCATCAACTACATGTGGTATGTACAGAGTGTGGAATGGGAGAACATGGCCTTTGTGTTCTGGAACCACTACCTGGACCTCTATGACGTGAGTGTCCACCTCTCCTCTGATGTGAGTCCAGGACTTTGACATGTGTCACAGGCCATAGAGGAAGGTAGTCTGGACACCTTGGACCATGCTGAGTTCCAGAACACCGACATTCCATTTGAGATCCCCCTCCCTGGCCAACAGTACCTTTCTGTAAGTTTCCTCTCTTTCTCAGCTTACTATGTATGTTGTGATCTGTGTTTCTTGTTTTATGGAGCCTAGGAGGTTTCATAGAGTCAATTTTTTTTAAAATGTATTTTTTAAAATTAAGAACCTGTTAACTTGTTTGTAAAATGTTGCTTTGCACAAATATTCTTTTTTTCATTATGACATTTAAAAATATAATATATATAATTCCATATCATGCAGGATATAAGGCACAATTTCCAATTCCATATCAATAAAATAAAAAAATAAATAAAATGAACCATATTTATGCATATAAATAAATTACTAGATTTGTAACTCCGCCTTTGCCGGTCCCAAGCCTGGATGAAAATGGAGGAGGGGGAGCAGTAACAAGCTGGCTAAAAAGCCTGGGTTCAGCTGGCCTGGCTGATAGTACCCTGTAAGGGCTCCTAATCCAGGAATACAGGATGAGCTGCATTTGTATTCCATGTTAGGAGCAGCTGCACATGGCGTCTGTTCCTCATGTCAGAGGTGGCCATTTATTTTGGAGCTAAGTAGGCCTGCCACTGAGTAGTGCTCCCAGTCTTAATGACAAAGGCAGACACATTCTACTTCACCCAATCATGATGGTTGTCAAACAAGCTTGATACCCTAATATGATTGAGTGGAGATAAGAAAGAAGAAGAAGAAGACTAGATTTGTTCTAAATAGGGTTCTAGAGAATAAAATTGAACTTCACCTTTCTTCAAACTCTTTCTGATCAACACCTTCTTTACTGATAAGAAAAAGTGTCCCCCTTACACAAGGAAAAGAAGCTTCTTTATATAATAAAAATGATTTTACCAATTCATAAGTACGATCAGAAGTTACTACGAACAAGCAACTATAGCTATCAGATGGAAGGGATCATTTACGGAAAGTATTAAGATAAACTCGGGAGTCCTCCAGGGAGAACCACTTTCCCCACTGCTCTTTATATTATTTATCATGGACTTAATCGAAATTTATAATAATTCAGACCTGACGAGTGTAAATTTGCCAGAATTTGGAGATATCCATTTATTGCTGTACCCCGGCGACATAGCAATTATAGGTGAGTCCAGGATGAACCTCCAAAAGAAGATCAAAATACTTAAAGAATATCTCGATGAGAACTTAATAACACTAAATGAGTCCAAGTCAAAGATTATGGTGTTCCGTAATGGAGGTAAACCCTCAAATAAGGATACATGGTTCTGGAATGATAAACCCATAACAATAACTTCAAGATATACATACTTGGGATTCCCTCTGACACCAACAATAACAACTACTCACCCGGCAAATTACTTTAAAGGAAAAGCACTTACAGCAATTAACGCCACACACCCAATATTAATAAAATTAAAAACAAAGACAATAAATTTATCAATAAAACTCTTTGATACAATAGTGAGAGCTGTCCTGATGTATGCCGCTCCATTGTGGGCAACAGAGCATAAAGACTTACTGGACAGTATACAATACATATTTATCCGTAGGTTCCTGAATCTGCCCAGATGCACTCCAGGCTACATAATCAGATTAGAAACCGGTCGTATCACTTTGAGTGTAACAGCTTTAAAATTAACCCTGAAGTATTGGCTGCGGATGTTGAATATGAGCAGTGACAGATTGCCGCGTATATGTTTTAATAGAACACGGGAACTGTCTAATGCTTCGGGCACACCCATCGGTTTCATTAAAAAGCTCACCAATCTGCTTAACAATAATGGATCCCCTGCACTTGTTTCCTGTGATGATCCTGAAACGCTGAGGAGCGCGATTACAGGGCTCTTAAAAACAGCGACAGACCAATCTATACAAAACGACCTTACAAGAATGGATAAATCTAAGCTATACTCTCACTACAAAGACATTCACATATCTTTCATGACGGAGGGATACCTTTTAAGGGATTTTCCTTTCCCGGTTGTAAGACTACTCACACAAGTTAGAATACTTTAAAGTTTTTTTAGAGAAAACCACACCAAGATGCTCTGCGGTGAGGACCCGATTTGTACCTTCTGTAATTCAAAACTAAAAAATGAAATCACTCACTATATTTTTGATTGCTCTGCTCTGAAAGAAGAAAGAAAAACCCTTATGCTCAAAACTGGGCAACTCTGTGCTTCACTCCCATCAATAATTGACAATATGACCCAGAATAAGTATATTGCTACGGCGTTTTATGGTTTCCACAAGTCCATATCTCAGAAGAAGGCCAAGTGACACTCACTCCTCACTTTCTTACTGCTACTCTTTTTGTGTTGTTTTTCTTGCTTCCCTCTTTCTCTTTCTTGTTTTTTTTTTTCTTTTTTTTTTCTCTTTTTCTTCTGTCTATATTGTTGTTTCCTTTGTCTCACTGCTTTGTTCTTATGCATACCTCTGGTGAATCCTGTATAGGGTCAGTGACCCTGAATAAAGGCTTTTGTTATTGTTGTTGTTGTAATAAAAATTATTTTAGCCCTTGAGGTATCTGTTTATGGAAATTTCAATAGCTTGGCTGAATGTTTTGGTAAAATTTGATAAATCACTTTGTAGTTTTATTTTGATGAATTTCAAAACCTAACATAGAACTTGGAAATTATTTTATTTTCTCTTAAACTATATTTTATCTACAAATATGTAGGTATTTTTAGAAAGTAATTCTGATATATTAATGAGATGAGCAAAGTAGATGGAGCTTAGCTGTTACAGAAAAATTAAAAAAGTTTGCTTATTTTAAAATTCCTATAATGTTAGTTATAACCTAGATTGGGATTATTTGTTGTGGAACTAACTTAACTGGGGTTTGCAGGAAGCAGAGCATGAGGAAGTGAAGGAGTGGGTGCTGACAGCGTCCCTCAACGACAGGGTGGAGCAGACGTTGCCTCAGGATGAGAGGGGGACCTACGAGGCTTGCCTGGTGTCTGCCACCACCAATGTGACCTCTCCTCCCTGCATCATAACTGGTAGGTTGGTGCTGTGGGGTTACTTTCCTGTCTCTGTTGTGACTTCCCTGCCCTTCTGTATGTTTTGACTTCCTTTTTCTGAATCAACTCTGATAGGTGGATGCTCTTAGACTTCTCCTGTCTCTGTTATGCCTTCACTGCTCTGCCTCATCACTGGTGGGTTGGTGCTTTGATATATCATTACTCTCCCTGTTGTGGCTTCCCTGCCTTGAATCAACTTTGATAGTTGGATGCTGTGAGGTTTCATTCTTGTCTCTGTTGTGGCTTCCCTGCCTTGAATCAACTTTGTTAGTTGGATGCTGTGAGGTTTCATTCTTGTCTCTGTTGTGGCTTCCCTGCCTTGAATCAACTTTGTTAGTTGGATGCTGTGAGGTTTCATTCTTGTCTCTGTTGTGGCTTCCCTGCCTTGAATCAACTTTGATAGTTGGATGCTGTAAGGTTTCATTCTTGTCTCTGTTGTGGCTTCCCTGCCTTGAATCAACTCTGATAGTTGGATGCTGTGAGGTTTCATTCTTGTCTCTGTTGTGGCTTCCCTGCCTTGAATCAACTTTGATAGTTGGATGCTGTAAGGTTTCATTCTTGTCTCTGTTGTGGCTTCCCTGCCTTGAATCAACTCTGATAGTTGGATGCTGTGAGGTTTCATTCTTGTCTCTGTTGTGGCTTCCCTGCCTTGAATCAACTTTGATAGTTGGATGCTGTGAGGTTTCATTCTTGTCTCTGTTGTGGCTTCCCTGCCTTGAATCAACTTTGATAGGTGGATGCTGTGAGGTTTCATTCTTGTCTCTGTTGTGGCTTCCTTGCCTTGAATCAACTTTGAATGTTGGATGCTGTGGGGTTTCTTTCTTGTCTCTGTTGTGGCTTCCCTGCCTTGAATCAACTTTGATAGTTGGATGCTGTGAGGTTTCATTCTTGTCTCTGTTGTGGCTTCCCTGCCTTGAATCAACTTTGATAGTTGGATGCTGTGTGGTTTCATTCTTGTCTCTGTTGTGGCTTCCTTGCCTTGAATAAACTCTGATAGTTGGATGCTGTGAGGTTTCATTCTTGTCTCTGTTGTGGCTTCCCTGCCTTGAATCAACTCTGATAGTTGGATGCTGTGAGGTTTCATTCTTGTCTCTGTTGTGGCTTCCTTGCCTTGAATAAACTCTGATAGTTGGATGCTGTGAGGTTTCATTCTTGTCTCTGTTGTGGCTTCCTTGCCTTGAATCAACTTTGATAGTTGGATGCTGTGAGGTTCCTGCTTCTTTTGCCACCACCAAAAAGTAGCATGTGTGTGGTATGCTTTCTAGATTATCAATTTATTTCAATGTTGTCCTTTCTAGCTCCCTATTATTGGTTTCAAATTCACATGTGACTTCACTCTGCTTTTTAAAATGAAAAGCAGGGAACAATAAAAAGTAATGACATCATTATAAATATTTAAATGGCTTTTTTTCAATGTGAGATATATTAAAATGTTAACTCCCCCCCCCCCTAAAAATGGTTATTGAGATGTTTTAAAGTGACCAAATATAAAATATCACCAGCTTTCAGAATTGAACAAATGATATAAGAGATGTGTGTTGAATGAGTTTTGGACATAAACTCTTATTTATTTACTCTTTTGTTTCTGGATGCACAGAATGTTGGCCATTTGACCTAGGAGTAAACTTTCCTCAGGGGCTTCAATCAACACACACTTTATAGAGTAAATAAAATTCTGCATATTCTAAACAAGTAAAAACTATGCACATTCTTCACTAGGTAACATGTGTACTACCCCAGATGCCATCTAATGCATTAAAAATGCATTGTCCATTAAACAAGGAGAATAGCTGTTCACAATTAGATTACGTGAGCAGAATATGAGCATCTGAGTGAACCTCAAAATGATGTGCTGGCATGTGAGTTGTGCCTGATTTCACATAAAGGAGCATGATTGGTAGAAAATAGAGGTAATTTCTGTCCTATTATACAATGGACACAAAATACCAAAGCTAATAAGAAATAATTTGGATTATAGATTATGAACCCAAGGTAATAAGATCCAAATTAAATAAATAAATAGATCAGAAAAAAAAAATTTTGGCCTTATTACCTTGTGTTTAAAAGACTAAAACAAAAGAGTAATAGTGTAACACGTTGATTTTTTTTATTGAAAGGAATTATAGCAGCTTTTTGGAAAAATCATTCATCTGATTGATAATCATAGTAAATATTGTCAAGAGCTGTAGTCCTTTTGATCATGAACAAAAGGCATGGCATTGATTACATGGATACTCTTGGTTTCTCTCCTTGAGGTAGTCTCTCGATGAAAGTTAGCTATGTAGCATCAATTTGCCCGGATGTTTGCTCATAAAATGGGTTACTTGTGTGGAGGGTGGGAGGTTGCACCGAGGATATGTAAAATGGAATCCTCAGCAATACCAATGTGTTGTGCAGGCTATCCTGTCTTCAAGAACAAACTGGAATTTAAGAAGCCGGAGTTTGCAGCTAACAAAGATGATTGGAATTCTTTCTTGATGACAGCTAAGGTCAGTTGCTCCTCTATTTATGTTTTCAAATTCACTGCCGTCCAGACTATATTATCTGCCCATACACCATATATACTGTTGTAGAACATGGTATACTCTTATTGAAATTTTTGAAACATTTTGTGATGGACAATTTAAAAAAAATGATTTTTCTCTCAATTTTGCTACTGAAGTGAAATAACGTGTTTTTTTGTTTACTTGTGAGAAAAAAATTATATAAGTCTCTAGTCAAATTTGCTTATCCTTCAAATATTCATTTTTTACCTTAAATATAAAATATGACAGTAGGAACACACAAGGTAATAAGACCAAATCCAAATACATGTAAATAGTGTGTTATGTTTCGGTAAAAGCGTTGTTACCATCTTCAGACAAAATTGTGGCTTATGATGGTAGAACAATAGTCAATTTCAAAAATATATATGTACAGTAATATGATGTCAACTTAGTTGACAATTAATAAAAGTCTGAATATTCAAACTGGTGCAGCATGTTGATTGACAATAAAAAATGTGTGAACATAGTTACAAAAAAAAAAACTGATAAATTATCCTCAAATTCAAAATAAAATCTAAAAGATTGTTTCTTAAAGGGATGGTAGAATCTGAAAAACATAGCAATGGTAATGATAAGGCACAATTTGGATTATATATTATAAACACAAGGTAATAAGACCCAATCCAAATAAATAAATAGTGTGTGACGTCAGTAACATCGTTGTTACCATCTTCAGCACTTTTGTCTAAAGATGGTAACAATGCTGTTACCGAAACATCACACACTATTTATTTATTTGGATTTGGTCTTATTACCTTGTGTTTATAGCAATAGTAATTTTCCTAATCATAAAAGTTTATTGTCCCAATGGTGTACAAATACCTGATAAAGAAAACAAGGTGAAAATATATAATCTCAAAATAAAGAATGGAGAAACAAATACTTTTATATATAGTGTTATTTACTGTATTAGTTTTATACTGGGTTTGTCTTGTGTTTTTAATTAATGAGCTGCCTGCTCTAAGTGTTTGTATTCAGACCTGGAAACAAAAAAGAAATTAACTTCACATTATGACGTTTACCTTGAAATGAGTGACAGTGATTCGCCGAAAGGTTGAAAAAAAAGTTGAAGATGATTTGTGTGTTTTCATCTTTAGTTTTTAGAAAATTTCCACCTGCAATTATTTTTTTCTAGAATTGTCGCTTTTGACTTGCATTAGATCCACTAAACAGGACCTTTAGAAAAGGCCGCTGCTTATCACCAAACAGCTTGAGGAGCATGGGCTCATGGAATTTGTGTAATTCTTGCACACAAGTGGAGCACACAAGTAGATTAGAAACAACAATGGTTGCAGATGTCCCACAGCACGGAGTGTCAGGACGTCATCAAGTTCATCAGCCTGTGGGGTGGGGGTGGCCCCAACCTCAGCTTCACCTTCCAGTGACGTCTGTGTGTACTGACACTAATAAATTGTACCTTTTAACTCTTATCATTTTGTGTTTTCTTTTTATTTAACCTTTTCATAAAAGTTATAAGGCACAATTTGTCTGTGGATTATAGATTATAACTACAAGAAAAGACATACCTGATCAAAATAGATGCAAAACTATATGTCATCTGTTGACCGTTGCGTCAAAATAGAAAATTTCAGGTCAGTAAACAAGCCAAAGCCAGCTGTTGTGAATGTATAATGCCCACATGGAACTAATGGTTTCAGTCTAATGGTCTTTGCCAGTCCAGGGTGTGCTTTAAGTTCATGATATCCATCATAGATATATAAGATATTCATAATTTACTTAATCGGAAAATCTCCTGAATAGAAATTGAAATAATTCAACAGGTTTCTGGAGATGGGTTTCTTTTCATTTATTATTAATGTAATCTAAAAATTCCGGGGCACCTCTGCCCTTCTCTGCTGGTGTACACAATGAATAGTAATAAGGCATTTATGTACTCCTGTAGATGAGCAGAGATGCCCAGAAGTTTGAGATTACATTAATAAAAAATTAAAAGAAACTCATCTCCAGAAACCTGTTGTATTATTTTGATATTAAGTATTTTACAAAGATGTTTCTAACTGACAAAATGTGTGGCTTATGGAATGATTTCCTCCCTGAAAAATGCCCATCTAACATAGATGTGTTGCATAAAGTATGTAAATATAATGATAAGGAACAATTTGGATTATATATTGTAACATAGTATCTATTAATTTTATTTATGTAACATAGTGTTTATTAATTTTATTATTTTTTATTAACAGAGTGGTCATTTTTTTATGTTTATATCTTGCGACTCTGTAAATTTCCCTGGTGGCTTATCTTTTTTTACCTTTCTTAGTTTTGTCCTTCCCTGAAATAAATTGTTGTCTCCTCCTGAAGTTTTTGTCTTCCCTAATTTTCCATATGGCAATATTATAAACACAAAGTAATAAGACCAAATCTAAATAAATAAATAGCGTGTGACATTTTGGTAATGTTAGAAAGGTTTTAGGGTTTTATATTATTTTATAAATTAATACATACGATTTTAGTAATTGAAAATAGTTTATTTATGCATAACTATATCTTTCCATTTATTTACAAGTAATAATATATAAGAATAGTGAGGAGTGATAACTATGGAAATATTAATGATGATATACCACAGAATATTTAAAATAATTATTCAGTGACAATATTATATAAAATATTAAAGTCTAAAATTGAATTCATATATTCAACACTCCTTCTTGAATTCATGTTTTAGAGTTTTAATTACTCTATCAAAACATCTGTAGCAGTGAAGATCTGTGTTTTTCAAAAGTTTCCTTTGGCAGAGGCTTGGTTAGGATATCAGCAACTTGGTCTTGGGTTGGGCAAAACTGAACATCAACATTTTCTCTTATCTGATCTTTCAAAAAATGATATCGAACATCTATATGTTTTGTCTTTCTGTTCATTTGTCCTGTCTTCATTAAAGTCATTGCACTTTGGTTGTCAATATTTAGTTTAGCAAGTATGGTTTCATTTGTAAGTTCTTCAATAAGTGTTTTTATATAAATGAGTTCTTTCACACATTCAGCTGCAGCAATATATTCTGCCTCAGTAGTGGATAAGGCTACAATTGGTTGTTTTCTTGAACTCCAGCTTATTGGTCCTTTACCAAACAAAATTGTATATCCGGATGTACTTTTTCTTGTTTTCATGTCTCCAGCAAAGTCTGAGTCACAATATGCATTAAGTTCCATATCTTCATCTTGTTTACTATAGTGAAGTCCAAAAGTTTTGGTTTGTTTCAAATATCTCATAGTTCTTTTAACATTTTGTATATCCTGGTTTGTCGGTTCATGCATCGAACGACTTTCATAACCAAGTCCTTTTTGTTCATTTCCTCTAGCAACAAGTCTTGCTTTATAATGTCCACCATCCATTATCTTGAATATCCATCTATAACTGTGTATCTTCTTTCCTTTAACTTCTTCAGCATTTACAAAATCCCAAGTTTCATTTTTCTTCAATGAATCTTTTTCTTCCTGTATTGCTTTTATCCAGTTTTCTTTGTCTACTCCGGTTACAGCTTCATTGTATGTTAACAATCCTATTTCTTCAGAAACAGAATTCAACACTTCATAATCTTTTAGTCTTTCAGGTCTATTGATATTTTCTCTATTCCTTAACATATATTTTGAATTGGTCGAGTTCTGTGGTTTATCATGGGTATCCAATTCCAATTTAGTGTCTTGACTTTCCTCTATTTCAGAATCCAGATCTTCTCTGTATCTTGGCTGAATGACACTGGTCATTTCATTTGTTAGTTTTCCTGTAAACACCACATCTCTTGCAATTATAATCCTTCTTTTCTGCATGTCCCACAATCTGTATCCATTTCCACTGTATCCGATAAGTGAATATTTTTCACTTTTACTATCCAATTTTTTTAGGTTTCCCAATTTTTTGACATACACTTCACTCCCGAATAATTTTACATTAGAAAGATTAGGCTTACTTCCAAACCACATCTGTGCTGGTGTTGTTTGTACTGTATTTGAAGGGCTTCTGTTGATTAAATAGGCAGCGACTCTTGTGGCCTCTCCCCACATTTCCTTATTTAATTTGGAATCCAGCAAAAGTGCTCTGGTTTTTTCAATCAGAGTTCGATTCAACCTTTCTGCTTTTCCATTCAATTGTGGAGTATATGGAACTGTAAAATTAAGTATTATTCCTTTCATTTTGCACCATTCTTTAACTTGCGTATTGGCATATTCACCGCCATTATCACACCTTAATTTTGACACTTTCGCATTTAAGAATCTTTCTACTTCATTTACATATTCTTTAATATATTCTTTTGCTTCATATTTATTGCTGAGCAAATACACATAACAGAAATGTGTATAATCATCCAAAAATGTCATTATATATTTCTTATTATCATGTGTTAAGGGTTCTATTGGGCCGCACAAATCAGTATGAACAATTTCCAAAGGTCGGGTAGCTCTAGATCTTTCATTTCCAAATGACTTCCTAGTTTGCTTTGCCATGATGCAAATTTCGCACACATCATTTTCCTGTTTTTCCAATTTGTTAAGCTCCATACCATCAACCAAACTTTCAAGTTTTCTTAGATTCTGCATCCCAATGTGTCCCAATTTTCTGTGCCATTCTTGAGTTTTGTTTTCACTTGGTAAGGTAAGGTTTGAGTCATTTTGCTTTGAAAAATGTTGTTCAATATTTACAGCATAAAGTCCATTTTCAAGTTGATCTCCTTCTAGAACTTTTTTTCCATCTTTCAAAATTGTCACTTTATCACCTTTAAAATTTACTTCTCCTCCGTTGTTAACAATTGAGGTCACTGACAAAAGGTTTTTTGATAATTCAGGCACAAATATTACTTCATTTAGGTTACATTGTCTCCCCTTAAATTGTCCTGAAGTTTTTGCTCTCATACCTTCTTCTTTTTTGGCAACATTGGACTGGTAACAGATGTCACACACAATTTATTTATTTGGATTCGATCATATTACCGTGTGTTTATCTAAATATAAGTAAATACAATTGTGGCAAGTGATTTGGAGATTGAATTGATGCGGTAGACATCAGGAAGGAAAATTATTCACCAAATGAATGGTTAAATAATTTAGAGTTGAGTATAAAGTGATAAACAAATGATAAGTCAGGGGTAATTAAGCCAAGAGTTTAAAAAAAAAAAATGTTCCAGCTGAAAATATGGATTTTAATGATAAATTTAACTCTTTCCGAAAAATTTCATGCCACAAGATTTTAAAGAAGGTTACAGATATGCAATTAGGATTAAACATCCTGAAAAGTGTTCTGTAAGGAATTGAATACTTATTCATGATACATACATACATAGCAAAACACGACATTTGTTTCAGCTTAGAATCCTATTCCTCTAGCTCCTTGTAGAAAAATGGAAATGTAGATTATAAATTGATAGAATCCATAAACAAAAAATAAGAACCAAATACAGAGAGGTTTGCACTAATATAAAATAATAATTTATTTCTAAGAAATGTTTAAACAGTAAAAACTTAAAACTCTTCCGGTGTACAACTTATGAATAAACGTATCATTAAACACTAATTGTTCTTATTCAAATGAATATGGTAGATTGTGATGGCTTTGGCGTTCACTTCGATGTTGGAATTATTAAAAGGCTTATAATACATTGAATATGGTGAGATAGAATTTTAAATGGAGATGAAGATTGACATCAGAGAAAATAGCCAAATAGGATCAGTGGTGAATGCTCCTGGTGATTTTGCCAATTTAATCTACCATACCACTATATAATATTAGACGTTTCTATTTATGTATCCAGAAATTTATAAACATATCACTGACGAGCGCAATTTATGGCTATTATACACATCTTGAATTTTTTTTTAAATTTTTCTAGGAGGTTGTTCATTAGAGGCGGGATTTTCACATGTTTACTTAATACTCTATGTTGAGTTTTTAACATGCCCATGGACACACCTAGTTCCTCACTTTAACCTTTACCAGGTGACGTGGGCCACAGAAGTGTAAATGGATAAAGAATGAGCCGAAAGGTTTCAGAATTCTCCCTCGATAATGCCGGATTTGGATTATAGATTATGAATACTAGGTAATAGGACAAAATCCAAATAAATAAATAGTGTGTGACATTTTGGTAATATCATTGTTACCGAAACGTCGCACACTATTTATTTATTTGGATTTGGTTTTATTACCTTGTGTTTATAATGCCCCCTCTTTTGAACCTCAATATTCCTCTGCCTAGAACTCTTGCTAGCTACTGATAGCTATCACTCTAGATATATCATATGAAGAATATGCACAAAACCTTTTAACATATCTCTCAGAGAGAATAATATTTACTACAAACTATCTTCTAATCCATTTTCACAACATCTGCCATGGAGGATCTCTACAGTCTTCACTGGTACGGCCTGGAAGTCTTTCCGCTCTGGCAATCTGATTAGGATCATACCTACCCTCACTGTCGGAGTAGAAATAGTTTGTCAAAAAAAAAAAAAAAAAAAAGCTCAGCTTTTTCTGGGACAAAAAATGGCTTTAAAGCTTGGTTGGATCACTTTGATGGCATCACTGGCCCCTCGTCCAGATATGCTAGAAAGAAAAGGTAATACTTCCAAATATAAAGCCTCCAGAGTGTAGCTTTCTATTCTATAGCATAATTCATTGTAAATAACCTTAACTTTTATGATCAACTTTCCCTCTCTATGGTACTAGCTAATGTAAACAACTTTATGCTTTCAACATCTATCATTGTACAACATTTTGCAAATAACTATAATGAAGAATTTAACTCTCTGCTTATATACTGTGAAAATTGTTGGTGTATATGTTTTTTTAAATATTTATTTTATACGAAAATGGATAATAAAAAATAACTATATAACAATTATTAGATACAATGACATACTCTACTAAAGTATGAAATATTGTAAATAGCTTTAGGAGAAATTATCCAGATCGGATATAGCGTGTCGTATTTGTAACTGGTAATAAATAAGTGTTAAAATGTTTTGAAGAATTTGAGTAGAATAATTCCTGATATTATGGACCCCCCTTTACACCATTATACTTAAGAAGGAATAATAATCTTTATCCTTATTTTGCTCGTCGGTAGGCTTAGTGTGACCGGTTATACTTGGATCAATGGTTTTAGGGCAGAAGAAGTAAACTAGACGTTCAAGCGTGCTCATTCTGTGAATCTTATTGTAACACTATAGAACACACTCTTTTTGATTGTGAAGGCTATGTGTGTGAAAACAAAAACATCCCCTTATCTTCTAAATTATCCAAGAAAAAGCAGTCCCTAGTTAATCAATATTGTTTTATATTTCAAATTCAAGAAAATTCAGAGCTACTTCGATTTCTTGGAATCTTCAACAGGGAGACCCTAGCCTCGGATTAGAAAAGTGAATTAATTTTAATTAAATTAAACCCAAAAGTCAAATTAAGTTACATATCTTGTGAATAAATTTCAACCATCACGATTGCCCTCAATACAGATGATCTTATTGATAAATTACAATTATCAAGTCGTACTTAAGACAGGCGATATTGTCTTTAAATGACAATTATCAAAATCGTGATCAAGAAAGGTGATCTTGTCTTTAAATGGCAATTATCAAGATCATACTT